>CM056060.1:149965106-150290106 GCA_029574335.1 Rana kukunoris
AAAAAAACAGTGTCAAAATAAATATAAATTAAAAGTGACCCAAATTTTTATATATTTTTTAAAACAGTGTCAAAATAAAAATAAATAAAACTGCAGAAGAGAAACGCGTACGTGAGCAGTGGCCGCATATGAAAACGGTGTTCAAACCACACATGCGATGTATCGCCGCAATCGTTAGAGCGAGAGCGATAATTCTAGTACTAGACCTCCTCTGTAACTCAAAACATGCAACCTGTAGATTTTTTTTAAACGTTGCCTATAGAGATTTTTAAGGGTAAAGGTTTGACGAGCGGGCGCAAATTTGAAGCGTGACATGTTGGGTATCAGTTTACTCGGCGTAACATTATCTTTCATAATAAAAAAAACAATTGGGCTAACTTTACTGTTGTCTTAGTTTTTAATTCAAAAAAGTGTTTTTCCCCCCAAAAAGTGCGCTTGTAAAACCGCTGCACAAATACGGTGTGACAAAAAGTATTGCAACGACCGCCATTTTCAAATATATATAATGTTTGGGGATTCTAAGTAATTTTCTAGCAAAAAAATATGGGCCAGATTCAGGTAGTCCAGAGCATCTTTGCTCTGGAGTAACGCTTCTCATTTGCGTTGCGCTGCCGAAATTTTAGGAGCAAGTGCTGTCATTCACGAAGCACTTGCTCCTAAAGTTGCGGCAGCGCATCACAAATGAGCCGGCGGAATTCAAATTTAGCGGGTACGGGGCGTGTAGTATGCTAACTACGCGCGATCCCGCCGCCAACGTACTGCGCATGCGTCGAGTGTCAAAACATCCCCGTGCGCATGCTCCAAAATCTGTGAATGAACGTCAATGACGTCACATTCCCATTCATGACCGTTTTACGCAAGCAACGTTTTTTTTTTTTTTTTCCCGACGCGATGACGACGCCTATACCTAACATAGGATACTCCAACCCCATGTAGGTATATCTATGCGCCGCGTATCCCGTCCGGAAACGTCGTATCGTCATTGCGTCGCGCCGGATTTCGATCGTGAATTGCCGATTTCCGCTCATTAACATATTTTTTGAGCGTAAAATCGGCGGGAACGCCCCCGGCGCCATTTTTTAAGTTGAAGTAACGATGCGATGGCGAAACTCAGTTACGCTGCTCGCATCGGAACTTCAACCCGGCGTTTCTTGTTTTCTGGTTACAGAAAACAGAAACGCCGGCTCAAAGTCACAGTTAGGCTGGCGGATCACTCGATCCGCCATCGTAACTGTTCCTGAATCTGGCCCTATGTTTTTAACTTGTAAACACCAACTTTCAGAAAGAGGTTCGGTGGTTAAAGCCTTTATGAAATCTGATCACATATACCCCCCCCCCTCCCCCCGGGGTATAAGGTGTCACTTTAATTCGCATCATTTGGAAAACTGTATATTAAAAAAAAAAAGAAGAGATTAAACATTTTGGATGACATGGTGGCTTTTCTGTTTGATACAATCTCTTTCTATATTCTGGCATTACATTTCTGTTGACTTCTGAAAAGGGCGTCCGATCAGACATCTCTGACGGCGATTACAGCGAGGGCCCCCGTTATACGAGTCACATCGCGGGCGCTCGACAGAAGGACAAGCTCGAGTGTGCCGAGAGATCTTGGGAACTGATTCTCGGAGATCAGGGGTTAATTATGTAAGCTGAGAAATGCAGCGCTGTCGGTAAAAGCCTCTTCTATTTTGCTTCAATCAACTTTTTTTTTTTTCTTCTTCTAAATAGCTTAAAAACAACCCTTTTAGATGGAGAAATATTTAACCTTTTTGATTGATATGATGGCTTACAAAATAGGCTTTATCTGGCGTTGGCGCTGGTGGGAAAATACGAAAACGGCGCTTCTTAAGGTGGCTTTTTTCCACATGTGTATATATAGTCTGCGAATAATTACTTTTCAGGCCTTGAACCGGCCAACGGCCAATTCAGGCATTTACCAGAAGAGTGGTATTTATCAAGGCTTGAGGTGTGACTCAGAACCCAGCCTCAGTCATTCAGATTAGAAATATAAGAGGCTAGTTTTATAGGTTTCAAAAGGTACAAGTTTCCAGATTGTTATCCTTACGTCACAGCCAGTGGTGGAGTGGTGGCTGATGCTGTATTTTTTTTGGGGGGGCAAACACGACATCCCTTCAACACCCAACCCCAGTCGCTCGCTCGCTCACTCGTCTCCCCACCAGCCCCGCACTCAGGCACGTCGCGACAAGGCAAGCAAACCAAGCAATTGCAGGGCCCTTGCTGCGCTTCCTATAAATGCTACAGCTGCCTGGGCGCTCTTTCTCTTCCCTGTAGCGTGGCCGAGCTCCTCTTCCTTCCTCCTGTCAGTCCGGCCGGGGTACCGCACGGTACAGGAGATTCAGTTTCCTGTTCCTGGCTGGACTGACAGGAAGTGCCTCCATGTCCATTTTGCTTGGGGCCCCCAAATTCCTTCAAACGGCCCTGCCCGCACTTACCCCATCAGCTTCGGATCCTTCCTGTGTCTCCTCCTGCTTGGCTTCACAATGGCTTCCTCTCGGCGGCCTTTCTCTTCCTTCCCTCGGCGGCCAATACGAATGCCTGAATCGGGCATTGAGACCCGCTTCCTGATTGGCCAGGAGGCGAATCAGGAAGAAAATAGTTGAATATTAATTTGCTTCTATCACACAACTGGGTGGGCTCCGGGTGCAGTGCTCTGCAGAGCCAATAAGAGCCTCAGGCTCTAAAAAATAAAAAACCCCATTGAAATCCATGCGTCTGGTGCCCTGCATGTGATGGTGGATGGATGGATGGATGGACAGTAACAAAAGTCCTGCTTGCATATTTCAAACAATAATAAAATACAATTCACATCCAGTGATGCCCACATGCTGCACCTGGACTTATCTCCTGCAGCTGGCTGCCCGCATGCTCCACCTGTACTTATCTCCTGCAGCTCGCTGCCCGCATGCGCCACCTATACTCATCTCCCATAGCTAGCTGCCGCATGTTCCACCTGTATTTATCTCCTGCCACTGGCTGCCCGTATGCTCCACCTGTACTTATCTCCGGCTGCAGCTGGCTGCCCGCATGCTCCACCTGTACTTATCTCCGGCTGCAGCTGGCTGCCCGCATGCTCCACCTGTACTTATCTTTTGCAGCTGACTGCCCACATGCTCCACCTGTACTTATCTCTTGCAGCTGGCTGCCCACATTCTCCACCTGTATTTATATTCTGCAGCTGGCTGCCCGCATGCTCCACCTGTTCTTATCTCCTGCAGCTGGCTGCCCACATGCTCCACCTGTACTTATCTCCTGCAGCTGGCTGCCCGCATGCTCCACCTGTGCTTATCTCCCGCAGTTGGCTGCCCGCATGCTCCACCTGTGCTTATCTCTTGCAGCTGGCTGCCCACATGCTCCACCTGTATTTATATCCTGCAGCTGGCTGCCCGCATGCTCCACCTGTACTTATCTCCTGCAGCTGGCTGCCCGCATGCTCCACCTGTACTTATCTCCTGCAGCTGGCTGCCCGCATGCTCCACCTGTGCTTATCTCCTGCAGCTGGCTGCCCGCATGCTCCACCTGTGCTTATCTCCCGCAACTGGCCATCCTCATGCTCCAACTTTATTTCTATTTAGCTGGCTGCCCGCATGCTTCACCTGTATTTATCTCCTGCAGCTGGCTGCCTGCATGCTCCACCTGTACTTATCTCTTGCAGCTGACTGCCCGCATGCTCCACCTGTACTCATCTCCTGCAGCTGGCTGCCCGCATGCTCCACCTGTACTTATCTCCTGCAGCTGGCTGCCCGCATGCTCCACCTGTGCTTATCTCCCGCAACTGGCCATCCGCATGCTCCAACTTTATTTCTATTTAGCTGGCTGCCCGCATGCTCCACCTGTACTTATCTCCTGCAGCTGGCTGCCCGCATGCTCCACCTGTGCTTATCTCCTGAAGCTGGCCGTCCGCATGCTCCAACTTTATTTCTATTTAGCTGGCTGCCCGCATGCTCCACCTGTATTTATCTCCTGCAACTGGCTTTCCACATGCTCCACCTGTACTTATCTCCTGCAGCTGGCTGCCCGCATGCTCCACCTGTACTTATCTCCTGCAGCTGGCTGCCCGCATGCTCTACCTGTACTTATCTCATGCAGCTGGCCGTCCGCATGCCCCAACTGTATCTTTCTGCAGCTGGCTGCCCGCATGCTCCACCTGTTTCTATAGCAGCTCACATACCTGAAAACAAAGCTTCTTACCAACAATGTTGCATTGTTTTCTGTGGGTTCAGGGTAATGGAGATTTATCAGTGGCGGTATTCTTTTTCTGGACAGGAAGTCATTAATGTACAAGGAGGAAATATCCCTCGGTCAAAGACTCGACACGGACGTGCTCTGCGGTTAGCTGTAGTGATGTCACAGCAGCTCTCATAGGCCACCTGCATCGTCTGGACCCCCCGCAGATTCCACTTGTGTTTGTTTGCAGCCAACTAGAACGTCAAGAAGAGAACTTCAAAAGAAAACCGCACTAAAAAATTCCCACACTGAGACGGACAGCGTGCACCGAGTTCCTGAGAGATTTTTTTAACGTATATGCTTATCTTAAAGCTGAATTCTGGGAAAACAGCAAAGATCACAGCGGTCGTACACTTCATACACGTGTGTGAAATGTATGTAAATCACAAAAGCTGCCGCGCAAAATCAAAATTCTTTGATGGGTAGAACAGGATCTGATACCAAAACCTTAAGGTTTAAGAAGCCTACTGATACCCAATACAGGACACTTCAACTACCCTCAACCTGAATCACCAGTCCCATTAGAAACCATTCAATTTCTATGATAAAACAATATATACAGTAATTACTATATGGGTCCTGTGAGTCAGACCCAGGGTTGTCTTAATAGCATCATGGGCCCCTGGGCAAAGAAATGCTCTGGGGTCCCTACAACGATGACAGTGCAGGTAAGACGCAGACTGCCTCCCCTGTGTATCTATCACTCTCAGTGCCATCATGGGATCCCCCAATCTTGGGGAAGCTTGGGCTCAAGGACCAGCTGCTTTTGGGAAAGTGTGGGGGCCCCCAATGCAGTTGGGGTCCCTGGGCAGTGCCCAAGTGTGCCCTCTCATTAAGACAGCCCTGGTCAGACCCAGTATTGGGCTTCTGATTGCTTAGGAAGGCTCCTAAGCACACCAGCTCCTTCAGTGTCCTCTGTCGGGTACAGCAAGTCACTACCACTTCCTGACTGGCAGGCTGCTTATGCATTTGACACCAATACTGTAGTGATTAGAAAAGGCAATATAACCTCCTTCAGTAGACATCTGCACTGCATCTTCTCCCTATCTAGCAGGGGCGTCATTAGGGGTGGGCTGGGGAGGCTGGAGCCCCGAATAGGTCGCTGAAAAGCCCCGAGTCTCGGCCATGAAGTATTTAATATCTAGCCCCAAGTGCCGCCGAGCAGGGACCATTTTGTTGCCGAGCGCTGCCGAGTGACACAGCAGGTTCCGCTTTCTGGAGCCTGCAGCGCCTATGATGGACGTCCCTCTGGTCCAATCTGTGACCGCAGGACGTGTGACGTCCATTATAGGCGCCGCAAGCTTAGAAGGCGGTAATTACAATGCCGCCCGGCACGCCATGTGATATCCCCGCTCGGTGGCTCCTGAGCCTCCTCTGGCTGACTGGCTGCAGTGGCTGCATATGTATGATGGGCACACCATGGCTGCCTGCCGCGCCACGCCACATCCCCACTCGGCGGCTCTCCTATCCTCCTTGGCTCCTAAGCCTCCCTGGCTGCATCGCTATGACGGGCAAATTGGGCGTGCTGGCGCCGCACACCGTGACTGAGGTAGGTCAGTGATTGTGTATGTATGTAGGTCAGGTCAGTGTAGTCAGGTCAGTGAATGCAGGTCAGGTCAGTGTAGTCAGGTCAGTTTATGCAGGACACACAGACTCACGTAGGTCAGGGTATGTGTGTCAGGTAGGCGCAACTCCACCGACCGCGTCCACCCCCCCCCGGTGCCGGTTTGGTTTCGGGCTGAAGCCCCTGATCTTTTTGGCACCTAGCAACGCCCCTGCTATCTAGGGTGACCACGTGTCCCATATTGCCCGGGACAGTCCCGCATTTTGCATGTCTGTCCCGCGCACCTTCATTCCAGGACAATACAGTGTCCCAGAATGAAACCGACACAGATACCCTCCCCCCCCCTCTCCAATCTGATGCCCCCCAAAAAAGGGCTGCAAAATCACTGCTTTACTCACTGACAGTACTTGCCCTGGAGGAGCACAATCCCCGCCCCTGCTTGTGATTGGAGAACTCATAAATCCAGCCTCTTGTGTCCAATCACTGTGCTGTGATTGGTTACAGCACAAGCGGATTTTTGGGAGGTGGTGGTGGGGGGGGGGGGTGTCCCTGAATAGTAGTTTGGAAATGTGGTCACCCTATCTCTATCTTATCGTGTCTGTTTAAGGTTACACCATGCCTGCATGTCTTTACAGTTGTCCTAAAGTAACTTCAGACAAGTGTAGCACCCTGATGTTTAGGCAGAGTTGCTATTAAATGTAGTTGCCTGGCGATAGTTGCCTGGGCCAACCGTACCTCAGTACCAGTGGCGGCCTAAAGAGGTGATGCCCTCGAGATGGCGAGAACCCCTCATAATGGGCAAAACAGGTTACAGACTAAGGAACTTAGCACAGGAATGGTGGGGCCCCTCATAATGGGCACAGCAGATGTATAGACCCAGGAACACAGCACATGGATGGTGGAAACCCCTCATAATGGGCACAGCAGATGTATAGACCCAGGAACTCAGCACAGGGGTGGTGGGAACCCCTCATAATGGGCAAAACAGGTTACAGACCAAGGAACCCAGCACAGGGAGGGTGGAAACCCCTCATAATGGGCACAGCAGGTGTACAGACCAGAAGCCTCAGCACAGGGATGGTTGGAAACCCTCATTATGGGCACGGCAGGTGTACAGACCCAGGAACTCAGCACAGGGATGGTGGGAACTTCTCATAATAGACGCAGCAGGAACTCAGCACAGGAATGGTGGGGCCTCTCATAATGGGCACAGCAGATGTATAGACCCGGGAACTCAGCACATGGATGGTGGAAACCCCTCATAATGGGCACAGCAGATGTACAGACCCGGAAACTCAGCACAGGGATAGTGGGAACCCCTCATAATGGGCACAGCAGGTGTACAGACCCGGGAACTCAGCACAGGGATGATGGGGACACCTCATAATGGGCACAGCAGGAGTACAGACCCGGGAACTCAGCACAGGGATGGTGGGAACCCCTCATAATGGGCACAACAGGTGTACAGACCTAGGAAGTCAGTATAGAGATCTTCTCAACAATAGAGTCCCAGAGAGACAGAAGAGACTGTCGGGGAATTTTTTCTTCAGCATCCCCTGAATGTGAAACAAAATTAGTTTCAGTTGGACTGACCTTTTAAAATATGATAGAACATGGAACAGTGGTGGGTTACACGAAAAGAAAATATTCCCCTCTAAATTAAAAACATTTCTTCTTCAGTACATCCTCTGGGAGTATCTCGGGACTTTTATAAAATAAAATAGGAAAAATAGAAAAGTAAAAGCTGAGTCTTCACTGAGTCGGTATAAATAGATTCATCTGTGGATGAAACTTCTGAAAGGAATCAGATCTGTTTCTGGGATGACCCATTATGGACAACCACCGACATGTCACAGGTACACCCAGTGCCGGGAGAAGGTCATCCAGTGCCAAGGGCAAAGATCCTTAATATCACCCTTCCACTTAGGGTCAGGGTGCCCCGTTCCTGCAAAAAGCATTGCGCCCAGGGCAGCATCCCCTCTTGCCCAGGGCCGCCATCAGTGGGGTACAGGCATTACACCTGTAAGGGGCCTGATTGTCCCCAGGGGCCCGGCTTGCCCCCTTATTTATATTTTTTTGCATTACACCTGTACAGGCCCCTTACAGCCCCGGCTGGTCCCCCTCCCATGCCCTGCTCCTGCCCATTCTGGGCTTTCTTGCTCTTCATCCACAGTAACCCTGTCTCCATTTTTTTTTTTACTTACCTCTCTCCTGATGCAGAGGTTGGTGCTGATTTGGCTCCTCTGTAGGGCTCAGGGGCCATGACACTCCCCACTCACCGTCTTTCCTCAGTCTTTGGGGCTGGGTGATGTTGGGTATCATCAGTGGCGGCTGGTGCTCAAACACAGCTAGGGTGACCACATTTCCACACTACCATTCAGGGACACCCCCCTTCCCAAAAATCTGCTTTTGCTGTAACGAATCACAGCACAGTGATTGGACACAAGAGGCGGGATTTATGATTTCTCCAATCAGAAGCAGGGGGGGGGCACTGTGCTCCCCCAGGCATTCCTGGCTAGGACAAGTACTGTCAGTGAGTAAAGTAGTGGTGTGGCAGCCTTTTGTAGGGGCATCAGATTGGCCCGGAGGGTGGCTGTGTCAGTTTAATTCTGGGACACTGTATTGTCCTGAAATGAAGGTGCCCGGGACAGGCCTGCAAAATGCGGGACTGTACCAGGCAATCCAGGGACACGTGGTCACCCTCAACACTTCTACTGTGCCCATTAAACGCAGCCACTGTACCCATTAATTGCTGACACTGTACCCATCAATCGCTGCCAGTGTGCCCCATCAAATACTACCAGTGTGCCCATCAATTACCGCTACTGTGCTCCATCAAATTCTGCTACTGTGCCGCATCAATTGCCGCTACTGTGCCCCATCAATTGCTGCTACTGTGCCCGATCCATTGCCGCTACTTTGCCTCATCAGATGCTGCCAGTGTGCCCCATCAGATGCTGCTACTGTGCTCCATCAATTGCAGCTACTGTGCCCCATCCATTGCCGCTACTGTGCTCCATCAGATTCTGCTACTGTGACCCATCAATTGCCGCTACTGTTCCCCATCAGATGCTGCTACTGTGCCCCATCAGATGCTGTTACTATGCCCCATTAATTGCCACTATTGTTCCCCATCAGATGCTGCTACTGTGCCCCATTAATTGCCACTACTGTTCCCCATCAGATGCTGCTACTGTGCCCCATCAGATTCTGCTACTGTGCACCATCAGATGCTGTAACTGTGCCCCATTAATTGCCACTATTGTTCCCCATCAGATGCTGCTACTGTGCCCCATTAATTGCCACTACTGTGCCCCATCAGATGCTGCCTGCACTTACCTGTCCCTGAGTGGGTCAGCGGCGGTCTCCTGCACGTCCTCCATGTCTTCTTCTGTTTTCTCTCAGGCATCCAATCACAGCGCCTGACGTTTCAACCAATCAGGTGACCGGCAACCGACCCGGCAACCTGATTGGCTGGAAGGCAGATTCAGTGTTAGCAAAGAGAATCCCTTTGCTTTGCTAACACACAGCTGAGTGAACAGCGAATGCCCAGCATGACGCCCGCCGTTCACATTTTTGGGTGCCTTTTAGAACCTACGGCTCTAATTAGGCACTTCCAAAAAACACCCCGGCCGCTGTAATTCAGGTGCCCGGTGCCCGAAAAGGGGCCCGACACCTGAATAGGGGGCGGCAGCGGCGACAAATGCATGAATGTATCTATGGTGATTAGAGCTGCGCAGGAGAGAGGGGGCGGTGCTCCTGCACCCTTTACGGACGCATCGTCACTGGGCGTCATTGAATTTGGAAGACTGGGGACACAACAGAACAGTTGGGAGACACTGACAGAATGTTGTCACCCCATAAGAGGAAGTGTCTGAATAAAGTTCTTCATGGCAGGATCACTAGGTGTTTTTTGGACTGGAAGCCGAGGTTTTATATTAAAAACTAATTTAAGTGATGTCATTGGGAACAAAAAGATTCTATATGCGTGTGATCATCTCATTAATAGCCGGCACTGTTATTCATCTTCATTTAATTATCACATTCATATAAAATAGACATCACAGCTAGACAGAAACGAGTTGTGTCTGGAAGATGTCTCCGCTGGAGTTCCCGAGAATTATTGAACCCAACATGTGATTTAAAAGTGATCCTTAACCACTTCAGCCCCGGACCATTATGCAGGTTAAGGACCTGGCCCCTTTTTGCGATTCGGCACTGCGTCTCTTTAACTGACAATTGCGCGGTCGTGCGACGTGGCTCCCAAACAAAATGGGCGTCCTTTTTCCCCCACAAATAGAGATTTCTTTTGGTGGTATTTGATCACCTCTGCGGTTTTTATTTTTTTGCGCTATAAACAAAAATAGAGCGGCAATTTCGAAAAAAAAAATCTATATTTTTTACTTTTTGCTGTAATAAATATCCCCAAAAAAGATATAAAAATGTTTTTCCTCAGTTTAGGCCGATATGTATTCTTCTACCTATGTTTGGTTAAAAAAAAAAAAAAATCGCAATAAGCGTTTATCGATTGGTTTGCGCAAAATTTATAGCGTTTACAAAATAGGGGGTAGTTTTATGGCATTTTTATTAATCTTTTTTTTTTTTTGTTCACCTCATCCCTGGACCAGGGTAATCTTCTCCTTTCTGCTCTCTACTAGTGATGAGCGGAATGCGCCATATTCGATTTCGCGATATTTCACGAATATATAGAAGAATATTCGCGAAATATTCGTTAATATCGAATATTCGTGATATTTTATCAAAAAAAAAAAAAAAAAATTTGCGAAATTTCGCTAATGCGAATGCGAAATTGATTGCGAAATTCTCGTCAACACGCGAAAACGGAGATCATTTTCTGGATTACTAAACTAATATGCACTAAACACTAACTCTACTTACACAAACTTATATGACTAAACTAAAGCTAATTTTTTATTTATTTTTTATACACAAAACACAGAAGGGTAGAGAAAGTATTTGCGAATATTCGCATTACGAATATTCGCATTGCGAATATTCGGCAACATAAAACGATCGCCTCAGCTACTCGGCCCAGGGTCTCTCTCTAATCATACCAGCAATGCTTTTAGATGTCGATGGAGATCACTAGGATGTGATCTGTTTTAAAAATAAATTTGAAAAAATACGAATATTCGCCATATCGAATATTCACCGCGATTACGTTACGAATATTCGCAATGCGAATATTCGTGAGCAACACTACTCTCTACTTCAATAAATAAGTGAATGAATGAAGGACACTGTTGCAACACCCCTTAGGCCCCTTTCGCACTGGGGAGGTGGGTGCGTCGGCGGTAAAGCTTTACCGCCGCTATTTTTAGAGGCGCTTTACCATCAATTTTGGCAAAGTAATCCCCGCTAGCTGCCGAAAAAGGGTTAAAACCACCGGCAAAGCGCCACTGCAGTGGCACTTTGCCGGCAGTGCGGCCGCGGTGCCCATTCATTTCAATGGGCAGGAGTGGTGGAGGAGTGGTATACACACCGCTCCAAAGATGCTGATAGCAGGAAAAAAAAATTTGCGTCCTGCAAGCGCACTGCTCCAGTGTGAAAGCCCTCACACTGGAGTATAAGGAGCGGCTCTTTCAGAGCAATTTGCAGGCGCTTTTTTTAGCGTTATAGCGCTTGCAAAGCGCCTCAGTGTGAAAGGGGTCTTAGTGGGCAGGACCATGATATGATCTTCAGTGTTTTGGGTTGCTAGTCTAACCCATAAGACTGAGGGCATCTTGTGGTGGAATAAAGGTACTGCAAGGGGCAACTCTGGCTTATAGGTGAGCATAAGGCCCCGTACACACGGCGGGTTTTCTCGGCGGAATCCATCAAGAAACTTGATGGGAGACGTATTCTGCCGAGAAAACCGGTCGTGTGTACATTTTTCGACGAGAAAAACTGTCGAGAAACTCGTCGAGCCAAAAAGAGAGCACGTCTTCTTTTTCCTCGACGGCAATGGGAAAATGTGGCTCGACAGCAGAACGAGAAACTCGGCGAGAAAAACGACAGTTTCGCTCGCCGAGTTTCTCGGTCGTGTGTATGCGGCCTAACAGTCTGAGCTGCTTTTATATTTTTAACCTCAGCTGGGGGTTTGTCACCCTCAGAAAACCCACCCTGACAAATGCCACCCCCCCCCCCCCCCCCAAAAAAAAAAAAAACGTTATTAACTCTGCAAAAAAAAAGTTATTATAATTTTTCTTGGCTGACCCTTAAATTGGAAAAGCCCAACCTTCAACCCTTTCCTGGCAGCAGTCTGGAGGCGGCAGGTGTCGGCTTGTTACCCAATAAGAGCGCCTCATTGTTTCTGATCTTTTTTGCATTAGCGATCTGACCTTACAAGAGTCTGCGCCCAACGCACTAATCGTCCGAAACATTTTCCTAATCCGCGGCTGCAAATGCTTTTTAACGTAATCGCCTCCTGGTTCACCAGCCAATGTGCAAATAACAAAATGTATTTTTTAAAATTTTTTTTATTATTTTATCTTGTTTATTTTTATTTATTTTTTATATTTTTTTTATATATTTTTTTATTTTATTTTTTTATTCCCCCGCCCGACCAGGACAGCAACTGAGGCTTATAATTCGGGCGTACCAGGAACGCTTTGTTTGCGCTTCCGAAAAACCACAGAGGATATAAAATCCGCACCACAGAGGCCCAAACCGGCGTCTGTTCCTCACCTCTTATTGGATTACGCCGGATGCGCAGAACCCCGGTTTTCAGAATGCGCGTCCCGTTCTTTTTTTTTTTTTTTTTTTTTTTTTTTTTTTTTTTTTTTTTTTTTTTTTTTAAATATGTTTTTATTAAGGAAGTTACATAACAGAGAAATCATAAAAAAAAACAGGACATAAAAGCATTTTCTGTGGAACATTGCAGTAGATTAACAGTGTATGTAGAGGTTCTCAGAGAGAACAAATAAGGGGGGAGGGTATAGGTTAAGTGGTCACGGGGTAGGTGAAATAGTAGTGCTTGCAAACAAAAAGGAACAACAAGAGAGGGGGGGGGGGGGTAGGGGAGGAGGGAGGGAGGGTAGGAGAGATGTCAATCCCGAGGGGGATCCTGGTATAGAAAAGACATTTTCTCAAAGTTCAACCATTCAGTAGGAGTGAAAGTATACGACATAAAGGGATTCCATAAGTGATAGAAGCGGTTCTTGCTCGGTTCGTGGGTCAGGTCCGTGTTGAGCCTGTCTTTGTATAAGAGCTGCAACAGTTCCCTTTTAACTTGAGCAGTGGTTGGGCAGTCCGCTGATATCCACTTCTGGAGGATGGCTCTACGGGCTATCAAGAGGCATATCAGAGTCCAGTCCCTGCCCAGGGGGGTGGAGGGAGAGGACCAGGGGAGTAGTATGGGGTCCCAGTACCCAAATATAAGTAGTAACGGGTCCCTGGGTATGCGTAGCAGGGTGACATCGAAAATGTATTGGATGACTTGGTCCCAGAAACTGGCTATGAGGGAACAAGACCAGAACCTGTGAGTCAAGTTAGGTTTGGGTTGTTTACAGAGGGGGCATTCTGGGGTGGCATGGGCTCGGCTGAAGGGGATGTGGGCTCGGTGAACAATCTTAATCTGCGTCTCTCTCCATATTTCGTTAGGGATAAGTCTGTGGATGGTGGTGAGGCCATGCAGGAGCTTCTCCACCAGGTCAGGGTCAGGGAAGTCTTTCGACCAGTTGGCCGCCGAGGTTGAGGCCAGGGGGGGGATGTTGTGCTGGAGGAGGGGATGGTAAATGTCTGAGATTTTGTATGAGGCCCGGGAAATAAGGGTGTCGGTAAGGGAGCTCTGGAACCTTTTTCTGTCATCTCGACAGGCGTTTTTCAGGAAACTAATGCATTGAATATACTGGAATACATGTGACGAAGGGAGAGAAAATTTGTCTGCCAGGGCTCTAAAACCTAGGGGGCGGCCTGAAAGGGGGTCACATAAAGAATAAAAGGATTTGATACCCTTACCCTCCCAGTCGAGGTAGGGCTGGTTATCTAAGCCTGGTTGGAAGCTCGGGTTGCCCAGGATAGGGAGGTATCGTGAGATAGAGGAGGGGACATTGAGGGCCTTCCTGACCTCTCTCCAGGCGATGACTGTATCCCGGAGAAGGAGATTGTGTTGGAGGGGAGGGGGGGGCAGATTTCCAATGGCAATGGAGAAGGGCCGTGAGCGAGAAGGGGCGGACCATCGCCGATTCGAGGGGGTAGTTCGAGCACCTGGAGGACTGGGTTATCCAATCCAAGCCTGTTCTCAATAGACATGCCAAGTTATATAGCCTGATGTTGGGAAGGGCAATGCCCCCCTCTCGCCTGGGAAGATGCAGCTTGGTAAATGCTATGCGCGCCCTCTTGCCACGCCAGAGGAACTTGGAAATGGCAGAGTTAATGGATTTAATGTCTTTGTGGCGCAAGAGTAAAGGGATGGTTTGTAGTGGGTACAGTAGGCGTGCAAAACTAACCATCTTGACAAGGTGGCATCTTCCCAGTAGCGAGAGAGGCAGGTCCATCCAGTTGGTCAGTTCTTGGGATATTTTGGTGAGCAGGGGGGGGTAGTTGAGGTGGTATAGGGAGGAGGGTAGTTTGCCTATTTTTATCCCCAGGTAAGTGATATGTGACTTTGCAACGGCGAATAAGGAGTTTTGGGACCAGGAGGGGATAGATAGGGAGCCTATTGGGAGTATTTCGCTCTTGCTATAATTGATACGTAACCCTGAACATTGCCTGAATTCGTCAAAGGTGGTCTTGATAGTGGACATGTCGAGTGAGGGGCTGGATGTGAAGATAAGGACATCGTCTGCAAATAGTGACGTGCGAAGGTCGTGGCCTCCGACATGGATGCCATGTAGGGGGGCGATCTGGGTTAGGTGGCGGGAGAGGGGTTCAAGTGCTATGTTGAAAAGGAGCGGGGAGAGTGGACAGCCTTGCCTCGTGCCTTTGTGCAGCCTGAACTCCTCAGAGAGGAGGCCCGCCGCGACCACTTTCGCGGCAGGGGCAGTGTACATTGATTCTATGAGGTGCGTGAAGGGGCCCGAGAAGCCCATTTTGGACATGACCATGGAGAGCCATTCGAAACTAACGTTATCGAAAGCCTTCTCCGCGTCTAGGGTGATGATGGCGTGGTCTCCTGCCGGGTCATTTTTTGCGTGTTCGAGAGCTAGCATCACCTTCCTGATATTCATGGTGGCCGTCCTACCCTTAACAAAGCCCGACTGTGCGGGGTGAATCAGGGAGGGTATAATGGATGCCAATCTAGTGGCTGCTATCTTGGAGAGGATTTTAACGTCAAGGTTAAGAAGCGAGATGGGCCTATAAGAGCCAGGTTCTAGGGGGTCCTTGCCCTTCTTCTCTAGGAGTTTTACTATGGCCTGATTGCCCGTTGGAAGATAGGACCCACCCGACCATATGTGTGTGTAGACGTTGTGGAGAGGGGGGGACACAGTCGAGCTAAAGGACTTGTAAAATTCTCCGGTGAAACCGTCTGGGCCTGGGGCTTTGGAGGGGGAAAGCTGTTTGATTACGGATTGGACCTCCAGGACAGAGATAGGGGCATTGAGGGCTTCGAGCTGGGTGGGGGTTACCTGGTCCAGGGAGATACGTCGTAGGAAATTGAGGGCTGTCGGCTTATCGATAGGGTCTGAGGCATACAGGGAGGAGTAGAATTGGCGCATAGTATTATTGATACCTTTTGGGGTGTAGTGTATGGAACCCGATGGGTCCCTGAGAGACATGATATGCGTCGGGCGGTTGGGTCCTTTACTTAATCTGGAAAGGAGTCTACCTGCTTTGTTACCAAACTTGTGGAGGGAGGCGTCTAGATGCGCTTTTTGGGTACGTTCGAGGGTGGCTGCCCAGCTATCAAAGGCCTGCTTGGCAGCGAACCAGGCGTTACGGTTGCTGGGGGAGTCATCAGTATAGAGGACCCGCTGGGCCTGATGCAGTGTTGCGCTGGCCTGTTTGTAGCGTCTAAGGGTGTGTTTTTTGAATGTGGCGGCGTAGGCGATTATGCAGCCCCTGAGGAACGCTTTGCCCGCTTCCCAGAAAAGGTTAGGGTTGTCAGCGTGTAACGCGTTATCCGATGCGTATCCCAACCAGGCTTTTTCTAGATGCTGGTGAAAATCTGAGTTATTGTGAAGATAGGAGGGGAACCGCCAGATTCTGGGGTTAGAGGCTAAGTCAGGGTCCTCAAGGGTGGTCGAGACCGGGGCATGGTCCGAGATTGCGATGTCGTGTATGTCAGCTTCCGAGATCAGTGGGAGGAGAGAGTCAGAACAGAAAAGATAGTCCAGTCTCGTGAAGACTTTATGAGGGTGGGAATAAAATGAGAATTCTCTGTCAGCAGGGTGTTTTAGTCGCCATAGATCGTGGAGGTGCAGTGAATCGACCGTCGACGCCAATAATGTCTGGGTGAGAGGAGTCAGAGGAGGACGAGATTGTCTGGTAGAGGACCTGTCATCTATCGGGTGCATGATGGAATTGAAATCCCCGCCTATCAGGTGTGGGCAGGCTGGGTCTCTAAGCGCCCAGGAGGTGAGGTCGCTAAAGAAGGCACTTGTGGGGCTGTTGGGAGCATATACATTAGTGATGGTTACCACCCTGGATCCCAGTTGAATACGGGCCGAGGTGAATCGCCCCTCGGAGTCCGAATCTGAGGACAGAATCTTGCAGGGAAGGTTTTTGTTAATAAGGATTATTACCCCAGCTTTCCGACCACTTGAGTCAGAACCGAGGACTGTGCCTACCCAGAGTTTCCGCAGCCGCGGGAAGTCGGGGGTGGACAGATGGGTTTCCTGAAGGAGGGCGATGTCGGTCTTGAGCCTTTTAAGGTGGCGCAGAACTTTCATCCTCTTATTGGGGGAGCGGAGCCCTTTGACATTCCAGGAGACTATTCTCATGTTGGGAAGACTAACAATGGGGTGTGAGCAGGACGTGGAGGCGAGGAGAATGGGAGCATGGTGCATTGTAGAAGTGGGGTGCAAGGACAGCAGGTGTTGTGGTGGTTTGCTGTGAGAGAGAGCGGGGGTGGTAACGGATCCCTAAAAATGGGCGGAGGGTTGAGAACCAGGGAGGGGGAGATGGGGGGAGGGTGATGGGGGCAAACAAGGTGAACAACAACATTTGGGAACTTCACTTTTTTCCGCATGGAGCCACTGAATAGGCCAGCTCCCAACGCAGGGCTCTCAATGCAGCACTTCACCCGCCGCGACCGATGGGGGGGTGTAAGCAGCAGGAGCAATGCGTGAGGGGGGGGGGGGGGGGAGGAGCTAGACAGGTTCCTTGCGGAAGAATGGAAAGGCCTACACATGATATATAAACGTATAGGATAACATAATATTAAGGCACAAGTGGAGCTAAGACAACTATTACCGATTGTGCAAGAGAACATAAAACAATGTGAAAACAAAACAGTGTGAAATAAAATGGCATTTTTAGGAGCATAAGAGAAAAGAAAAGGAGACAAACTGGCATAACATCAAAATTGCATTAGGCCTACCGTGGTCCCCCGGGTGAAGGGGGAGGCACGCTGAAGGAGAGGGGCCCAGGAGTGGTCCTGGACGGTTAATGAGCAGCAGAACTGCATCGGGATGGTGTGACCGTCTAGAAGAAAAAAAAAAAAAAGAAAAAAAGAGAAGGTTCAAGAAAAAAAAAAAAGTTCAAAAGGATGAGGTGTGTTGACGGTCGGATCCAGATGCCTTGAATCTTTTAGGAGAGTCCTTGCGTGGGCTTCCGTGTTCTAGGGCCCGGTTGGAAGGTGCCGCTCTGGGAGACTGGTTGTGGTGGGGGCTAGAGCGGAGGGATCTCAGGAAGGCCTCAGCTTCGGATGGGTCATGGAAGGAGAGCTGATCTCCGTTGGGTGCTCTGAGTCGAAGTACGGCCGGGAAAGCCAGTGTAAACTTGATTTGCATTCGGTGGAGCTCCGTGCAGGTCTGCTGGAAAGCCTTCCTCCTCTTGGAGACGTCCACGGAGTAGTCCGCAAAGATCAGGATATTCATGCCGTCTATCTGGAGGGTCCTGGACTGCCTGAACTTCTGCAGGATGAGGGATTTTTCTGAATAGTTGAGATATTTGGCGATGACAGGGCGAGGTGACTTGCGATCAGAGTTGAAAAGGCCCATGCGGTGGGCGCGCTCAACAGTGCAGGGGCCCGGCAGGCCCAGGGTCTCGGGGATGCGTCTGGAGCAGAGATCTGAAAGTGCTTGAGGTTGCAGCGATTCAGGGACGCCAATAAAGCGCAGATTGCTCCTCCTGGATCTGTTCTCAAGGTCGTCCAGTTTGTCTAGTATATACTTGTTCGTCTTGTCTTGCGCATGTTCAAAGGATTGGGCCTGGTAAAGATCCTCTTCTATATGTCCGATGCGATTCTCAGCCTCATTCAGCCTGGATGCATGCTCCCCTAGTTGAGCCTGGATTTTCTGTATCCCTGCATTGATGGCTTTTTCCACCGAGGTCGCTATCATGGGGGATAATAGAGCAGCCACGGCCTGGGCCATCAGCTCAATGTTGTGCATATCCCCCGCCTGTGGGGGAGGTGAGGGGATGTGAACAGTCTGAGGGGTAGTTGGAGGGGCTGGTGGTGCACTCACCTCCATTGCAGGTGTCGGATCCACGATCGGATCTACGATCGAATCCGTGTAGGCCAAAGCCGGGGCCTCGATTTGCGGCTGTCCCGTTCGCGCCGCAGCGGCGGCGTACGACCGCGCGCCGCTTTTTTCCAGGTATTTGTCCATCCTCGGGTGGAGGGGGGGATGGCGGATGGTTAGCCCAGGGGTCGGCAGCGGGTTTGCTGGCTTTTATAGGCCGATTTGGGAGCCTGTGTGCGGGAGCTGAAGGAGTGCACAGCTACTCCATGCGGCGCCGGAACCGGAAGAAGGCGTCCCGTTCTTTAACAGAGAATAACTCAATTTATTTCCTGGAATATGTTATGCAGCAGAAAACATTTTTTTTTTTTTTTTTTTGCAATGTTTGGCGGTAACGCGATTAGGAGCCACTTAGAGAATAATCAGCTTTTTGTAACTGTTGTGAATCTGCTAAAAGAGAAAAAATTAGAGATAGTTTATAAACAAGCCCATATTGTTAGCGGAACACCGCCGAATTAGCTGCCAAGAATTGGATAGACGGGAAATAAAAAAAATAAAAAAATATGCCCCCCCCCCCACCCTACTCCTTTTCTCCCCGTCCTGTGTGTTTGGGGACTTTGATGCGTTTTTTGTTATTTATTCCGTTATATTTAGAATTAATGATGTAAATGGAGAGAGTTGCTGTGAAGGCAGCTTGGCACTTCTCTCTGCCTGTTGGGATTAGGTCCCAATAGGACAGCTGGGATTGAACAGACACAAAGAAATGAAAAAAAAAAAAGTTTGCTAAAAAGTAATAACTGTTGAATTATCAGTTCAGGAAAGTATAAGTTCATTTCCATGCGCGTTGGTTTTCCCAGCTGGTAGGAGAATTTTGAAGGAAGCTGCAAAAGTTTTAATGTGTTTTTATACAGCAAATGCATTTTTTTTTTACTAAAGGCAGCATTGTATTTTCATCATTATAAAGCAATCCGGTGACTTTGTCTAGGCTCAGATGATGCGTTCACTCTGCTGCAGGCAGGGAATAGCATTTTCCCCAGGTTCCTCTTACCCAATGATCGGGGCTGGACTGGGACAAAAAATTGGCCCTAGACTTCATCCAGACCGGCCCACTTTGACAGGTCTCTCCTATGCCGGCTGGACAAACCTGCCCCCCCTCGGCCGGCCAACCCCGATGGCCACCCAAACCCCCCCCCCCTTCACTAGCCCAGGGCCGATCTTAGGCTGGGTGCACAGGGTGCTTTGCACCCAGGCGTCTACAGAGGTGGGGGCGCCGAAGTGGCAGAGTTCTCCCCTCCCTCCTTCTCTCCTTGTTTGTGTCCGTCCAGAACTGATGTGTCTCTGACCGTCTCCTGTACTATGTCTGTAGTCTCTGACCATCTCCTGTATCATGTCTGTAGTATGTCTGGGGCTCTTTCTAACAGACTTTCTAACAGAATCCCTCTCTGTGTCCATCACAGAGACCCCCCTCCAGGTCCCAATAAAGTACTCTGCTTCTCTTCCTGTAATTTGTTTATTGTTAAAGCGGAGTTCCACCCAAAATTGGAACTTCCGCTCAACCCACTCCCCTCCCCCTTACATGCCACATTTAGCATGTAATTTTTTGGGGGGGGGGGAGTGGGGGCTTCAGGAGGAGTGCGACTTCCTGTCCCACTTCCTGCTTCCGCCGAGGGGCTGGTTAGGCGATTAAGCTTAATCGCCTACAGCATCCCCTGCCTGTAGGCGATCGCATGGGACACTGACAGGTCCCATGCGATCGCCTGTCCAATCAGCGGCGGGCCGCGCCGCTCGCGCATTCGCAGTGCTGCTCGCCCATGCGCAGTGGGTGCCCGGCCGTGAAGCCGAAGGCTGTCACGGTCGGGTGCCCACACTTAGGATGAAGACGCCGGCCGGGGAGGCGGGGAGAGGAGCGGACCCCCCGGCCGGCGCGTCGCTGGATCGTGGAGCAGGTGAGTGTGTGTTTAATAAAAGCCAGCAGCTACACTTTTTGTAGCTGCTGACTTTTAATAAACACTGAATTTGGCTGGAACACCCCTTTAAGAGATCATGTAAGGATCCCAGGGTAATGAAGACTTTGTGGGGGAGAATCTATGTGGTTGAGTCATTGCCATAGAAACATTTGTAATGGGGAGGAGTTAGTAAAATGATGACGCCCATGTGGGGGGCGCCAGAAATATTTCTGCACCCAGGCGCCTGTGACCCTAGGATCGACCCTGCACTAGCCATTAGCTTTTCTACTTTATTAGAGTAGAACGGCTGGTACTCTTATAGGCAGTACCAGTGGGAAAGCTAGACATTATTTCCCCCGGGGCAAAGAATCAGTTTGAGACACCCCCCCTATAATGGGACAAGATTAGGCAGAAGTGAGAAACTCCCAGGCCATAGCTGTTGAGTCAGCTGTCTGTCCCCTCCCCGTGATCCTTCTGGTCCCCCCCATGCTCTTCTGTTCCCCCCGTGCTCCCCCCTAGTCCTCCCCCTGCTTCTCTGTTCCCCCACATGCTTCTTTGTTCCCCCACATGCTTATGCGTTTCTCTCCTGCACCTTTGTTCACCCCATGCTCATCTGATCCCCCCATGCTATCCTGTACCCTTGTACTTCTCTGACCCTCCCTGTGCTCCTCTAGTACCCCCTGCTTCTCTGTTCCGCCACAAGCTTCTACATTCCTCTCCTGCTCTTCTGCCCGCCCCCATGCTCATCTGGTGCCCCCTGCTCATCTGTACCCTTGTGCTTCTCCGGAAAGTCAGCTGTCACTGAAACCAGCCCACTGAGCCAACGGCCCACCGTGAAACTCCTGGTAGTCCCGATGGCCAGTACATGCCTGCCATTGATTGATTTTTAAAGAAGATCTGTAGCCATAGTTTTTAAATCTTGCTGGTATCCCCAGGGAACCAAGTTAATTGAGCGCTTTCTCTCAGGCAACTGAGCCCAGACCTGCCTGGCTGATATTCCAGGTAGAGAGACTAGAGTAATGGCTGACGGCTTCTGTTATAGAGCCAGCATTTATATGAATGATGGGAGAGGGACTACAGTAGTAGCTTGGATGATGATGGTGAGCTGGAGAAAAGTGCTGTCATTCATCAAAACACAAGCCAACAGCTACTTCCCTCAGGAAACTGTGCCTTGACCCACCTGCCTGTTATTTCAGGGAGAGAGACTAGAGTAATGGCTGTGGGCTTGTGTTGAGAGCCAGTATTTATACAAATGATGGGAGAGGGACTACAGTAGTAGCTTGGATAATGATGGTGAGCTAGAGACACTGTCATTCTTCAAAACACAAGCCAACAGCTACTTCCCTCAGGAAACTGTGCCTTGACACACCTGCCTGTTATTTTAGGGAGAGAGAGTATGGGCCAGATTCATAAAGAGTTACAACGGCGTATCAGTAGATACGCCGTCGTAACTCAGAATCTGCGCCGTCGTATCTTTAAGCGTATGTTCAAAGTGAGATACGATTAAATGTTGCTAAGATACGACCGGCGTAAGTCTCCTACGCCGTCGTATCTTAGCTGCCTATTTACGCCTAGAATATGTAAATCAGCGAGATACGCCTATTCACGAACGTACGCCCGGCCGTCGCAGTAAAGTTACGGCGTTTACGTAAGGCGTTTTCAGGCGTAAAGATAAACTACCAAAAAGATGGCGCAGCCAATGTTAAGTATGGACGTTGGGACCGCGTCTAATTTTTCACGTTTTACGTCGTTTGTGTAACTCGTCCGTGAATGGGGCTGGCCGTAAATTACGTTCACGCCGAAACCAATGAGTCTTAGCGGCGTAATTTGGAGCATGCGCACTGGGATACGTCCACGGATGGCGCATGCGCTGTTAATAAAAAAACGTAATTTACGTGATGTCAGACTTAATTTAAATAAAACACGCCCACATCAAACACATTTGAATTAGGCGGGCTTACGCCAGCCCATTTACGCTACGCCGCCGTAACTTAGGGAGCAATTGCTTTGTGAATACAGCACTTGGGCCAGATTTACACTACGCCGCCGCAACTTACTGGAGCAAGTGCCGTATTCTCAAAGCACTTGCTCCGTAATTAGCGGCGGTGTAGTGTAAATGGCCCGGCGTAAGGCCGCGTAATTCAAAGGGGGCGGCTTGTATTTAAATTAAGCGCGCCCCCTCGCTGATCGAACTGCGCATGCGCCGGCCATAAAAATAGCCCAGTGCGCATGCTCCAACTCACATCGGAAAACATCATTGAAGACGACGTGAGCGTCATGTATGCAAATCCCTATTCGCGAACGACTTAGGAAAACGACGTAAAGGACGAAAAAAGACGATGCTGTCCCGAGGCCATATTTAACATGGCATACGACGGACCTTCGTAAACTTACCCCTCATATAGCAGGGGTAGGTTAACGCTTACGGAAACGACGTAAACGTCGACGAGGCTGTTCAAAATAGTTCAGGAATCAGCGTATCAGGCTCATTTGCATAGTCAAATGAGAAATCTACGTAAACGCCACCTAGCGGCCGGCGTAACATTACATTTAAAATCCGACGGTGTAAGTGAGTAACGCCAGTCGGATCTTAGCGTAAATCCGGCGTATCATGTTTTCTGGATAGAAAACAATGATACGCCGGCGGGAAATTCGAATTACGCCGGTGTATCTGTAGATACACCGGCGTAATTCTTTTGAGAATCTGGCCCTAGCCTCTCTAATTTACGGCTGCGTATCGTATCTGAGATACGCTACGCCCGCACAAATATACGCCGCTCTACGTGAATCTTCTAGCCATATAGTTGTAGCCACTAACTGTATTCGGGACAATCACCATGAAGCATTACCAAACAGAAAAAGCACAATGTACAATGTAACAAGATATGACAATAGAATTTTTTAAGTTTACTGCTAATAGTAACACATCAGGCGCTGATCTTAACGTTCCATAAACTACAAGTACAGCAGTTGTAACTTGATTGGTTGTTGTTGTGGCCATTTTCCCGTCTCCCGTCTCTAAGACCTCACGGGTTACTACGAGTTTACTTTGCGTTGTGTATTTCTTTACACCCCCCTTCTGCTCACATGTATTAAGTCAGGTCTCCCAGGCGGTGTCGTCGGGTGCTAAAAATAAAATTAATTTAAAATTTTACTTCTATTTATAATAATAAAGTTAATAAATGAGACAGCTCAGGTGGCGCTCCCTGCGAAAAAATCAATAGAGCGGACAGCGCGCCTGAATATAATTCAAGTAATATATTACCGGCGGTATATGAAAAACTTCATCAGCATAGATATATAGCGCGCTCCTCGCGGGGGCCTCGCCGAGCTCTACAAATATAAACGGGGAAATGATATGTAATGATAATGTAAGACAGAGAGCAAGCTCGGCTTTGCCGTATTGATTAAAAGCTATTCAGGGTGCGCTTTCCTTTAAACCGCGACTGGGACGCGCTCCAAATTTGGCGGCCAGACTGCGCTCGTAGGAGCCCGTTTTGCATCCTCTTGTATTTGTTCTGATATCGGGGGGGTACTTGGGGGTATTCAGCAACACCACTGATGCCCCAGGGCAATGCTAGTAAATGGGTACAGTATAGCTTTAACCCCCGTTGGTGCCCGAGTATTAATTTATTTATTTTCTGCATTTATCTTCAACCATTTCAATACTGGAAACTAATGCCGCATACACACGATCGGAAACTCTGACAGCAAAAGTCCCATGTGAGCTCTTGAAAGGAAATTCTGACTGTGTGTAGGCTCCATCGAACTTTTGCTGTTGGAATTTCCGCCAGGAAAAGATTGAGAGCTGGTTCTCAAATTTTCCAACGGAAAAATAATTCCCGTCGGAAAATCCGATCGTCTGTAGCAATTCCAACAATCAAAATTCCAAAGCATGCTCGGAAAGAATTTGACGCATGCTCGGAAGCATTGAACTTAATTTTCTCGGCTCGTCGTAGTGTTGTATGTCACCGCGTTCTTGGCGGCCGAAAGTTCAGAGAACTTTTGTGTGGCCGTGTGTATGCAAGCCAAGCTTGATCGGAATTTTGTCGGTAAAAAGTTTTTTTCCGACGGAAATTTCGATCGTGTGTACGATAGGGTGACCACATTTCCAAACTGCCACTGAGGGACACACCCCCTCTTTCACCTTCCCCAAAAAAAAGATGAGGTGGGGGGGATGTAGTCTTGGGGTTGATGGGGAATTTGGCGGCGGGTTATTTGTCAGGTGCATGTGCCAATTGCCACCCATGGCCTGCCACCAGATGCAGTGGCGCTTGCCACCCATAGCCTGCCACCAGATGCAGTGCCGCTTGCCACCCATAGCCTGCCACCAGTTGCAGTGTCGCTTGCCGCCAGATGCAGTGTCGCTTGCCACCCATAGCCTGCCACCAGATGCAGTGCCACTTGCCACCCATAGCCTGCCACCAGACACAGTGCCGCCTGCCACCAGATGCAGTGTCGCCTTTCCACCCATAGCCTGCCACCAGATGCAGTGCTCCTTGCCACCTATAGCCTGCCACCAGATGCAGTGCCGCTTGCCACCCATAGCCTGCCACCAGTTGCAGTGTCGCTTGCCGCCCATAGCCTGCCACCAGATACAGTGCCGCCTGCCACCAGATGCAGTGTCGCTTGCCACCCATAGCCTGCCACCAGATGCAGTGCCGCTTGCCACCCATAGCCTGCCACCAGATACAGTGCCGCCTGCCACCAGATGCAGTGTCGCTTGCCACCCATAGCCTGCCACCAGATGCAGTGCCACTTGCCACCCATAGCCTGCCACCAGACACAGTGCCGCCTGCCACCAGATGCAGTGTCCCCTATCACCCATAGCCTGCCACCAGATGCAGTGCTCCTTGCCACCTATAGCCTGCCACCAGATGCAGTGCCGCTTGCCACCCATAGCCTGACACCAGATGCAGTGCCGCTTGCCACCCATAGCCTGACACCAGATGCAGTTCTGCTGTCACTCCCTCTGCATGAGCCACATGTGTAAAAGGAAAGGAGTGGCGTCACTATCTGGAGAGTCCCTGCTGCTTGCCGCCAGAGAAGGAGGAGTTGCTGAGGTGGGTGGGGACAGCAGCGCTGCACTAGGCGCAGGCCTCGCTCCCGGTCTCACTGTCTGAGTGTAAATTGCCCCTGGTTGCAAGATGCCAGGCAGAGCCGGCCCTAGAAACCAGTTCCGGAAATGTAGTTACTAGTTAATAGGGGGTGGCTTTGTCCTCTGTTTCATTCCGGGACACTGTATTGTCCCAGAATGAAGGTGCCCGGGACCCGGGACAGACATGTCAATTGCGGGACAGTCCCGGGCAATCCGGGACACGTGGGCACCGTAGTGTACGGGGCATTCGTTTCAAAGGTTTAAGGCTTGACATGTTGGGCATCTATTTATTCGGCGAGCGGAGCCTGGTCTGCTAAGCCATCTGGTGGCTTCTTATATCTCTCGAAGGCTTCAGTTTTGGGAGCTGCACCATGGAAAATGGACTGGCTGTAGAAAAAGTCCCTTTCCAATGAAAATCTACACAACACACATTTGCCCTTCCCGCCCCCCTCGCCATGCGCCTACCTGGCTGGCGCATTAGTCAAACACGCTTTTCTCCATTCTACAAACTTTGAAGGCTCCTTTATCACCCCCTTGTACAAACAAGCCCCCCATTAATACAAGGATCTGAGCGTGTCAATCTGGCCGTTTTTGTTTCCTCGGCTCTAATTAAATGAGAGCTAATTAGTTATGGATTTCTGCGACCGTTTATTAATGAGTCCCAAGCAGATGCTGCCGCGTTTTATCAATGGGGCTATTTTGGTCCCGGGTGGCGTTCGCCTCGGCGGTGGATGAGATACCCTTCTCTGGGTGACGCGCCTTATCTCGCTCGTCACATGATCCCCGAGCGGTAATTAATTTTCTTGTCTCCCGCTGATTTCCGGTGTACGGAATCTGAAGAACGCAGGTGTGTGGATCTTCCCTGTGCTTGATTTCCACTTCTAAATTTAGAGCCCATTAAAGGGAGACTGCGGAATATTTTCAGTTTTTGTTCCTTCCTATAGTCCAGGCACGTCCAAAGTCCGGCCCGCGGGCCAACCGCGGCCCGCATTCCGGTTTTGAACGGCCCGCCGAGTTATTTAGACATATAGGCCCGGATTCACAAAGCAGATACGCCGCGTAAGTACAAATATGCGCCGTCGTATCTGTGCGCTGGACCCACAAACTAAGATACGCCTAAAAACTGACTTCATCCCACCGACGTAACTTGCCTACGCCGGCGTAGAGTGGACGCATATTTACGCTGGACGCATGTGGCGCTTCCATTGATTTTGTATTCAAATATGCAAATGAGGGAGATACGCCGATTTCACGAACGTACTTGCGCCCCGGCGCATGATTTAAGCGATTTGCGTAAGTTTTACGTTTGGCGTAAAGTTATTCCCCATAGATGAGGCGCAACCCATGCAAAGGTATAGACCAGGGAACACAAGCCTACATATTGTACGTTGGACGTCTGTGAATATGGGCCGACGTGGGTCTGGCTGGGCGTAGGTTACGTTCACGGCGTACACAGTGATCCGGCGTATCTTAGGCAGTTGTTCCGACGTGGTTGTGCTCATGCGCACGGGGATACGTCCACGTCTTGACACATGCGCAGTTCGTTTTAAGTACTTGTCTGGGGCCCGGCCCATCATTTGCATGAGGTCACGCTTCATTAGCATGGATCACGCCCACTTCCGCCAGCGCAGAGTTGGGAGCAATAGCTTGCTGAATTCAGTGCATGCCTCTCCGCGCTGCGCCAGCGTAGCGTACTATGTGTGTGCTACGCCGGCGTAAATATGCGCCCATCTATGTGAATCCGGGCCATATATCTTTTGTGGCCCCCGACAAAAAAGATGTATATGCCTTGGAACGGGCCAGGGAGGAAGGAGAACAAGCGCCGCCGCCGTACACACACAGGAGTATTTTCTTGTTTACGGGCGGCCTCTGTAATAGGAAGTCCTGCGCTGCCATTGGACGAATGTTCTGTCCATCAAAGGAGCTATTATAGAGGCAGCTGTGTAAACAGGAGTTTTTCCTGTAATTAAAGTGGTTGTAAACCCGAATTTTAATTTTAATTTTTTGATGTCACAATGTAGAGTATAAGATTTCCTATCATCTGTGCCCAGTCTTGCCACACAGAGTTAATCCAGCTCTGAGCAATCCTCTTTTATTGTTCAGTGAAATAAAACGGACTTACAGAGAAAAACCTAAGTCCGTTCCTTCCCCTTGCTGTGAGTGACAGGTTATTTACATATCTCATGCACTAGCCTGGAGACGGGCATTATTTTTTAATTCCCACCCCCACTCCTTTTCTGAAGTCATGTGGTTACTTTTCTGGATTTTGACTGGATGTTGGTGATCATAGCAGAATTTAGTGTAAGGAATACACAGGACAAAATGCATGTTTACAAGGGGAGTGTAAAGGAGGGCGGGGAGTCTACTGACATCACGACTCCACCCACTGAGCTCCAGACAACAGACACACCCACAGAATCTGCAGTTTTTCAGTTCTTATAACAGACAGAGGGGAGACATTTGACCGGTAAGGATACATGCAGGAGGCATCTATATCCTTATAGATCAGCACTATGGCAGGAGTTTAGAAAGGATGAGAGTGGGGTTACATCCACTTTAGTTTCTGGTGCTCGTGAGTGCATTCGTGGCAAATATGGTGCTGCATTCCCAGCAATGGTGCTGCATTCCCAGCAATTGTGCTGCATTCCTGGCAATGGTGAGGCTACATTCATGGCAATGGTGGGTCTGATAAATGGTTTTCGTTTTTTTTTTTACAAATAAGTATGTGAAAAGTGTGGGGGTACATTTGTATGGCGCCCCCCGGAGTCAATACTTTGTAGAACCCCCTTTCTCTACAAGTCTTTTTGGGGATGTCTCTACCAGCTTTGCACATCTAGAGAGGGACATTTCTGCCCATTCTTCTTTGTAAAATATCTCTGTCTCTGTCAGATTGGATGGAGAGCGTCTGTGATCAGCAATTTTCAAGTCTTGCCACAGATTCTCAACTGGATTTAGGTCTGGACTGTGACTGGGCCAGTCTAACACATGAATATGCTTTGATCTAAACCATTCCATTGTAGCTCTGGCTGTACTTTAGGGTCGTTGTCCTGCTGGAAGGTGAACCTCCGCCCCAGTCTCAAGTCTTTTGCAGACTCTAAGGCCTCGTACACACGATCAAATCTGTCCGCTGGAAACGGTCCGCTGGACCGTTTCAGCAGACAGATTCGATCGTGTGTACGGCCGAGCAGACAGATTTGTCCACCCGACAGATTTCAAAGCATGCTTTGAAATCTATCGGGTGGGAATCTGTCCGCCCGACATGTCTGCTGGTTAGTACACATACCAGCAGACATGTCGTCCCGCACCGCCGCCGCACCGCCGCCGCACCGCCACCGAATGGATTCGGCGCATGCGCGGAAGTGTTTTACTTCCTGGTGCGGTGACGTGGCGGCGTCAACGTCACCGCCACGTCACCGCCACGTCAGCGCGCCGTCTGCTGGCGGGGATTTTGGTTTGCTCGTGTGTACACGCGAGCAAACCAAAATCCCAGCAGACAGATTTGTTCAAATCTGTCGGACGAACAAATCTGTCCGCTCGTGTGTACGAGGCCTAACAGTTTTCTTCTGCCACCACCATGTTTCACAGTAGGGATGGTGTATTCAGGGTGATGTGCAGTTTTAGTTTCCCCCCCACACAAGCGTTTTGCTTTTAGGCCAAAAAGTAAAATTTTGGTCTCATGTGACCAGAGCACCTTCTTCCACATGTTTGCTGTGTCCCCTCCCCCACATGGCTTCTCACAAACTGCAAACAGGACTTCTTATGTCTTTCTTTCTCCAATGTCTTTCTTCTTGTCACTCTTCCATAAAGGGCAGATTTGTGGAGAGCACCACTAATAGTTGTCCTGTGGACAGATTCTCCCACCTGAGCTGTGGATCTCTGCAGCTCCTCCAGAGTTACCATGGGCCTCTTAGCTGCTTCTCTGATGAATGCTCTCCTTGCCCGGCCCGGTCAGTTTAGGTGAACGGCCATGTCTTGGTAAGTTTGCAGTTGTACCATACTCTTTCCATTTTTAGATGATGGATTGAACAGAAGCTCCGTGAGATGATCAAAGCTTGGGAGATTTTTTTTATAACCTAACCCTGCTTTATACTTCTCCACAACTTTATCCCTGACCTGTCTGGTGTGTTCCTCGGCCTTCATGATGCTGTCTGTTCACTAAGGTTCTCCAACAAACATCTGAGGGCTTCACAGAACAGCTATATTTATACTGAGATTAAATTACACACTATTTACTAATTAGGTGACTTCTGAAGGCAATTAGTTCCACTAGATTTTAGTTGGGGGTATCAGAGTAAAGGGGGCTGAATACAAATTTTCACATATTTATTTGTAAAACATTTTGAAAACCATTTATCATTTTCCTTCCACTTTGTGTTGGTTTATCACATAAAATTCCAATAAAATAGATTTACGTTGATGTTAACATGAGAAAATGTGGAAAATTTCACTGGGTATAAATACTTTTTCAAGGCACTGTATACCACTACTACACCGATACTTTACCACTACTACACTTCTACTACAGTGATTGCCGCTAGCTTCTGGGTCCCGTGGCAGTGATTGCCCTGCTGCTTTCTGAACACATGAGGTCATCCACTTGGCACGGGCGGCATTCAGAGAGGATTTGCGTTTTCAATGATTGGACGAGGTGGAGAGGTGGGGCAGTGACATCACAATGTCCACCTCAGCCAATCAGAGAATGCTTTGCATTCAATGCAAAAATGCAAGGCATTCGACCATACGGTGCCCATGAGCTGAGCTCCTGTGTTCTCAATGCAGCAGGTCAGCCAATCAAGTACAAGACCTGGAAACTAGTGGGGATCGGTGGTGTAGTAGTGGTGTAGCAGTGTCTATACCGTAATTTCCAGCTTCTAGAGCAGGAGTCTCCAAACTACGGCCCTCCAGGTGTTCAGGAACTACATTTCCCATCATGCCTAGTCATGTCTACGAATGTCAGAGTTTTACAAGGCCTCATGGGAAGTGTAGTTCCACAGCATCTGGAGGGCCGTAGTTTGGAGATCCCTGTTCTAGAGGGATCCAACAGGTATAGTATATTCATAGTTGGTCCAACTTTAAGCAACATAACTATATTAATACGAATCAATATAAAATATCTATAAATGAATTCTTCTTTAACTACTGCCCACCCGGCCGCTGTACATATACGGCAGGGTGGACACTTCCTCCTTCTGATTGGACGTTCAGGAACGCATCGGCGGGATCCGGATGCGCTTGTGTAACCCCGGACACGGCGCATCTCCAAATGGCAGGAGGGTTCTTTGATTGGCCCTCCTGATCACATGACGGCTGTGTCTAATCACAGCCATTATGTGATGTAAATAAAGAGCCGGTTTCTAGGCGATCGGCTCTCCTCTCCTCAAACGGAAGTTGTCAGTGAGGAGAGGAGAGCAGATCTCTGCAGCTGACCGGTGATCAGTGAGTATGAGCTGTCTCCACACAGTAAAAACACCTGTCCCCCACATATGTAACGGTAAAATCACATGTCCCAATGATCATCTGCGTGCATCTGTCCGTGATCACACAAACCAGTTTGTAACGGGAGGGCCGTGGGACCCAGAAGCTCTTACACAGAAATGGGCCAGGAAATAAGAGACATATGTTGGATTGTTTTAACATGGGTCTGTAATTCATCATATATTTAAAAATTGTCTGGAAGAACTATTTACAGGTTGTTGATTCTGAACCCAACAGGTCAATTCAATGTGGGAACATAGACTGTTAAGGTTTTACAATGTCGTCTGCTACTGTGATGTAAATTAACCTTAGTATGGCTCCTAAAGACCTTTCATTGAGTTATGCTAATTGACACTGTATTGTGTGAATTTCTATTGATGCTGAATGTGTATTGTATATCAGGTGAGAAGAGCTTATCTCGGAGTCACCTTGTCTGGGTAAATGATTAGTAATTAGCTCATGTAGATTATCTCAGAGTCAGCATGTCTGTCTCCTAAAAAGATGTGTATTGAGTTCCTTGTGTCATGTTGTGGGTGGAGTTAAGCCATTGTTCCTTGGGGTTCCTAACTGTATAAGAGCCTGAGTTTACCATTAACCACTTGTCCACCAGGCCTATTTTGGCACTTCTCTCCTTCATGTAAAAATCTAATTATTTTTCTATAAAATTAATCAGAACCCCCAAACATTATATCTTTTTTTTAGCAGACACCCTAGGGAATAAAATGGCGGTCATTGCAACTTTTTTTCTCGCACAGTATTTGCGCAATAATTTTTCTGGGAAAAAAAAAACGGTTTCGTGAATTAAAAAATAACAAAACAGTAAAGTTAGCCCAATTTTTTTTGTATAATGTGAAAGATGATGTTACGCCGAGTAAATAGATACCTAACATGTCACGCTTTAAAATTGCGCACACTCATGGAATGGCGCCAAACTTTGCTACTTAAAAATCTCCATAGGTGACGCTTTAACATTTTTTACAGGTTACTATTTTCGAGTTACAGAGGAGGTCTAGTGCTAGAATTGTTGCATACGCGCTAACGCACGCGACGATACCTCACATATGGGGTTTGAACGGCGTTTACATATGTGGGGGGGACTTGCATGCGTGTTCGCTTCTGCGCGCGAGATAACGGGGACAGGGGCGTTTTGAAAATTTTCGCTCGATGGCACGGGAGAGCCCGGAGAAGCACCGGATGGCGGCGGGAGGGGCCGCCGCTTTGATTGTTCTTATCGTGCACAGAATTGCCGGCTGAAGAGGGCGATATATGAATGATGCTTGTAGCTGCAGGCATCATTCAGATATCCCCGCACAAAGTGGAGGACATCATATGACGTCCTCCCGTGGAGAAGTGGTTAAAGTATCTATCCGTTTTGAACCAGAGAACAGAGCTGTGTGTCTCATTTCTGGGGAATCCATATGGGCCGTGTTCGTCTACTGGATTGCGGAGCGTCAATAAGCTGTCGTGGGTTGGTGGAATGGAATATCGTAAACGGCGTTAAGCCCCGTCTCCTTTACACAATTATTATACACTTAACAGGATTTTTTTTTTACCAAAAACATGTAGCAGAATACATTTTGGCTTCAATTTATGAAAAAATTTGATTTCTTTTAAAATAGAAAAAAGAAAATATATGTATTTTTATTTATTTTTTAATTTCTGCTTATATCGCAAAAAAATAAAAAAACAAAGTCGTAAATAAATACCACCAAAAGAAAGCTCTGTTTGTGTGAACAAAATGATAAAAATTTCATTTGGGTACAGTGTAGCATGACCGCGCGAAAGTGCCCAGTATTGAAGTGGTTAACTCTAACCTTTGCTTTCCTTCCCATAAGCCCCTATTATCATAGGGGGCGATTTTTCTCTGCCCTATCAGAAGGTCACCCAACTCTTTTCACGCCTTGGACAAAATGAATCCATTAAATGGCGGTTGGTCCTTTTTTTCCTATGACAAGGGTGCTGGAATAATTACCTGGAGCCACAATTGTGAGCTTCTAACTTGCATCTCTCTAGCAAATATCTCTGAATAATTTGGGCGAGTTAGAGGAAAATGATAAAGTCGTTGCAATCTTGAAAGCAGTGTTTGATATTTTGAAAATTGGTCTGAAATTACAAATTTCGTCAAGTCAAATACCAGAGCTGTTAGCGGGAGCGTATTGAGAAATGCAGGCGCCACGAGGGGGGTTTACCAAACACGAGAACACAACAAAAAGATTCTCGGAAATGAACACTTAATATGTATGTTCTTGTAGTAATTGTGTTGTGTTGTGTGCATCTCCCTTAACATTCGCAGTACTTGGCTAGCCTGATCTGGGGGTGCAATAAATAAAAGTCGGAGACAGTGGTGGTGCGTCCATAGGGGGCGCCGGAGCGCCGCCCCCCTCTCGCTCCCGCACCGCCACTGAATACAATACACAGATTCATGCATTGCATGAATCTATGTATTGCCCCTGCCGCTGACTATTCAGAGCGCCGGCCACTGGTGAGCGCCGGCCATCTGAATAACAGTAGCTGGTTGGCTGTGGAAGTGCCTATCAGAGCCAGCGGCCCTCAGGCTGTAATCGGCTTCCAAACACTTATTCAGGGGGGGTGCGTTCCTTGGATAAGACTGACAGGCGTCTCAGCCAATCAGGTTCACCAGTTCTAGTTACGCCTCAGTCTGCTACTTCTTCTTCTACTTCACCTATACTCTTTATCACAAGTTTTAATGTTTTTACCCGGCTGGGTAATAAAGAGCACAGAAAAAGACACCTGTCATGGACATTCTGTCTTAATAAGAGGGCACACCTGGGCACTGCCCAGGGGCCCCAGCTTCATGGGGGGCCCCTGCACTTTCTCCAAAGCAGCTGGTCCTTGAGCCCACGCTGCCCCGAAATTGGGGGCCCCATGATGGCACTGAGAGTGATAGATACACAGGGGAAGCAGTCTGCCTCCTACCTACTTGATGTCTGTTTACCTGCACTGGCATCATTGTAGGGGCCCCAGAGCATTACTTTGCCCAGGGACCCATGATGCTATTAAGACGGCCCTGCATTCCGTTACTACTATGTACACCAAACACCCCTAGGATGGCTAGAAGAGCCACCCAAAACAAACCAGCAGCTCCTCCGGGGGTAGTGCTACATATTATTGCATTGCGTTAAACACATGTAGCGCCACCCCCTGGAGGAGCCGCTGGTTAAATACTGGGATTGGCACACCAAGTTACCCTGGTGATGTCTAGGGGTGAAATACCAGTAGCGGAGCAGTGAGCGAATGTCCAGACAGTCAATAAAGTTTCCTTCAACGTCTTTTTATTTTGCAGCCAACAAGGCAAACATCATCTTCAGTTTAGGGAAAGGAAAGCTCATGAAGGAAGGATAGGAGAACCTTGTGGTATCAGGCCTGGATGTGAATAGGGCAGACTTGCCCTTGACAATAGCAACAGTTGAACTTGTTGCCACTCCCGAATGGAGTGGGTAAAGTGCCCACGGACAGGCTCCCCACACTAACCCGGCAGCCGAGGTGTCACTTCGGAACAGGTCTCCCCATCTCAGATCTGTCTCTAAGGCCCTTGTAACCGGCCAATTTCTTCAGTAAGTTGGATGGGTGAACAGAGCGAATCCTCCCAGTAGATTTCCTTTAGCATGGGTCACCGGGTGACTGCAAAGTGTACCTGTCAGCATCCAGATCCCCGATTGGTTCGTTCAAGCCCTGTTGGACAACCTGCCTCCGGGTTCTCCTCAAGCCGATCCCCCAATCGTACGGCACCCAGCCTGGGATCTCCTCAAAAGAACCGGGAACCCAGTAGAGCACTGGGGTCCCCTTTAACCTCCGGTTGAGGTCCAGCATAGCCTGTGAGTTTGGCCAGGTGGGCCACGCTGGCGGGGTCCATGGATGCGCGCACCCTGAAGGTGGATGCCGCACCTGGAAATGGGACCCCGCAGGACTGCCTTAAGCACATAACCCCTGTCCAGATATATCCATCCCAGCATGCCCCGCGAGGGAAAACTCCTCCAATTGGCTGCAGGGGAAAGCTTGCTCTGTCAGAAACCCCTGTCGTCAACTGCTGACCAGAGATGATACCACATCCCTAGAATGCAGACTGGCCCAGAGGACACTTCTGAAATAACAGGGGTCACCATCTGTACAATTGTGTGAATGGGAGAAAGGTAACTCTCCCATTCTTGATAAATTTAGACTAGTACCTGCGCTTAAAGTAAAGGGGGCGCTACACACACATCAATTGATATATGCATATTTCATTTTCATGTAGTTGCATTTCTCTGCACATCTGCACTTTATCGATACAGGCAGGACTGCTGTTAGAAATCGCGGGGCCCCGTACAGCCTACCTGGCAGGGCCCCCTTCAATTATATAAATAAAAAACACAATAAATATACTAAAAAAAATCTTAGCGGACACACAGATAACAGAGAAGCTGTGTGACTTAGCCCTTTTTAAAATAGTTTTCCAAATTTTTGAACAAAAACATTTTATAATTTTATATTTTTTTAATTTTTACAAATAATTTTTATACAATTTTCTATTTTTTTTACAAGGGATTAAAACAATACAGGTTTTTTTTTTAACAGGACAAGGAAGCCGGCAGTTGTTGTCTGTGTCTCTCCTTGCAACAGCTAAAAGTCGTCAGGAGGGTTTTCAGCTGCTGCCGAGAGCAACACAGGGCATCCTGTAATTGCCCCTCCTTCCCTCTGGTGCTTAGGCCCCCCTGTTTGCCCAGGCCCCCTACAAGAGGACTGGTGGTCCCCCCCCCCTATCAGCGGCCCTGGATACAGGAATATTGACACATGTTTTACAAGCGCTGCACTTCTCTTTATCCATTTTAGAAATATAGGTGTGTCTAGCAGAGATCACACCGTGGAGATGCCATGCCAAATTTTCAAAAAACCCAAATGCCAACCTACAAGGATCGAATGAACAAAAGTGAAAGCTTCCATGAAATTTCACCAACATGAAAGTCGGTATTTGTGATGCAAATTAAATGTTGCCTAAATCTCTCCGCTGTGATATGTTGGCGTTTAGCGGAGGTTGCCCTGTGAAGATGCCATGCCAAATTTCCAACCCCCTTTGACATGCCAGTCTACAAGAACTATTTGCACAAATCCAGTCCTGACTACACTGAGCCAATTGGATGCAGCGATAATTGATTCCGATCCCTATTACTGTAATACTGAGCCTCACCGCCACTAGACCGTTTTTGCATGCTTTACGCCTCATTCCGAGAGACGCTGTCGCTCGAAAGATTAGCTTCCTGCAGACCAGGTTCTTTGAAAGCCTAACTGGAGTGAAGGGGACATTAAACGAAATGATCATTTTAAATATGCTTGTGTTTCACGAGTTAGTCCCCGCGGGGTCGAGAGAAGCGTTATTAAAAGACGCTCCCGCCAAGGTCTAAAAATTGGTTCGGCTCGGAAACAACCTGTCAAAAGGCGAGCTTACTGCAGAAGGCCTATCTTCTTCTTCTTCTTCTACGGGAGAGGGCCTCGAGGGCGTCCTTTTATTTCAATTTCAAAGCCGGAACACGAGATAAAAAAAAAAAAAAAGGCTGATATGCGAAACAGGAGGAAGAAAAAAAATTTAATAAATATAAACATATATATATGACATGATGGTTCAATCTTCTTGTTGGCTGGTAAAGTGAAAATGGAGTCTGAGAGATCTGGCAATTACAGTGACTAGCGCAGCGTCGGGTTCCTTGTATTTCCCGCTGCCATAACACCTTATTAAATACTGTTCTGCCAAGCTGTTTGTGCACGCTGAGATGAAGCATCTGATAAATTGTCCTTTTATCCCGTATTTGTAAGTAAACACCTGTCTCATCCTGCAGATACAGCAGCATCAAGTAATCATCTCCTATAAAACCAACTGTCTTTAAAGCTTAATTCCCATAACATATCTTTTAGTTTTGGTTTGAGTGGATTAGAAGCTCTTCCCTTTGGAGAAATTGCCCTTCACTATCAATGTTTGTTTTAAAGGACACCGTTCAGTTCTTTAAAATAAAAAGCAGCTCAGGCCATAATACTCAACTTCATAGGTGTAACGGAAAGGGCCCGTGGGACCCAGAAGCTCCCAGATGCCTCTTATGTGTAGATCACCCTGTGTCTCTTATAGGGGCACAGGGTGAATGAGAACCCCACTACGGTCTGTGTACGCTGACTAGCACAGACCATAGTGGGGTTCTCATTCACCCTGTGCCCCTATTAGAGACACAGGGTGAATGAGAACCCCACTATGGTCTGTGCTAGTCAGATTAAATATTGTATATATTGGCCCGGATTCACAAAGCATTTCCAGATACGCCGTGTAAGTACAAACATGCGCCGTCGTATCTGTGCGCCGAACCCACAAACTTAGATACGCCTAAAAACAGACTTCATTCCACCGACGTAACTTGCCTACGCCGGCGTAGAGTGGGCGCATATTTACGCTGGACGCATGTGGTGCTCCCATTGTTTTTCTATTCAAATATGCAAATGAGGGAGAGACGCCGATTCACGAACGTACTTGCGCCCGGCGCATGATTTAAGCGGTTTGCGTAAGTTCTAAAAGATGTGTATTGGGGCTCATTAGGTAAACATTGTGTGATGTTGTGGGTGGAGTTGGTCATTGTTCATTTGGTTACTGCAGTATCCTAAAGTGTATATAAGAGCTGTATTTCTCAATAAAGGGCCTATTCCTGTTGAACCTCAAACAGAGCCGTGTGTCTCGTTAATGGGGGAATTCATATGGGTCGTGTTCGCCGGATTGTGGAGTGTTGGTAGCTGCCCGTTACAATAGGCATGCGCACAGGGTGTGCCAGGTATGCCCAGGCACACCCTAATCACCTAGTGCGGCACAGATTCCCCCTACTTCCCTGGTTCCCCCTCTCCTTCCTCCCGCAGTGCTACCGGCTTCCCTACTCTCCTCTCCCTCCAGCTGTTGTTGTGGGGATGTTTTAGGATGAGTGGAGGGAAGGGGCCGGTAAATATGTAACTTACCAGCCCCTTCACTTTCATCGCGAGTGATCGATACTTTGTGTTTGATCTTTGGGGTGCACACCCTAATGCAATATGCTGCGCACACCTATGCAAACCTTCATTGTGAAGCATACCTCTCGTTCGCTCCAAGATGCTGTTACAGTACCAAGAGGAGCCCTTCCAGAATTTCAAGGTCCTCAAAAATCTCCAGGACTCCCAGAATTCCCAAAGGGCATGTTAGCATGTACCAGTGTGCGCCAGCATGCACAAAAATGATGTTGGGCGCTTCTTCTTACCATAGGGTTACCGTATATACTCGAGTATAAGCCGAGTTTTTCAGCACATTTTTTTGTGCTGAAAATGCCCCCCTCGGCTTATACTCGTGTCACCTTTTTGTGCCTGATCTACCGGACTTTGGGTACTGGCCGGCCGTAGTTTCTCTGGACCCAAAACTTGACACACATATAGCCCCACTCTTCCTCCAAAGATTGTTTTCCGGGGGACCAACGGCCGGGGAGCACCGATTTTTCAAAGTCGGGGACCCCTTCCATAGACTCCCATGTTAAACAGTAATTTGGGGACCCGGTACTGGCACTTGGCACACATTGGTGTCTGCCAAGACCAGTTGCGGCTGGTGCTCAACATTTTTGGGGGGGCGCAAACAAACTGTAAAAACCCCCCCCATCAATTGCCGCCACTGTGCCAAATGCAGCCACTGTGCCCATAAATTGCCATCAGTTTGTCCCATCAATTGCCGCCAGTGTGCCCCATCAATTGCTGCCAGTGTGCCCCATCAAATGCTGCCAGTTTTCCCCATCAAATGCTGCCAGTTTGCCCCATCAAATGCTGCCAGTTTGCCCCATCAAACGCTGCCAGTTTGCCCCATCAAACGCTGCCAGTTTGCCCCATCAAACGCTGCCAGTTTGCCCCATCAAACGCTGCCAGTTTGCCCCATCAAATGCAGCCAGTTTGACCCCCCACCCGGCACTTACCTTGCCGCCACTGTGCCATCAAATGCAGCCACTGTGCCCATCAATTGCCGCCAGTGTACCCCTTCAAATGCTGCCAGTTTGCCCCATCAAATGCTGCCAGTTTGCCCCATCAAATTCCCCTTCCCGGGAATTACCTTTTCTCGGCGTCCAATCACAGCGCCTGTCGCTTCAGTCAATCAGTTCATTCAGATGTAAAATTACCTCTTGGCAATCGTCGGGCGTTTTCAAAGTTTTCCCTTTCACCACACCTGTATGCAGCCCACGTCATTGCCATTGAATCCTTGACTGCCAATTCTCCAGATCTCCTCTGGTTCTAAAAGGAGCTCCTGTATTGCTTTTATATAGCATTGAATATGATGGCCAATCCTCTACTAAATGACTTGACCTGGTCATCGGCAAAAATCACCTTGAGCAAAATCGGCACAACCTCCCCCAATGAAACTCATTTAATTCAGGCGCAACCATACCTCTTGGCGTTTCAAAGTTGTGCCTTTGTGACCCCTGTAAGCAGCCTGCACCATGCCGCTTAATTTTTGACTGACAATTCTTCAGATCTCCATTTTTTCTGTGCACATGTCTAGTAGACACCACTGAAGCGTCTATTGAACGTCACTGGAAATTGATGGCTTCTCCAACTCTTACCACCAAAAGTTGCAAACCTTCAGCAAACTGGCACAACCTCCGACCTGATGAACATCACTGGAAGTGACAGTTGCTCCAACCTTTGCCATCAAAAATGTGTAAAATTTAATCTTGAGCAAAATTGGCACAACCCCCTGATGAAACTCAGTCCATTCAGGCATAACGTTACCTCTAGACGTTTCAAAGTTGCGCCTTCGTGACCCTTGAAAGCAGCCCACGTCATTGCTGTTGAACTCTTGACTGCCAATTCTCCAGATCTCCTCTGGTTCTAAAAGGAGCTCCTGTATTGCTTTTATGTGTCATTGAATCTGATGGCCAATACTAAATGACTTGACTTTGTCAATGTGAGTGAGTGAGTGAGTGAAAAACTTATAGGGCCAGATTCGGGTAGATGGGCGCTTCTTTACTTTGGAGTAACGTTTCTCATTTACGTTACTCCGCCGTAACTTTAGGAGCAAGTACTGTTATTCACAAAGCACTTGCTCCTAAAGTTGCGGCGGCGTAATGAAAATGAGCCGGCGGAATTCAAATTGGGTGGGTAGGGGGCGTGTATTATGTTAACTATGCGCGATCCCGCGGCGAACGTACTGCGCATGCGTCGACTGTCAGTGCGCATGCTCCAAATTCTGTCAGGGAACATCAATGACGTCAATCCCCATTCACGGACGTTTTACGCAAACGACGTGAAAATTTGTAAACTCGACGCGATGACGACGGCCATACTTAACATAGGATACTCCACTAAGGGGCTGGTTTTTAGGCCGCGTATCGCTTACAGAAACATCGGAACGTCACTGCGTCAGGCCCGAATACGATCGTGAATTTCCGATTCCCGCTGATTAACATATTCTCGGCGTTAATCAGCGGGAACGCCCCGAGCGCCATTTTTAAAATTGATGTTCCGATACGACGGCGAAATACAATTACGCCGCTCGTATAGGAACTCCAACCCGGCGTTTCTTGTTTTCTGGTTACAGAAAACAGAAACGCCGGCTCAAAGTGACAGTTAGGCTGGAGTATCACTGATACTCCAGAGTAACTCTACCTGAATCTGGCCCATAGAGCGCAACGCTTGCGAACTGAATCGCCTCTGGGCCGCTGTTTCCATTCCTTGGATAAAGGAAGGATTTGCCTTCAGAAGAGATGAGTTTTAATCATTCTCCTGAAGGCCCGGTGGTCCGACTCCAGTCGGCTGGTGGTTGGTAGTGCATTCCACAGTCGCGGTCCTTGGACAGCAAATCTCCGATCTCCTTTGGACTTGTATCTTGCCTTTGGGATGTGCAGTAGGTTTTGATTTGTGGATCGCAGAGTGCGATTGGGGTTATGGGCTTTTATTTTTTCGCATAGATATTGGGGGGCGTTTCCTTGAATACACTTATGTGTAAGACAGAGTGCCTTAAAAGTGATTCTGTCTTTCACAGGCAACCAGTGAAGAGATCTCAGCGAAAGGGAGATTGACTCCCATGGTTTTTTACCAGTCACTAATCGAGCAGCCGTATTTTGAACGATTTGCAGACGAGTGATTTGGTATTTGGGAAGTCCTAAATAGAGGGCATTTGCATAGTCGAGTCTGGAATTGACGATTGTTCCCACCACGACTGCAATGTCCTCTTTGGGAATAAAAGGGGTGAGCCGGCGTAACTGGAGCAGCAGATGATGGGATCCGCTGAATACCGCCCCTATTTGTGCATCCATTGTCATGTGGGAGTCAAAAATGACTCCGAGACTTTTGACTTTGGTGCTCGGGGTGATGATTTTTCCCAGGATGGGCGGTGGGGTCCAAGTTGAGGTGGGGAGAGTTTTCCGGTTTGCGTGAAACAGGAGAAGCTCTGTTTTCGAACCATTGAGTTTTAGATAACTGGATGTCATCCAGTTATCAATAAGAGTGAGGGATCTCTCTAATCCGGGGGAGTGATCCTTTCCATTGATGACGCGGAGGTACAGTTGAGTGTCGTCTGCGTAGGAATGGTAAAGTAGCTTCTGGTTGCTGATGATCTCGAAGAGGGGACGGAGATAGATATTGAACAGTACCAGTGACAAGGGAGATCCTTGAGGGACTCCGCATGATACCGTACGCATTTCTGACGTGAAAGATCCCAATTTCACTGTTTGTGATCTGTTTTCTAAGAAGGAAGAGAACCAAGGTACATCCGCTTCCGTGACTTTGGCCACTTCAGCTAGCCTAGCGAGTAGTAGTCCGTGGTCTACCGTGTCAAAGGCCGCACTTAGGTCCAGCAATATCAGGAGAGACGATTTTCCTTCATCTGCGGCCTCTAGAACGTCATCCCATATTTTTACCTGAGCCGTTTCAGTTCCGTGCCAATTGAACCTCACTGTAAATTGATGGCTTCTCCAACTCTTACCACTAAAAGTTGAAAACCTTGAGCATACTGGCACGACCCCCGACCTGTTGAACATCACTGGAAGTAACAGTTGCTCCAACCTTTGCCATCAAAAATTTGTAAAAATTCATCTTGAGCAAAATCGGCACAACCCCCTGATGAAACTCAGTCCATTCAGTCATAACGTTACCTCTAGATGTTTCAAAGTTGCACCTTCGTGACCCTTGTAAGCAGCCCACGTCATTGCCGTTGAACTCTTGACTGACAATTCTTCAGATCTCCTCTGGTTCTAAAAGGAGCTCCTGTAGTGTTTTTATATGGCATTGAATGTGATGGCCAATCCTCTACTAAATGACTTGACCTGGTCATTGGCATGAGGAGAATGGAACATTTTGGTAGAAACCACGGAAGAGTCTATTCAACGTCACTGGAAAATGATGACTTCTCCAACTCTTACCACCAAAAGTTGCTCCAACCTTTGCCTTTGAAAGTTAAAAAATAATTCACCTTGACCAAAAATCGGCACAAACCCCCCGATGAAACTATGCGAATCTGGACAAGTCAGCTCATTCAGGCTTAACGTTACCTCTTGGCGTTTCAAAGTTGCGCCTTCGCGCCACCTGTAAGCAGCCTGTGTCATGCCGCTGAACTCTCGACTGCCAATTCTCCTGATCTCCTCTGGCTGTAAAAGGATTAATCTGTTACTCTATAATTACGGAACCTCACGGAAAGCGATTCAGCGAGATGTCATTTGCTTGAATGGGTTTTTATTATTACATCTGCGAGACACGCGACAATCAGGAGCAAAGCTCACTTTGTACCAGCCTTGTTACGAGTGCAAATGGAAATTAAGAAAAACAAAAAATACATAATTTGCGTAGCAAATCAGCACTAATTATCCAATTTCTTCGGAAACCAAGACTTGGTAAACAAACACTTGATTTTCGAGCGGGCCCTGGAAGGATGGCTTTATGAGCGGGTATAATATGTAATCATGCAATTATTATTATTTTTTTTCGCATGTGCAAATTGAATCCATCTGCAGTATTTCATTAAGCCGCGTCTTTTAATAAATGGGCTTTCATTTGAAGATTACTTGCATGCTCTTTCTAAACCCTGAGGTGCTCTGAGTGACACGGGTTTCTGTTCTGAACAGGCGGGGAGCGAGCTAATCCGCTAATAGCGATGCCATGCACGCGTTTTCTTCTCAGTTCCTTATCCTCATCATATACTAAGCCGGGTTTAAAGCAGAACCCCGGGCACCATTATTACATCGATATGCTTTATCATTATTTTTATTCTTTGATTAAAATCTTTATTTTGCAAACAGCATTACCTTTCAAACAGAATAATTGGAGCATGTCCAGGGATTTATTTCTATCTCATAGAATAGGTACAGGTACTCCCCGCAGTCACCTCTTGTCTCCACCCACCACCTGCCCCTGAGCACAGCCCCTTGTCTCCACCCCCCACCCGCCCCTGAGCACTGCCCCTGATCACTGCCCCTTGTCTCTGCCCCCCACCCACACCTGAGCACTGCTCCTAAGCACTGCCCCTTGTCTCTGCCCCCCACCCGCCCCTGAGCACTGCCCCTTGTCTCTGCCCCCACCCACCCCTGAGCACTGCCCCTGATCACTTCCATGAGCCCTGCCCCTTGTCTTGAAAGAGAATTACTAAAGACTCATTAATTAATTAATAGATTTCCTGACACAATTTCTCAGGGTTAGCCATTTCTACCGGTCTGATTCCAAATTAAATGAGAGTGTGCGAACTCAGACAAAAAGATTCACATGCTCACCTTTCCAACATGATCAGCCAAAGAGACTGGGACTCAGCCAGTTCTCCAGTTTTATTAAAACATACAAGCCCACAGGAAATGCATTTCATTGGTCAACCCATACATGTCACACCCATCTCCCCCACCCCCCTTGAACTCAGCATGTAACCCTCATTGGCCAGTTCATACAGGCATACGAAAAATCAATTGTCAGCTCCTACGATCAGTCCCTTCGGTCAGTTCTCTCTTAGTCACGAGACACACATTCCTTTGGTAGGAGGAAGGCAGGATGTGGGGGGGGGTAGCTTTCTTCTCAAAGTTCTTTCTGTATGTCCACACAAAAACCTCAGAGTGAAGGGGAGGGGGAGGGATGGTTGAAGTCCATATCTGTAACATGGGGGGGGGGGGAATGGAGGATGGCAGCATCTGTTCTTGATAAAAGTCCTATATTGGGTTCATAACTTTAAAACAATATCTGATTCTTCATTTCAAACAGATGTGTAGTCGTATCTTTAGAATAATATCTGGACAAATATTTTCAAGTAATATACACACTTCATTTCAAATGGTAACTTTTACAAGGTAATATCTGATAAATCTTATCCAGGAAAATAAGCAGTATTGATCATTAATAACTCCAAAGATCAAGCGATAAAAAGTAAACAAACTATATAATGAAGGAAAGGCAACATTCATAACACAAAAATATTCATTTTGATTCACATCCACCACAGTCTCTGCCCCCCACCCACCTCTGATCACTGCCCATGAGCACCGCCCCTTGTCTTTGCCCCCCACCCACACCTGAGCACTGCTCCTAAGCACTGCCCCTTGTCTCCGCACCCCCCACCCGCCCCTGAGCACTGCCCCTTGTCTCTGCCCCCTGCCCACCCCCGAGCACTGCCCCTAATCAATTTCATGAGCCCTGCCCCTTGTCTCTGCCCCCCACCCACCTCTGAGAACTGATCCTGAGCACTGCGCTTTGTCTCCGCAACCCCCACCCGCCCCTTGTCTCCGCCCCCCACCCACCCCTGAGAACTGCCCCTTGTCTCTGACTCCCCAACCGCCCCTGAGCACTGCCCCTAATCACTGACCATGAGCACTGCCCCTTGTCTCCGCCCCCTACCCACCCCTGAGCACTGCCCCTTGTCTCTGCCCCCACCCACCCCTGAGCACTGCTCCTGAGCACTGCCCCTTTGTCTCTGCACCCCCCACTAACCCCTGAGCACTGCCCCTTGTCTCCACCACCTTACCCTCCCAATATCACCCCCTTTTAAAGAATACAGTATCAAAGTATCATTTTGTGGTGCTAAGTAATTTGTATAGAATTTGTTAATAACAAGAAGGCAAAAACATTTATCCCCTGAAACAAGCAACAGAAGCCCCCCCCAGCAACAATAGACCCAGCTCCAGGAGCAAATTAGACCCCCTCAGCAACTATAGACCCAGCTCCAGCAACGATAGATCACACGCAAAAATATACCCCCCCAGATCTACCCAGATCTACCCAGAAACAAAATACCCTCCCAGGGACAATAGGTCACCCTGCCAGAAACAATAGACCCCCCAGAAAAATAGACCCCACCCCAGCAACAATAGACCCAGATCCAGCAGAAATAGCCCCCCCCCCCCAGCAACAATAGACCCAGCTCCAGCAGCAATAGCCCCCCCAACAAAAATAGACCCAGCTCCAACAACAATAGACCCATCAGCAACAATAGACCCAGCTCCAGCAACAATAGATCTCTCGCAACAATATACCCCCCACCAGCAACAAAAGACTTCCCCAGAAATATTATTTTCTCCCCAGAAACAACAGATCTGCCCAGGACCAATATACCCTCCCAGGAACAATATACCCTCCCAGGAACAATAGACCCCCTCCCAGAAAAATAACCCCCCAGCAACAAAAGATTCCCCTTCTAGCAAAAATGGATCTCCCACCACAAAATAACCCCCCTGTAATAACGTTATCTCCCCCCCAAGAAACAATAGACCAATAATAGACCCCCCCAATATCTCCCCCCCAAGAAACAATAGACCCCCCCCCGCCCCCTCCCCCAATGCATCTCTTCGTAAAGACACAAACAACAATAAAACCTAAACAATAAACTACACAGAGGTATTATAGTAGACATTTACACCAAGTTATTATTAGGCAATACTTTCTCACTCCTTCACAGTTATACTCAGGAGATTTATTAACACATCTGGTAATTAATGTCTCATAGAGTTTCTTCTTGTAAATTAATTTGAGTCCGACACATTGTAGTCACGTGTATAGAAGTAGCTTTGTAGGGTATCTATGTAACGCCATCATTTTATTTTTTATGTACAATTAAAAGAAAAAAATATAAAATAATGTTTGTTAATTTACTGGAGTTAGAAGAATTATAATTGGTGTTCATGTCCCCCCCCCCCCCGGGGGTCTCATTACACTAATAATAGTATTCTTTAGATTACCATTCAGACCCCCATCCTTCTCTTCTCTGTTTAGGATCTGTCACTTATTCTCTGATGTTTATATTTTGTGGATATATCTATTTATATATATATATATATATATATATAAATAAAAATAAAAAATGATATATATATACACTGTATCTCACAAACCCCTCACATCTTTGTAAATCTTTTCTTGTATCTTTTCATGTGACAACACTGAAGAAATGACACTTTGCTACAATGTAATGCAGTGAGCGTACAGTAGGGGTGCCCAATCCTTTTAAGGCCGAGGGCCACTTAACCCTTTCATGCCTAAGCCTATTTCTGACATTTGGGGCCAGATTCAGTAAGAAGTTACGTGGCTTATCTCGAGATACGCCGCGTAACTTCTTAGATGCGCCGGCGTATCTTTTTTCTGTATTCAGAAAACAAGATACGCCGGGATTGAGCTAAGATACGAGCGGCGTAATTGTATTACGCCGTCGTATCTTAGTTGCATGTTTACGCTGCCCGCTAGGTGCCGATTCCGTCGGTTTACGCGGCGAATATGTAAACTAGCTAGATACGCCGATTCACGAACGTACGCCCGGCCGTCGCAGTAAGATACGCCGTTTACGTAAGGCCTTTTTTAGGCGTAAAGATAAACCACCAAAAACATGGCGCAGCCAATGTTAAGTATGGACGTCGGGACCGCGTCGAATTTTAAAAAATTTACGTCGTTTGCGTAAGCCGATTTAGAATGGGGCTGGGCATAAGTTACGTTCACATGGTTTTCATTGACTATTTGCGACGTGATTTGGAGCATGCGCACTGGGATACGTCCACGGCCGGCGCATGCGCAGTTAGTTCGGCGCGTCATTTACGCCGGGTCACCGTTCATTTCAATAAAACACACCCCCACCTAATTTCAATTACGCGCACTTACGCCAGCCAATTTAAGGAGCAAGTGCTTTGTGAATACAGCACTTGCCTGTAAAAGTTGCGGCGGCGTAACGTAAATAGGATACGTAATGCCCGCACAAACATACGTTACAAGTTAAAATCAGTTTTTTTTTATAGAAAATTACTTAGAACCCCCAAACATTTTGGAGGAAAATCTTAAAAAAAATGAAAAAGTAAAGTTAGCCCAATTTTATTTGCATAATGTGAAAGATGATGTTGCGCCGAGTAAATAGATACCAAACATGTCATGCTTTATTATTTGCACGCACTCGTGGAATGGCGACAAACTACAGCACCTAAAAATCTCCATAGGCGCTCGCGACCCACGGCTGGGCACTAGCACAGCACGTACCTGTATGTGCATGTGTCCAGCCGTGCCAATATGCTGACATAAATGTGCAGGAGGCGGTCCTTAAGTGGTTAATAAAAAGAAAAAATAAATTAAAAAAAATATATAAATATTTTTTTTTTATATATAAAAATTAAATTAAAAAAGGGGGGTTGCCATCCGGGGGCCCTGGACACCTCTGGGCCCTTCAATAAAAACAAAAAAATAAATAAAAAAACTATAAATAAAAAATATTTTTTTTTATAAAAAAATAAATAAAAAAAGGGGGGTTGCCACCCGGGGCCCTGGGGACCTCTGGGCCTTTAAAAAAAAAAAAAAAATTAAAAAAACTATATATAATTTTTTTTATATATAAAAAATAAATAAAAAAAAAGGGGGGTTGCCATCCGGGGCCCTGGGGACCTATGGGCCTTTAAAAAAAAATAAATAAATAAATAAATAAATAAACTATATATAATTTTTTTTTAAATAAAAATAAAATAAAAAAAAAGGGGGGTTGCCATCCGGGGCCCATTAGAGGTGTGATGCCTGTACCCCCCTGATGGGGGCCCTGACCACCACTGCCTTGCTAAAGAAGCTGAGGGTAAAGGTGATGGACTGGCCAAGCATGTCTCCAGACCTAAACCCTATTGATCGTCTGTGGGGCTCCTCAAATGGAAGGTGGATGGTGGAGGAGCGCACCCAGCTCCGTGATGTCGCCATGGAGGAGTGCAACCAGGTGAGGAGTACAAAGACAAGTGTGCCCTGTCTACAGTCAAGCATAGTGGTGGGAGTGTCATGGTCTGGGGCTGCATGAAGGGCCTCTTCTAAAGATGATGCACAAGAAAGCCCCGAAACAGTTTGCAAGCTTATTTTTAATTGGCTGCTTTCTTTTGTATAGCAAAAAAACGGACCATAAAATATACACAATTCTGCAGTTCATGTCCTAATTTTCTTCTATTTTCCAAGCTACATTGTTTCTTTTATACCTTGGGGGATCTCGGAAATAAGGCCATAAAACTTCCTATTCCCGTGGAGCTGTAGGCCCTTAAATGCGGAAACTTGACCTCACTTTACAGAACCCAAGTCTTCCATCTCCGATAATGGCAACTACGCAAACTGAGAGTGCGTGAGATTTCCCCATAGACCGCAGCTGAAGATTTCCCGCCTCTCGGGGATCTAAATATTAAAATGACGATGATTTTTTATAGCTTTGAAGCGCGTATGAGAACGCCCCCCAGAGTCCCGGTACAACAGGGGTCCAGATCACATAGGACGATTTCCCATTGCACCCTGCATCTTCACCCTGCCACGGCGCCTGCAAATGATTCCCGGAGATGTATTAGAATGCAAATTTCTGCCGCGCTCGCTACTTTATCATCTGGCTCGTTATGCAATTTGCCAGTTATAGAAGGGAGAAATTAGCATAATGGCCCTCTGGGGAGAGATCAAGAGAGAAAGACCAAACACAACATGTCGAAGCGTTCCAAAACAATTATCCGGCGCTATTGTTTTTTTTTTTCCCGGGAAACTGGCGGCGTCCAAAAGCGCTGATTCTGTTTTGGGAGCCTGACAATACTCAGCGCCCTCATTATTTACATTATAGTTGGTGAAATCGTCAAGGGTGCCCCGCATTACTGCTTGAAATGCAAACATTTGTGTGCATTAAACGTGTGAAGCAAAAAAAAAAGAGGCGATTAAGTTCGCATGTGCTGCGCTATATAAGTTTTCATTCATTCATTCATTCATTCAAGAAAAAGATAACTCCATCTTTTTCCACTTAAAAAAAAATAAAAAAAATGCTGTTTAGGAGGACTACATTGGCAAAAAAAACATTATTTATACATAAAAATTTGAATTTTTATTATTTATATTTTAAATGAAACTTTAATTTGGCAGAGAAAAAAAAAACACTCCACTGTAAAAAGTGCAATTTTATTACAAAACGTTATTGCTCATCCTTACCTACTTGAGTTCATATTAACTTAGGCTTTGACTACCTGTCCTGAGAAAGCAGACTCTGCCAGTGAAATGCGTTTACAGGATTCAGTAACCTTGTGGTTAAAGAAAATATTTTGCTACAGCTAATCTCTTGGTTGTTAAAAAAAATGCAAAAAAGTTTAGAAAAGGCAGAGGTATATTGAACAAACGAAATTGGTGGATAGTAGAATTGTAACATATTGCATTCCTATTTGTATAGATTGTTTAGCTCACTGTCTTTCAATAAAATGTTATTGTGAAATAGAAAAGGCAGAGGTGTCTCTATATGATTTTTTTTATTAAAAGCTTATTATTGAAATATATATATATATTTATTTATTTATATATTTATTTATTTTATTATTTATATTTTAAATGAAATTTTCATTTGGCAGAGGAAAAAATACCACTGTGTACATAATTGTAAAAGTGCAAAATTTTTACAAAACTTTATTGCTCATCCTTACCTACTTGAGTTCATATTAACTGAGGCGGCGTACATACGGCCGAGGTTCTCGCCAGAAACCAGCGAGAACCTCGCTGGGAGCTGCATTCCAGCGAGAACCTCGGCCGTGTGTACGCTCTCTGCGAGCCCCGCCCGTCGGGAAACCCGTCGAGCAAATAGAGAACAGGTTCTCTATTTGCTCGACGGCCCGTCGGGATGAATGGCTGGTTGCCATTCCTGACGGGCGGGTCGCAGATTCTGACGGCCGGCAGAGAACCTCGACGGGTGGAACGATGTGTGACTACTTGACTTGACTACCTGTCCTGATGAAGCTGACTTTGCCAGTGAAATACATTGACAGAATTCAGTAACCTTGTGGTTAAAGAAAATATTTTGCTACAACTAATCTCTTGGTGTTTAAAAAAATTGGAAATCAGTTTAGAAAAGGCAAAGGTGCCTCTATATGTTTTTTTTTTTAATTAAAAGCGTATTATTGAAATAAATATATATTTATTTTATTATTTATATTGTTAATGAAACTGATTTTGGCAGAGAAAAAAGACTCCACTGTATAAAGTGCAAATTTATTCCAAAACTTTATTGCTCATCCTTACCTACTTGAGTTCATATTAACTTAGGCTTTGACTACCTGTCCTGAGAAAGCAGACTCTGCCAGTGAAATGCGTTTACAGGATTCAGTAACCTTGTGGTTAAAGAAAATATTTTGCTACAGCTAATCTCTTGGTTGTTAAAAAAAAATGCAAAAAAGTTTTAGAAAAGGCAGAGGTATATTGAACAAACTAAATTGGTGGATAGTAGAATTGTAACATATTGTATTCCTATTTTTGTAGATTGTTTGGCATTTTATTGATTGTTGACTGTTCAATAAAACTTTATTGTGAAATAGAAAAGGCAGAGGTGTCTCTATATGATTTTTTTTAATTAAACACTTATTATTGAAATATATATATATATATATATATATATACAGTGCGGAAAATAAGTATTTGAACACCCTGCTATTTTGCAAGTTCTCCCACTTGGAAATCATGGAGGGGTCTGAAATTGTCATCATAGGTGCATGTCCACTGTGAGAGACATAATCAAAAAAAAAAATCCAGAAATCACAATTTATGATTTTTTAACTATTTATATGTATGATACAGCTGCAAAGAAGTATTTGAACACCTGTCTATCAGCTAGAATTCTGACCCTCAAAGACCTGTTAGTCTGCCTTTAAAATGTCCACCTCCACTCCATTTATTATCCTAAATTAGATGCACCTGTTTGAGGTCATTAGCTGCATAAAGACACCTGTCCACCCCATACAATCAGTAAGAATCCAACTACTAACATGGCCAAGACCAAAGAGCTGTCCAAAGACACTAGAGACAAAATTGTACACCTCCACAAGGCTGGAAAGGGCTACGGGGAAATTGCCAAGCAGCTTGGTGAAAAAAGGTCCACTGTTGGAGCAATCATTAGAAAATGGAAGAAGCTAAACATGACTGTCAATCTCCCTCGGACTGGGGCTCCATGCAAAATCTCACCTCGTGGGGTCTCAATGATCCTAAGAAAGGTGAGAAATCAGCCCAGGACTACACGGGAGGAGCTGGTCAATGACCTGAAAAGAGCTGGGACCACCGTTTCCAAGGTTACTGTTGGTAATACACTAAGACGTCATGGTTTGAAATCATGCATGGCACGGAAGGTTCCCCTGCTTAAACCAGCACATGTCAAGGCCCGTCTTAAGTTTGCCAATGACCATTTGAATGATCCAGAGGAGTCATGGGAGAAAGTCATGTGGTCAGATGAGACCAAAATAGAACTTTTTGGTCATAATTCCACAAACCATGTTTGGAGGAAGAAGAATGATGAGTACCATCCCAAGAACACCATCCCTACTGTGAAGCATGGGGGTGGTAGCATCATGCTTTGGGGGTGTTTTTCTGCACATGGGACAGGGCGACTGCACTGTATTAAGGAGAGGATGACCGGGGCCATGTATTGCGAGATTTTGGGCAACAACCTCCTTCCCTCAGTTAGAGCTTTGAAGATGGGTCGAGGCTGGGTCTTCCAACATGACAATGACCCGAAGCACACAGCCAGGATAACCAAGGAGTGGCTCTGTAAGAAGCATATCAAGGTTCTGGCGTGGCCTAGCCAGTCTCCAGACCTAAACCCAATAGAGAATCTTTGGAGGGAGCTCAAACTCCGTGTTTCTCAGCGACAGCCCAGAAACCTGACTGATCTAGAGAAGATCTGTGTGGAGGAGTGGGCCAAAATCCCTCCTCCAGTGTGTGCAAACCTGGTGAAAAACTACAAGAAACGTTTGACCTCTGTAATTGCAAACAAAGGCGACTGTACCAAATATTAACATTGATTTTCTCAGGTGTTCAAATACTTCTTTGCAGCTGTATCATACAAATAAATAGTTAAAAAAATCATACATTGTGATTTCTGGAATTTTTTTTTTTGATTATGTCTCTCACAGTGGACATGCACCTACGATGACAATTTCAGACCCCTCCATGATTTCCAAGTGGGAGAACTTGCAAAATAGCAGGGTGTTCAAATACTTATTTTCCGCACTGTATATATATATATATATATATATATATATATATATATATATATATATATATATATATATATATATATATCATTATTATAATTATTATTTATATTTTAAATGACATTTTCATTTGGCAGAGGAAAAACAGTCCACTGTGTACATAATTGTAAAAGTGCAACGTTTTTACAAAACTTCATTGCCCATCCTTACCTACTTGAGTTCATATTAACTTAGACTTGACTACCTGTCCTGAGGAAGCGGACTCTGCCAGTGAAATGCATTGACAGAATTCAGTGACCTTGTGATTAAAGAAAATATTTTGCTACAACTAATCTCTTGGTGTTTAAAAAAAAATTGGAAATCAGTTTAGAAAAGGCAGAGTTATATTGAACAAACTAAATTGGTGGATATTAGAATTGTAACACAGACAGTATACACAAACAGTATACATACACACGCTGAATAGGGTACTGGAGAGGCGGGGCAGCTATAATGTTGAGGATTTAAAAAAAAAGAAAAAAAAAAGATTTTTACATACTGTCCCTGGTTTTACTGAGGCTGGCAACCTTGATGAGCCCCCCTAGTGGCATTGGGCCCTGGGCAGTGCCCGAATGGTCTTATCGCCCCTGACCGGAAAATGTGTCTGAATTCTGATTCCGAATAACACTGTAGCTGCTGACTTTTACTAAGCACACTTACCTGTCCAGGGTGCCCGCGATGTCGCACCCCCCCCCCCCCCGAGGTCGATCCGTCTATCGTATCTGGTGCCGATACTGACATTTGTACTAAGGGAAACAGGCAGTGGAGCCTTGCGGCTTCACTGCCCGTTTCCTACTGGGCATGCGCGAGTCTCGCGGCGCTTTGTGAATGGCCGGCTGTCTTCTAGGACACATACATGTCCCAGAAGACAGCGCACCCCATTCCCCAGAAGACAACGCGAAGAGAAGCATGAAGACTACCGCGAAATAGGAAGTGGCAGATTAGGCCTAGCAACAGCCATTTCTGGTAAGTATAAAAAATACATATTTTTTCAAATTTTTTCACATTTTTCGAATCCTTTTTATGTATTTTTTTTTTTTTTTTTAGGGTGGACCTCCGATTTAAATGACACAGAGTTGGACTCTATTTACTAATAAGGTGACTTCTGAAGGCAATTGGTTCCAATCGATTTTAGTTAGGGGCCGAGTATAAATGCACACCACACTTTTCACATATTTATCGTAAAAAATCTGGAAAACCATTTATCATTTTCCTTCCACTTCACAATTCTGTGCCACTTTGTGTTGGTCTATCTACAGGGATCTCCAAACTTTGACACCCCCCCCCCCCCCCCCAGCTGTTGCCAAACTACACGTCCCATGAGGCATTTTAAAACTCTGACATTCACAGACATGACTAGGCATGATGGGGGCCATAGTTTGGAGACCTATGGTCAGGGCCGCCATCAGAAATTATGGGGCCCCTTACACAGCTTAAGGCATGGGCCCCCTGGAGCAGGGAACCTGGGGACCTCCAGGCCCTTTGGGGACCTCCGAACCCCTTACAAAAAAAAATAAAAAATGGGGTTGCCATCCGGGCCCCTGCGGACCTCCGGGCCCCTTACAGGTGTACTGCCTGTACCCCCCTGATGGTGGCCCTGCCTATGGTCTATCACCTAAAATCCCAACAAAATACATTTATGTTTTTGGTTGTAGCATGACAAAATGTGGAAAATTCCAAGGGGTATGAATACTTTTTCAAGGCACTGTATTTAGCCGTTCAGAAGTGTGATTGGAATCCTTTTAGTTTCGACCAGAGCCCTTCGGTAAGCGAGCGTTAACATTGTACAGTAGAGACGTCCTCACAGCTGATGGATGGACGACAGATGGCTTTTTTTCCTTCACTTGTTTCCTCCTATTTTCTTTTTCTTTGCTGCCCCCGAAACATGGAAATGAGATCCAGGCTCGGAAAGAAAAACATAACGGGATTATGGTTATCCCCAGCAGGACGCGGAGCTGTAAGCGAGCCGAGAGAATTGGATTTGGGTTCCCTGTCAACAGATTAACTTAGCGCGGCCAGCTTACCGCCTCAGCCAAAAGACTCTCTTGTCCTTATTATGGTTTTCTTGCATAAATATATCTGTGACTATGTAGCAGATTATCTATTCTAATGGAAGCAATGATAAGCCTGTGACACGAGCACTCCAAGTCTCGCAGCATAATGGACCGTTAAAATTTCATTATTAAGTATACTGTACGACGCGGGTCAGCCTGGCTCAGAAACTGGGATGTGTTCTGTGGTCACCTGGGCTGTCCATAGACATTATACACCCTTAAAGGGCAGGTCCACCTTTACCAGCACTGATTTAACCTGTACATGGACCAGATCCACCTCTAGATGGACAAGAGCCACCTCTGTGAGGACCAGATCCACCTCTACGAGGATCAGTGCCACCTCTACAAGGATCAATGCCACCTCTACAAGGATCAATGCCACCTCTACAAGGACTGGTTCCACCTATACATGGGCCAGATCCATGTCTACGAGTATCAGTGCTAGCGCTACAAGGACGAGTTTCACCTCTACAAGGACCAGATCCAACTGTACGAGGATGAGTTCTACGTCTACAAGGACCAGATCCAACTCTACGAGGATGAGTTCTACGTCTACAAGGACCAGATCCAACTCTACGAGGATGAGTTCTACGTCTACAAGGACCAGATCCAACTCTACGAGGATGAGTTCTACATCTACAAGGACTAGTTCCACCTCCATGAGGTCAAATCCATCGATACACCCTTATAGGGCCAGATCCACCTCTATCAGCACTTGTTTCACCTGTACATGGACCAGATCCACCTCTAGATGGACCAGAGCCACCTCTGTGAGGATCAGATCCACCTCTACGAGGATCAGTGCCACCTCTACAAGGATCAATGCCACCTCTACAAGGATCAATGCCAGATCTACAAGGGCTGGTTTCACCTATAGATGGACCAGATCCATGTCTACAAGGATCAGTGCCACCTCTACGAGGACGAGTTCCACCTCTACAAGGACCAGATCCAACTATACGAGGATGAGTTCTACATCTACAAGGACCAGTTCCACCTCTATGAGGCCAAATCCACCTATACACACTTATAGGGCCAGATCCACCTCTACCAGCACTGGTTTCACCTGTACATGGACCAGATCCACCTCAACATTGACAAGAGCTACCTCTGTGAGGACCAGATCCACCTCTACGAGGATCAGTGTTACCTCTACAAGTACCAGACCCAAATCTACGAGGATGAGTTATGCATCTACAAGGATCAGTTCCACCTCTATGAGGCCAGATCCACCTTTACTGGGACCAGTTCCACCTCTGTGAGGCCGGATACACCTCTACGAGGATGAATTCCAACTTAATGGGGACCAGTTCCACCTCAACAAGGACTAGTTAGACCCCTACGAGGACCAGATCAGTATCTACAAGGACTAATGTGTATTAGGCCAGGTCCACATCTATGAGGACCAATTCCAACTCTAGGAGAACCAGTTCCACCTCGACGAGGGCCAGGTACATCTTTATAAGGACCAATTTCACCTCTTGCAGTCTCGCATCATAATGTATCACTAAAATGTAATTTATACAGTATGACATGTGATAGGTTGGCTAAGAAGCTGGGTTCTGTTCTCTTCTATGGTCACCTGGACAGTCCATAGACATTATACACCTTTTATAGGGCCAAATCCACCCCTACGAGAACCAGTTACCCTTCTACAAAGACCAGTTCCACCTTTATGAGAACCAGTTTCACCTCAGCAGGGACCAGTTCCACCTCTACGAGGACCAGTTCCATCTTTATGAGAATCAATTCCACCTGTACAAGGACCAGTTCCACCTTTACAAGGCCAGATCCACCTCTATCGTGTCAAGTTCCACCTCTATCAGGACCAGTTCATCCTCTACGAGGACCAGATTTACCTTTACAAGGACCAGTTCCACCTCTCAGGGGGGGTGCTAAAGGGAGGAGAGTTGTGTCTGAGCGACTGGTGACTTTCTAAGTGTCCATCATGATGGAGCTATAAATGAGACGAGGGACTTTGAGGTCTTAATGTAACCTGTGGAAGACAGGAAGGGCTAATGGATGAAGTGAAAGTTTAGATATGATTATATGATACAATTGCATCAAGTTAAGGATTTGTTACATTCCCACATATTGGAGGGATTCAGAGCAGTACAAGAAAAATAGAGAGAGATAAAGAGAGAAAGTAATAATGAGAGAGAAAGTGAAAGTAACAACACACCAATATCTACGAAGTGTGAGGGACTACCCAATGAGTCTTAATTTGAATTGACCATGAATGTAGACAACCAGGTCAACATTTCGACAAACGGCCTTATTTTTGTGCCTGGGAGAAATTGCACCTGCCTATAAAAATCAATGACAGAAGGTGGTTGTACCCAGGTAAACACAGATCACGGGGGAAAAGTTAGGGTCTGGGTTCATTTGAAAGATTAGTGCATAGAAAAGAGAAATTGTATAACTCCACTCACACCATAAAATTCGGAATAATCTACCCTGGGCCAAATGTGACAATTACCCCAACCAGTATATGTTCACCTCTTTTATATTATATTAAATTATATACCATGAATGTAAGATGCTAGTGTTTTGATGGGGATAAGGGCTACGTTCAGGGTTTTGCTGTGGGTAAGGTTATATGATAGGGTTTTGGTAAGGGTAAGGGGTTAAGTGTTAGGGTTTTGTTGAGGAGAAGGGTTAGGTATTTTGGTTTGGCATGGAAAAGGTTATGAGTTGAGGTTTTGGTGAGGGTAGGGGTTAAGTGTTTGGTGAGGGGAATGGTTAGGTATGTTGGGTTTGGTGTGGGTAAAGTTATGTGTTGGGGTTTTGGTGAGGGTAGGGGTTATGTGTTAGGGTTTTGATGAGGGTAGGGGTTAAGTATTTGGGTCTTGGTGTGGGTAAGGTTATGTGTTGGAGTATTGGTGAGGGTATAGGTTAAGTATTTGGGTTTTGGTGTGGGTAAGGTTATGTGTTGGGGTTTTGGCGAGGGTAAGGGTTAAGTAATTGGGTTTTGGTGAGGGTAGGTGTTATGTGTTGGGATTTTGGTGAGGGTAGGGGTAAAGTATTTAGGTTTTGGTGTGGGGAAGGTTATTTGTTGGGGTATTGGTGATGGTAGGGGTTAAGTATTTAGGCGTTGGTGTGGGTAAGGTTATGTGTTGGGGTATTGGTGAGGGTAGGGGTTAAGTATTTGGGTTTTGATGCGGGTAAGGTTATGTGTTGGGGTTTTGGTGAGGGTCGGGGTTAAGTATTTGGCTTTTGGTGTGGGTAAAGATATGTGTTTGGGTTTTGGTGAGGGTAGGGGTTAAGTATTTGGGTTTTGGTGTGGGTAAGGGTTAAGCATTTGGGTTTTGATGTGGGTAAGGTTACGTGTTGGGGTTTTGGCGTGGGCAGGGGATAAGTATTTGGGTTTTGGTGTGGGGAAGGTTATGTCTTGGGGGTTTGGTGAGGGTAGGGGTTAAGTATTTGGCTTTTGATGTGTGTAAGGTTATTGTGTTGGGGTTTTGGTAAAGGTAGGGGTTAAGCATTTGGGTTTTGATGTGGGTAAGGTTATGTGTTGGGGTATTGGTGAGGGTAGGGGTTAAGTATTTGGGTTTTGGGCAGGTAAGGTTACATGTTGGGGTTTTGGCGTGGGCAGGGGCTAAGTATTTGTGTTTTGGAGTGGGCAAGTATTTGGCTTTTGATGTAGGTAAGGTTATGTGTTGGGTTTTGGTGAGGGTTAAGCATTTGGGTTTTGGCGTGGGTAAGGTTATGTGTTGGGGTTTTGGTGAGGGCAGGGGCTATGTATTTGGGTTTTGGTGTGGGGAAGGTTATGTGTTGGGGTTTTGGTGAGGGTAAGGGTTATGTGTTGGGGTTTTGGTTGAGGGTAAGGGTTATGTGTTGGGGTTTTAGTGAGGGTAAGGGTTATGTGTTGGGGTTTTGGTGAGGATAAGGGTTATGTGTTGGGGTTTTAGTGAGGGTAAGGGTTATGTGTTGGGGTTTTGGTGAGGGTAAGGGTTATGTGTTGGGGTTTTGGTGAGGGTAAGGGTTATGTGTTGGGGTTTTGGTGAGTGTGAGGGTAAGGGTTATGCATTGGGATGTTAATAAGGGTAGGGGTTAAGCATTTGGGTTTTGAAGTGGGTAAGGTTATGTGTTGGGGTTTTGGTGAGGGCAGGGGCTATGTATTTGGGTTTTGGTGTGGGGAAGGTTATGTGTTGGGGTTTTGGTGAGGGTAAGGGTTATGTGTTGGGGTTTTGGTGAGGGCAGGGGCTATGAATTTGGGTTTTGGTGTGGGGAAGGTTATGTGTTGGGGTTTTGGTGAGGGTAAGGGTTATGTGTTGGGGTTTTGGTAAGGGTAAGGGTTATGTGTTGGGGTTTTGGTGAGTGTGAGGGTAAGGGTTATGCGTTGGGATGTTAATAAGGGTAGGGGTTAAGCATTTGGGTTTTGAAGTCGGTAAGGTTATGTGTTGGGTTTTGGTGAGGGTAAGGTTATGTGTTGGGTTTTGGTGAGGGTTAAACATTTGGGTTTTGGCGTGGGTAAGGTTATGTTTTGGGGTTTGATGATGATAAGAGTTAAGTGTTATGGTTGGGTTAAGCATCATGTATAGAAAGGAGTTCAGGGTGATTGAGAAAAACTGCAATGAGAATAACTGTGACGAATAGAGAAAGAGGAGGAGATAAAAAAAAAAAAGAGACGAAGAGACGGGGGAGAGAGACTCAAAATAAAATCCAAGCGATGGAAAGTATTCTCTTACATCCTTCATTTAGGGGGGAATCAAGCAATAGATTTCAATTGTGCGTTGCCGCCATTGCGCCGGATGCATTCAATCGCTGCCTCCGGCAACCTCAGCCGCTCCCCATTTGGATACGCCATCCCGCGTCCCTATTAGAGTTCTTTAAGCAAGACAAAGTGTACAATTTAAAAATAAGACCCCTGAGTAGCGAGTGCAAAAAAAAAAAAAGAACCACAGCAGAAAAACCAATTTGCGCCGAGATGTGTCACGCTTATCACCGGCATGTGAAGAAGAACGAAGGATAGATGATATCCGCCAGAGAAGGGACGAGCATGAAAAATACACGGGGCCCATATAGCTCTATCAATCATGTACGCTCCTCGACAAAAACGCTATAGGTTTTTTTTATTTATTTTTTTATTCGCGGCTCTGAAGCTTTGAAGCGGCTAATCTGCACAGATCCCCCCAGAGCCTATGTAAGAGCATTACGGCCCCCTCGCCAAAACGCAACAGGCGCAGCGCACATCAATAAGCACTCAGCACCCAGCGAAAAAGGCTTTGATCAGGCCTCAGAAAAACAGGTTGATTTGGAGTGAACACAAGGCGGAACAGAGCGGCAGATCAAAGGGGAGAGAAGGGGTGAGAAAAACAGCGGCGGGTAGGTGGGTGTAGGGGGTGGGGGGGGGGCAATGGGATTATTGTTCGAGGGAGCGCTCGCTATTCAGCGGGATGTAACGCCACTTTGCAACACTAGAGATCAGGTCGGCTCCGGTAAAATGAAGACGGCTAAAGCCTCAAATCTCACTGGAGACAAAAACGAGAGGCTCCGGGTGTCGAGATGGAGGGAGGGAGGACAATAGGCCAGTGGAGAGGGCCTGACAATAGGGAAGGAAATGAAAGCAATCGCCGGCAAAGCAACCGCTGACACAAGATTAGAAGGAGAGCCATTCAAAAAAATGTGGCTTTTTTTCCACGAGCGTGATGGCATGAGGCTATTATTATTATTTTTTTTGTATGTCTTGATGTGTGCTGACTTACGCCTGAACTCTAAAGCAGGCCATAGATGAGACAATATCGCATCCGGCACAAGGATTCCACAAAACCTATTAGATTTATACCTTACTGGGTCTAGAATTAAATATATTTATAATGTTAAAGAATAACAAAATGTAGCAAATAAAAAATATAATATATCCTTAAATTGCTACGCAAGTCACATTGGGCTGAATTTGCAAAGCGATATCATACCGTATGAGAGTATTCAAGAACCCGCAAGTCTAAAAAAGAACTCAATTGAGTTATTTTATAAAGTGGTGATATTTTAGTAGAGAAAGCTTGCAGGAATTTCATGGTTGTTAAGGAATGGGCGGCTGCCGGTGTCCTTAACAACCATTAACTGTCATGGTTGTTAAAGTGGAGTTTCCATATCAATTTTTTTTTTCATTATTGTGCTTATTAGACCTGGAAATGCCTGTTGCTATGCAGTCCCACGAAATCTGCCTTTGGAATCACCTAGGATCCTGACATCCTCTCCCTCTAATGCTCCTGGGAAATGTGTGTCATCATTTCCCAGGATGCAGTGCGCTACCCAATTATCACTCCCCATCCAAGACTTCCAGGAAGTAAGTGCTTGTGGGCTTCACAATGCCCACAAGCAAAATGACAACGGTATGGACCTAGTTTTATAAACTATCTTTTTTGAATAACTATGCGGAGCGGCGGAGGATTGTAAAGTAGTAAGTGACCGGATTTATATTATAAGAATGCATGATGAAAGGACATACATTTAAAAAATGCTAATTGTGGTTGGAACTCCGCTTTAAGGAGTGGGCGGCTGCCGATGTCCTTAACAACCAGTAACTGTCATGGTTATTAAGGAGTGGGCAGATGACGATGTCCTTAACAACCAGTAACTGGCATGGTTGTTAAGGAGTGGGCAGCTGCCTATGTCCTTAACAACCAGTAACTGTAATGGTTGTTAAGAAGTGAGTGGCTGCCGGTGTCCTTAACAACCAGTAACTGTCATGGTTGTTAAGGAGTGGACGGCTGCCGATGTCCTTAACAACCAGTAACTGTCATGGTTGTTAAGGAGTGGGCGGCTGCCGATGTCCTTAACAACCAGTAAATGTCATGGTTGTTAAGGAGTGGGCAGCTGTCGATGTCCTTAAAGAAGTTTTTTTTTGCTGAAATTACTTTTTACAGGGTATAGAGACATAATAGTTAACTGATTCCTTTTAAAAACTATTACAAATAGATAAAAATCAATCATATAATGTACCTGTAGTTTTTTAGTTTCGTTTTTGCATCTAGTTTCGTTTTTGCATGTTATCCTGTATCTGTGCTATACAGAGCCATAGAGCAGTGATGGTTTGGAAAACGAAACTAGAAGCTCCCAGTACTGTGGTCATCAGGAATCAGACAACCAGGAAGTGTCCAGAACAGAGGAGAATTACAGAAACATCAGAGCAAAAACGAACAATGAGGACATGAAAACAGGACTGCAGTAAGGTAAAGAAAGCTATTTAGCTAAAAAAAAAATTCCTTTAGTGACCCCTAATGGTTGTTAAGACGTGAGTGGCTGCCGGTGTCCTTAACAACCAGTAATTATCTTGGTTGTTAAGGAGCGGGCAGCTGCCGGTGTCCTTAACAACCAGTAACTGTCATGGTTTTTAAGAAGTGAGTGGTTGCCGGTGTCCTTAACAACCAGTATCGGTCATGGTTGTTAAGGAGTGGGCGGCTGCCGATGTCCTTAACAACCAGTAACTGTCATGGTTGTTAAGGAGTGGGCAGCTGCTGATGTCCTTAAACTGCAGTGAGGTAAAGGAAGCTATTTAGCTTAAAAAAAAATTCTTTAGTGACCTCTAATGGTTGTTAAGAAGTGAGTGGCTGCCGGTGTCCTTAACAACCAGTAACTGTCATGGTTGTTAAGGAGTGGGCGGCTGCCGATGTCCTTAACAACCAGTAACTGTAAGGGTTGTTAAACAACCAGCTATAAACAGGTAAAAAAAATACACAAATTGCTGCAAAATTGCGGTAAAAACGCGGCAAAATCGCGGTACTTGCGTTTTGGATGCGGGTCCATTGAATTCTATTACATGCAAAATGCTGCTTTTTGCAGAAAAAAGCCCCCGACCCTTTCCAAAAATGCAGAGGCACAACAATTTTCCTGCATTTCTGCAAAATGCAACAAAAAACGCATTAGTGTGAATCGAGCCTGAGGGGGAAATGCTATTCCTTAGGTGACCACTGAGGGGAGCTTTCCAATAGAAAAACAAATCTAAATATGGAACAGCAAACAAAAATCAAAATCAAAAATCAAAAGTTCCTTTCCAGTGAAATGTGAAACTTCCAGGAAATCCCCCCCCCCTCCCCCTTTAAACCGGTCTTCAGCGGCGGAGACGATGTCGCAGAGACGGCGTTAAATGAAGCGCGGCTAAGTGACTTGCTGACTTAGTCGGTGTGAAGCTGTGGCGGCGCGAGACATAATCCAGCATGCCGGTGGTTAAATCGCTGTATCCTTTCCAGTCTGACCTGCAGGGAAATTAGCTTTTTATAGCCCAAAGGTTTTTTTTTTCTATTTCACACCAATTTTCACGCCGCTCGACGCAGGGGGAAAAAATAAAATAAAAAGGACGATGGAGGCGGCGCGGCTACGGCAGGCAAAAGAAAAGAGATGGGCCAAAAAAAACGAAAGTCAGAAGAAGATCTGCAGCAGAAGGGGGGGACACCCTGACTTGTCACCCCCCCCCCAGGGGAGATAAAAATCACACCTTCCTTCAGAGCTGAACGCCGGGAAGATATAAAAAGAGATTTATCAACGCCGCGCTGTATTCATCAACACATTACATACAACCTTCATCTGATTTGGTATCGTGTCGTGCTCGCCCCCTCCCTTGGACTACAAGAGAGTCAGGACTCTCTCTACATTGCAGATAGAGAAAGGAGCTGTGTGTTAGTGGGCGTCCTGACTCTCCTGTTGTCCAAGGGAGGGGGGCGAGCACGACACTCCACATCAGGGAGAAAGCCTCGCATTACGGTGTGGAGTTACAGACAGAAGAACAGGAAGTGAGGATTTCTCAGAAGAAATAAGGACGTTTAGAAGCAAAATGGAAGGATGAGGTAAGTGAAGGAGGACTGCACTAAGGTAAAGGAAGATATTTAGGGATTTTTTTTTTTACCTTTACAACCCCTTTAACCACTTAAGGACCGCCTTCTTCATATATACGTCGGCAGAATGGGACGGCTGGGAAGAAGCAGTACAGGTACGTCCTCTTTAAGTGCCCAGCCGTGGGTCGTGGGCGCGCGGGACCTGCGGACCTGATCGCCGATGAAGTCACGCGAACGGTCACCGGAGCTGAAGAACGGAGAGAGGTGAGTGTGAACAAACCTTCCCCGTTCTTCATTGTGGCAGCTTCATTGATCGTCTGTTCCCTGATATAGCACCTAATGATATTATCCCCACTAAACTGCTGAAGGAATGTGCCGACATCATGGCACCACCTATCACGCAGCTCAAAAACCAGTCATTCAAGGAAGGCATAGTGCCCTCCCTGCTGAAAGAGGGCATAATCCAGCCCATCTTGAAGAAACCCACCCTAGACCCCAAAGACCCAACTCACCGCCGGCCCATAACAGGCCTAAATATTCTCTCCAAGATAATGGAGAAAGTAGTGGTACAACAGCTGCAACAGCATCTAGATACCCATAATCTACTTGATCCATTCCAATCGGGATTCCGCCCCGGACACGGGACAGAAACAGCATTGCTCAAAATATGGGACGACGCTCTCGAGGCCGCAGACGAAGGAGAATCTTGTCTCCTGGTTCTGTTGGACCTAAGTGCAGCCTTTGACGCGGTAGACCACAAACTGTTACTGACTCGTCTGGCTGAGGTAGCCAGAGTCACAGAAGGTGATTTATCTTGGTCTTCCTCCTTTTTGGACAACCGATCTCAAACAGTGAAATTGGGACCTTTCACTTCTGAAAAACGCACAGTGTCATGCGAAGTCCCTCAAGGATCCCCCCTGTCACCGGTGCTCTTCAACATCTATCTTCACCCTCTCTTTGAAATCATCAGTAGCCAACAACTACTTTATCACTCATATGCAGACGACACGCAACTGTATTTTCGCATCTGCAATAGGAAGGATCATCATCCCAGTTTAGAATTGAGAATTGTCTCTCTTTGATAGAAAACTGGATGACTCAAGCCCCGTACACACGGCAGAGAACCTCGACGGGCGGAACGATGTGTTCCGCCCGTCAAGGTTCTCTGCCGGCCGTCAGAATCGGCGACCCGCCCGTCGGGAAAGGCAACCAGCCATTCATCCCGACGGGCCGTCGAGCAAATAGAGAACCTGCTCTCTATTTGCTCGACGGGTTTCCCGACGGGCGGGGCTCGCCGAGAGCGTACACACGGCCGAGGTTCTCGGCAGAATGCGGCTCCCACCGAGGTTCTCGCTGGTTTCTGTCGAGAACCTCGGCCGTGTGTACGGGGCTTAAGAGTTATCTCAAACTCAACAGTTCCAAAAACAGAACTCCTTCTGTTTCACGCCAGTCGCAAGAGTCAACTGGCAACAACTTGGATACCCCCGCCCATTCTGGGCCAAATCATCACCCCTAGCTCCAAAGTCAAAAGTCTCGGAGTCATCTTTGACACCTACATGACAATGGACGCACAAATAGGGTCAGTAGTCAGCGGATCTCACCATCTGCTGCGCCTACTACGCAGACGTATTTATTTTATTCCCAAAGAAGATACAGCGGTCGTGGTGGGAACAATTGTGAACTCCAGACTGGACAATGCAAATGCCCTTTACCTCGGACTCCCCAAGTACCAAATCTCTCCTCTGCAAATCGTTCAAAATACGGCCGCCAGACTTGTGACTGGGAAAAAACTCTGGGAATCAATCTCACCTTCACTGAGATCCCTTCACTGGTTACCAGTAAAAGACAGAATTGCTTTTAAAGCGCTCTGTCTGACACATAAGTGCATCCATAGGAAGGCTCCGCAATATCTATGCGAAAAGATAGAAGCCCACAATTCCAATCGCGTTCTGCGATCCACCGACCAAAATCTGGTCCAGATACCCAAAGCCAGTTACAAGTCCAAAGGAGAAAGAAGGTTTGCGGTACAAGGTCCCAGACTATGGAACGCTTTACCAACCAGCATTCGGTTGGAGGAAAACCACCTGACCTTCAGAAGACAGATTAAAACTCTGCTCTTCTGATGTCAAGAGAGACAGGAACAACGAGCGCCCAGAGGCTATTTAGTTCGCATGTGCCGCGCTATATAAGTTTTTCATTCATTCATTCAGGGAAAGACGATCACTGATGTCACACATCCAGCCCCGCCCCCCTACAGTTATAAACACATATGAGGTCACACATAACCCCTACAGTGCCCCCTAGTGGTTAACTCCCAAACTGCAACTGTCACTTCCACACTAATCAGTGCATTTTAAATGGATTTTTCGCTGTGAAATTGACAATGGTCCCAAAAATGTGCCAAAATTGTCCGAAGTGTCTGCCATAATGTCGCAGTCACGAGAAAAATCTCTGATCGCCGCAATTAGTAGTAAAAAAAAATAATAATAAAAATGACATAAAACTATCCCCTATTTTGTAAATGCTATAATATTTTGCGCAAACCAATCGTAAAACACTTATTGCAATTTTTTTTACCAAAAATAGGTAGAAGAATACGTATGGGGGGAGCTGTGGTGGCTCAACCTGATTGGCACTGCGCTGACAAGCCGTTCACCTCTGCAGCCAAGGGTTCGGATACCGGTCTCGGCTACATGTGAATTGAGTTTGGTGGTCTCAGCCCGGCTCCCGGTGGGTGTGCTATGCAAGGTACGCCTGTGCTTAGTACGCCCACCCCCCCACAAAAACCACCACACTTGCACGCACACGAAATTGGTTTAACACACACACACTTTGGCCATGCGGTCTCCTAAAATAAAGAGAGGCGAAGGACCAACGGGGCTGGCTGGGTGGGCTAGACCCCCTCACTCCCTCATAGGGGGAGTCCCTCTGCCCCGTTGGGGTCCCGTTGGGCCCCAGTTGTGCTCCCAAGAGGAGCAGGTAGGGCGGGGTGAGTGGGAGGCCCCCCTCACACCTGCCATTGCCACCAGGGGCATGGAGAAGGATGGCGATTGCCTCTGGGGGGAGGGTCTGCCTACTCCCAACTCCTGCAGTCCGGCTCCTCTCTCTCGAGTTCACGCACAAAAATACACCAAAAAAGAATACGTATGGGACTAAACTGAGGAAAAAAGAAATGATATATTTGTTGGGGGATATTTATTATAGCAAAAAGTAAAAAAAATATTAAATCGTTTTCAAAATTGTCGCTCTATTTTTGTTTATAGTGCAAAAAATAAAAACCGCAGAGGTGATCAAATACCACCAAAAGAAAGCTCTACTTTGGGGAAAAAAGGAAGCCAATTTTGTTTGGGAGCCACGTCGCACGACCGCACAATTGTCAGTTAAGGCGACGCAGTGCCGCATCGCAAACTCAAAGCTTTTCCTTCAGCTTCTAGGGACGGCCCGGCGACCGGACAGAATTGATTGCGCCGAATCGCCTATTACCACCCGCGGCACCTGCTGGGGAGCCGTTCGCTGCATCTAATACTCTTTCTGTAATGCCGATTTTTACCGCAGAGCCGCCTTTTCTCCAGGCTTCAAAGCCTGGCCCGCTCCTACGGCGTTTGTGATCTTCCGATTTTTCCTCAGAAACGTTCTTTTCAAATCAAATTACTGCCTTTCATATCGGCCTTAGGTTTTGAAATTTAGGAATATATAGATCAAGAAGATGCTCGGGGACATCGGTGGCGGCAGCGGGATTGCATATTACCGAGGGCCAGATAAACCCCGCTAAACTGATATTTCTGAAAGAAGAGGCCTTTCGACTTTGGAGGCGGCGGCTTCCCTCGTTGTGTGCGCGGCGTATTTGCCAAGCGATAATTTGGGATTTTTTTTTTTTTTTAATCTATTCTGCTAGGAGTGAAAAACGCAACTCTTTGTTGTGCAATGGAGCCGCGTTCTCACACCGGGTATCTGTAGCTGGAAATTTAATAAGGCAGCGCGGAAATTTAGGGGAAAAATATGCCTTTTAGAGTCTTCTTATCAAAAGTAAATATATTTAAAAGGCGCTCTCCAGTCAAAAATAGAGAATGAAGCTTTGAAATGCCTCCGGGGAGCAAAGTCTATGAGCTCCGAGGGTTCCAAAAAGAAGAACAAAATTCATCTACAAAAACAAACATTTTAGATTTAAAAAGGACAAATTTTGCTGAAATAGGTGAATTTCTAAAAAAAATAAAAAATAATTTAAATGTTGGAGAAAGGGAAGGGCGGTTGAGGGACAGTAAGCTAATGCCCGTCACACGAGCAAGCAAAAGTCCAGGGTGCAGATTCCAGACGTGTGCTATGTACAGGGTGCAGATTCCAGACGTGTGCTATGTACAGGGTGCAGATTCCAGACGTGTGCTATGTACAGGGTGCAGATTCCAGGCTTGTTCTATGTACAGGGTGCAGATTCCAGACGTGTGCTATGTACAGGGTGCAGATTCCAGGCTTGTTCTATGTACAGGGTGCAGATTCCAGGCTTGTTCTATGTACAGGGTGCAGATTTCAGGCGTGTGCTATGTACAGGGTGCAGATTCCAGGCGTGAGCTATGAACAGGGTGCAGATTCCAGGTGTGTGCTATGTACAGGGTGCAGATTCCAGGCGTGTGCTATGTACAGGGTGCAGATTCCAGGCGTGTGCTATGTTCTGAGTGCAGATTCCAGGCATGTGCTATGTACAAGGTGCAGGTTCCAGGCATGTGCTATGTACAGGGTGCAGGTTCCAGGCGTTTTCTATGTACAGGGTGCAGATTCCAGACGTGTGCTATGTACAGGGTGCAGATTCCAGGCATGTTCTATGTACAGGGTGCAGATTTCAGGCGTGTGCTATGTACAGGGTGCAGATTCCAGGCGTGAGCTATGAACAGGGTGCAGATTCCAGGCGTGTGCTATGTACAGGGTGCAGATTCCAGGCGTGTGCTATGTACAAGGTGCAGATTCCAGGCGTGTGCTATGTACAGGGTGCAGATTAGAGGCGTTTGCTATGTACAGGGTGCAGATTCTAGGCGTGTGCTATGTACAGGGTGCAGATTCCAGGCGTGTGCTATGTACAGGGTGCAGAATCCAGGCGTGTTCCATGTACAGGGTGCAGATTTCAGGCATGTTCCATGTACAGGTTGCAGATTCCAGGCGTGTGCTATGTACAGGGTGCAGGTTCCAGGCATGTGCTATGTACAGGGTGCAGATTCCAGGCATGTGCTATGTACAGGGTGCAGATTCCAGGCGTGTGCTATGTACAGGGTGCAGATTCAAGGCATGAGCTATGAACAGGGTGCAGATTCCAGGCATGTGCTATGTACAGGGTGCAGATTCCAGGCATGTGCTATGTACAGGGTGCAGATTCCAGGCGTGTGCTATGTACAGGGTGCAGATTCCAGGCATGAGCTATGAACAGGGTGCAGATTCCAGGCATGTGCTATGTACAGGGTGCAGATTCTAGGCATGTGATATGTACAAGGTGCAGATTCCAGGCGTGTGCTATGTACAGGGTGCAGATTCAAGGCGTGTGCTATGTACAGGGTGCAGATTCCAGGCATGAGCTATGAACAGGGTGCAGATTCCAGGTGTGTGCTATGTACAGGGTGCAGATTCCAGGCGTGTGCTATGTACAGGGTGCAGATTCCAGGCATGTGCTATGTACAAGGTGCAGATTTCAGGCATGTTCCATGTACAGGGTGCAGATTCCAGGCATGTGCAATGTACAGGGTGCAGGTTCCAGGCGTGTTCCATGTACAGGGTGCAGATTAGAGGCGTTTGCTATGTACAGAGTGCAGATTCCAGGCATGTGCTATGTACAGGGTGCAGAATCCAGGCGTGTTCCATGTACAGGGTGCAGATTTCAGGCATGTTCCATGTACAGGGTGCAGATTCCAGGCGTGTGCTATGTACAGGGTGCAGATTCCAGGCGTGTGCTATGTACAGGGTGCAGATTCAAGGCGTGAGCTATGAACAGGGTGCAGATTCCAGGTGTGTGCTATGTACAGGGTGCAGATTCCAGGCGTGTGCTATGTACTGGGTGCAGATTCCAGGCATGTGCTATGTACAAGGTGCAGATTCCAGGCGTGTGCTATGTACAGGGTGCAGGTTCCAGGCGTGTGCTATATACAGGGTGCAGATTAGAGGCGTTTGCTATGTACAGGTTGCAGATTCCAGGCGTGTGCTATGTACAGGGTGCAGATTACAGGCGTGTGCTATGTACAGGGTGCAGATTCCAGGCGTGTGCTATGTACAGGGTGCAGATTAAAGGCGTTTGCTATGTACAGGGTGCGGATTCCAGGCGTGTGCTATGTACAGGGTGCAGAATCCAGGCGTGTTCCATGTACAGGGTGAAGATTTCAGGCATGTTCCATGTACAGGTTGCAGATTCCAGGTGTGTGCTATGTACAGGGTGCAGGTTTCAGGCATGTGCTATGTACAGGGTGCCTATTCCAGGCGTGTTCTATGTACAGGGTGCAGATTCCAGACGTGTGCTATGTACAGGGTGCAGATTCCAGGCGTGTGCCTATGTACAGGGTGCCTATTCCAGGCCTGTGCTATGTACAGGGTGCAGGTTCCAGGCGTTTTCTATGTACAGGGTGCAGATTCCAGACGTGTGCTATGTACAGGGTGCAGATTCCAGCCATGTTCTATGTACAGGGTGCAGATTTCAGGCGTGTGCTATGTACAGGGTGCAGATTCCAGGCGTGAGCTATGAACAGGGTGCAGATTCCAGGCGTGTGCTATGTACAGGGTGCAGATTCCAGGCGTGTGCTATGTACAAGGTGCAGATTCCAGGCGTGTGCTATGTACAGGGTGCAGATTCTAGGCGTTTGCTATGTACAGGGTGCAGATTCTAGGCGTGTGCTATGTACAGGGTGCAGATTCCAGGCGTGTGCTATGTACAGGGTGCAGAATCCAGGCGTGTTCCATGTACAGGGTGCAGATTTCAGGCATGTTCCATGTACAGGTTGCAGAATCCAGGCGTGTGCTATGTACAGGGTGCAGGTTCCAGGCATGTGCTATGTACAGGGTGCAGATTCCAGGCATGTGCTATGTACAGGGTGCAGATTCCAGGCGTGTGCTATGTACAGGGTGCAGATTCAAGGCGTGTGCTATGTACAGGGTGCAGATTCCAGGCATGAGCTATGAACAGGGTGCAGATTCCAGGCATGTGCTATGTACAGGGTGCAGATTCTAGGCATGTGATATGTACAAGGTGCAGATTCCAGGCGTGTGCTATGTACAGGGTGCAGATTCAAGGCGTGTGCTATGTACAGGGTGCAGATTCCAGGCATGAGCTATGAACAGGGTGCAGATTCCAGGTGTGTGCTATGTACAGGGTGCAGATTCCCAGCATGTGCTATGTACAGGGTGCAGATTTCAGGCATGTGCTATGTACAGGGTGCATATTCCAAGCATGTGCTATGTACAGGGTGCAGATTCTAGGCGTGTGCTATGTACAGGGTGCAGATTCCAGGCATGTGCTATGTACAGGGTGCAGATTCTAGGCGTGTGCTATGTACAGGGTGCAGATTCCAGGCATGTGCTATGTACAGGGTGCAGATTAGAGGTGTGTGCTATGTACAGGGTGCAGATTTCAGGCGTGTTCAACCCATGCGCACGCCTATGGCGGACACCTTGCTGATGCCTGATTCCAGGGGGGGGGGGGGCGCTTGCCCCCATTTGCCCCTACCTACAGACGCCCATGATCACTGTGCATTGTTTTGTTTATCTGACCTCCAATGTTTGGCACCGACAACTCACAAAGGTTGTCAGAAACCTCCATTCCATTCCTTTCAAAGACGGCGTGCGGCAAACTCCCTTCTGCTCCTCCTAAGGTGTGCGGCACGTGCTCGCTGAGTGCTCAGACTAAATGTTTCTGCTTTAAAGAAAAATAAAAAAACAAACGGAAAACTATTTTAAAAGGTTTTGTGAAAGCTTCAGAGTCAGACAACACTTTCCTGTGTCTGAAAAATGTGTTAAAATCGTCTAATGCTACCGGCCTTTCACGCTTCTCCTCAAAGCTTTTCCCTCAACACCCGTGTGAGCCTGAAGCTGATCTCCAGACACACCGCTGAATAAAAGGATGAAATACAGATACTGTGTGGGAGACGTTCTACCTGCTAAAAGGATTTGTTTATTTAATTTTTTGTCCATCCGGTTCTGAGATTTACACAGCTCTGCTACACAGCACAGCCCTGTCTGGCAGGACGGGCAACCTAAGCTTGATCTGCTGCAGTTCAGCAGGTCTTGTCCCTCCCCCCCAATCTCTAATTGGATAGCGAAAGGAGAAGTGGCAGCCAGTGAGCCACCTGTGATCAAGAGGTCAATGATGTTGAATCTAGAAGCAGATTCACAGGGAGTTGGGCGCACATTTACGCCGCCGTAACGCAAACGCTGTACGCCGGCGCAGCGCGGAGAGGCATGCACTGTATTCAGCAAGCTATTGCTCCCAACGCTGCGTCGGCGTGGCGTATCTTTCGAAAGGCTCAGACCGGCGTAGGTGGAAGTAGGCGTGACCCCATGCAAATGATGGTCCGAGCGCGGTGCAGTGTTTTTTACGCCCGGCGTATCACGAACTGCGCATGCGCCGTGATGTGGACGCATGAAACTGCACCCTTATGCGCATGTTCACAACTACGCCGGCACAACTGCCTAAGCTACGCCGGATCACCACGTACGCCGTACGTGTGCCTCCACCTCCCCCACCTCGTGATCGCCGCGATCGGCGGGCCTGCCAAGGCCGGTAATTGAGGCCTCAATTAACGGCGGGCACGGGTGCCAGGACACAAGTTCTTGTCGCAATTGCGACCTGGCGCCCGGATTTTGTCGAGCCCTGGCTAAAGGAGTCCTATGGGTGTGTCTGAGCAGAGACAGGTGTATTGCCTTTCCTGGATTCAACTAAACAAAGGAAGCGGCATAGCTGAACAAACATGGACCATAGCAACCCAAAAACTCCCGTCTTTCTGCTGATAGGAATCCTTATTCTGCGTTGTTCCAGAGAACAACGCATACCTGGATTATACTACTGTTCCTTGTGGATGGGAGGCTATCTGCAGGTGTACACTACGAGTCTGGACATGTGCTGATCAGACACACAACACAGACAAGAGCGTACATCCGCCTATAACCGATAAATGTCCTTGCAGAGTGAAGATATCCCATCAGACGATCGTCTGTGCAATGCACAGGGGTCCTTTCACCGGCGGACCTATCCCCACTCTGCAAACACCTCTCTCCAATCCCAGGAAGTTTTCCACTACCAGACGGGACTCAACCAGCATCAGTCTGCCCCAGTCAGCTCTTTAGAGCGGGCTGCGGGAGTACTAACATTGGGCGACACTATGACAATACATAGTAAATACACCTTCAGAAAATATTCACAACCCTTAGCATACACCACAAGTGCAGAACGATGCTGGAAACACAAATGGAATCCACCAGAGGGGCTCCGGTGCTGTCTGTGTTTCGGTTTCCGATTACCATCAAACACCCGGTAGGGGGTAAAGTCTCGGAGTCGAGGATCGATCCTCATAATCTATCGTTCTACCAATCTAAGTAGAAGAAATGATCAAAGTTCTTTTTTTTCAATATTACAGAACGAATTGATTTTCAATTACGTGTCTATAAATCTTTTTTTTTTTCTTTCTTTTTTTGGCAAAGGAAAAATAAGTTGTGTGAATTGAAATAAAATCACACAGCCAGTTATCCTGCCGAGTTCACAAACTTCCCGGAGAGTATGTGCGGAACTTGAAAGTGAAGCTCTGGGCGTTAAATCCAACACATGCTACCCGTTTCCTCCCTTCCCCCCAAGCCTCCCGCCGGTATTTTTTCTCTAAAAAAAGACTCTATACATACCTGTTGTGTATTGTAGTGGCCCAGCCAGTGGTGGAGTATCCACTCTCTTCCCAATATTGCCTGGCATAGCTTGATCCCTTTAGAACCACTGGCTACTGTAGGCAATGGATCCTCTTGCTTTATGGGCTTCAGGTCCTCTATGTGCACTAACAACCATGTGGAGGTGGAGTTTCCACTCTCTGCCCACTCCTGTCTGGCATCGGATGGTCCCCTTCAACCCACTGGTTGGTAAAGGCATGGGATCCTCTAACTTGCTGGGCTTCAGGTCCTCCATGTGCATTAACAACCATGTGGTGGTGGAGTTTCCACTCTCTTCCCATTCCTGCCTGGCATAGGTTGGTCCCTTTAGACCCAGTGGCTATTTTAGGCATAGGATCCTCTTGCTTGCTGGGCTTCAGACCCTCCATGTGCATTAACAACCATGTGGTGATGGAGTTTCCACTCTCTTCCCATTCTCGACTGGCATTGGTTGGTCCCTTTAGACCCACTGGTTACTATACGCATGGGATCCTCTTGCTTGCTGGGCTTCAGGTCCTCTATGTGCACTAACAACCATGTGGTGGTGGAGTTTTCACTCTCTTCCCATTATTGACTGGCATAGATTGATCCCTTTAGACCCACTGGCTACTGTAGGCATGGGATCCTCTTGCTTGCTGGGCTTTAGGTCCTCTATGTGCACTTACAACCATGTGGTGGTGGAGTTTCCACTCTCTGCCCACTCCTGTCTGGCTTCGGTTGGTCCCCTTCAACCCACTGGTTGGTAAAGGCATGGGATCCTCTAACTTGCTGGGCTTTAGGTCCTCTATGTGCACTTAAAACCATGCAGTGGTGGAGTTTCCACTCTCTTCCCGTTCCTGCCTGGCATAGGTTGGTCCCTTTAGACCCAGTGGCTGTTTTAGGCATGGGATCCTCTTGCTTGCTGGAGTTCAGGTCCTCCATGTGCATTAACAACCATGTGGTGGTGGAGTTTCCACTCTCTTCCTGTTCCTCCCTGGCATAGGTTGGTAAAGCCTCCTGCTGGTATTTTTTTCTCGAAATAAAGACTCTATACATACCTGTTGTGTATTGTACTGGCCTAGCTGGTGGTGGAGTATCCACTCTCTTCCCATTCTTGCCTGGCATAGGTTGGTCCCTTTAGACCCAGTGGCTGTTTTAGGCATAGTATCCTCTTGCTTGCTGGGATTCAGGTCCTCCGTGTGCATTAACAACAGTGTCATGGTGGAGTTTCCACTCTCTTCCCATTCCTGCCGGGCATAGGTTGGTCAAGCCTCCTGCTGGTATTTTTTTCTCAAAAAAAAAAAAAAAAAAACTATATACATACCTGTTGTGTATTGTACTGGCCTAGCTGGTGGTGGAGTATCCACTCTCTTCCCATTCTTGCCTGGCATAGGTTGATACCCTTAGACCCACTGGCTTCTTTAGGCATGGGATCCTCTTGCTTACTGGGCTTCAGACCCTCCATGTGCATTAACAACCATGTGGTGATGGAGTTTCCACTCTCTTCCCATTCTCGACTGGCATTGGTTGGTCCCTTTAGACCCACTGGTTACTATACGCATGGGATCCTCTTGCTTGCTGTGCTTCAGGTCCTCTATGTGCACTAACAACCATGTGGTGGTGGAGTTTTCACTCTCTTCCCATTATTGACTGGCATAGATTGATCCCTTTAGACCCACTGGCTACTGTAGGCATGGGATCCTCTTGCTTGCTGGGCTTTAGGTCCTCTATGTGCACTTACAACCATGTGGTGGTGGAGTTTCCACTCTCTGCCCACTCCTGTCTGGCTTCGGTTTGTCCCCTTCAACCCACTGGTTGGTAAAGGCATGGGATCCTCTAACTTGCTGCGCTTTAGGTCCTCTATGTGCACTTAAAACCATGCAGTGGTGGAGTTTCCACTCTCTTCCCGTTCCTGCCTGGCATAGGTTGGTCCCTTTAGACCCAGTGGCTGTTTTAGGCATGGTATCCTCTTGCTTGCTGGGGTTCAGGTCCTCCATGTGCATTAACAACCATGTGGTGGTGGAGTTTCCACTCTCTTCCCGTTCCTCCCTGGCATAGGTTGGTCAAGCCTCCTGCTGGTATTTTTTTCTCGAAATAAAGACTCTATACATACCTGTTGTGTATTGTACTGGCCTAGCTGGTGGTGGAGTATCCACTCTCTTCCCATTCTTGCCTGGCATAGGTTGGTCCCTTTAGACCCAGTGGCTGTTTTAGGCATAGTATCCTCTTGCTTGCTGGGATTCAGGTCCTCCATGTGCATTAACAACAGTGTCATGGTGGAGTTTCCACTCTCTTCCCATTCCTGCCGGGCATAGGTTGGTCAAGCCACCTGCTGGTATTTTTTTCTCAAAAAAAATAAAAAAAAACTCTATACATACCTGTTGTGTATTGTACTGGCCTAGCTGGTGGTGGAGTATCCACTCTCTTCCCATTCTTGCCTGGCATAGGTTGATACCCTTAGACCCACTGGCTTCTTTAGGCATGGGATCCTCTTGCTTACTGGGCTTCAGACCCTTCATGTACATTAACAACCATGTGGTGATAGAGTTTCCACTCTCTTCTAGGCATGTGCAAAAGTGAAAAATTCGTTTCGTTTCGTTTCGTTTCAATTCGTCATTTAATAAATTTCGTTAAGTTAGGTTCGTTACATGTGTTGAATTCGTTTTCGGAATTCATTCGTTTTCGACCGAATTTCGAAAAATACGGCCGAAATCGAAAATATTTCGACCGTTTTTCGAATTCGTTCGTTTTCGACCGAATTCCGAAAAAAAACGGTTGAAATCGAAAATATTTCAACCAGATTAGAAAACAAATAGTCTCTTTTCGAATTTTTTTTTTTCGAATAAAATTCGAAAATATTTTTTTTTTTTTTTTTTTTTTTTTTTTTCGAATTCCGATCGAATTTAGTCCGCGGGTATTCGATTCGGAATTCGAAAAAAAAAATTCGATTTCGACCATTTTTTTTTTTTTTTTCGAAATTCGGTCGAAAATGAACGAATTCCGAAAACGGTCGAAATTTTTCGCTAATATAGCAATTCGGGAATTCGTATGCATCCGAATGTCCGAATAATGGAAAATTCGTCCGAATTTCGATTCGGAACGAAACGAAATGCACATGCCTACTCTCTTCCCATTCTCTACTGCAATAGGTTGGTCCCTTTAGACCCACTGGTTACTATACGCATGGGATCCTCTTGCTTGCTGGGCTTCAGGTCCTCTATGTGCACTAACAACCATGTGGTGGTGGAGTTTTCACTCTCTTCCCATTATTGACTGGCATAGATTGATCCCTTTAGACCCACTGGCTACTTTAGGCATGAGATCCTCTTGCTTACTGGGCTTCAGACCCTCCATGTGCATTAACAACCATGTGGTGGTGGAGTTTCCACTCTATGCCCATTCCTGCCTGGCATCTGTTGGTCCCCTTAAACCCACTGGTTGGTAAAGGCATGGGATCCTCTAACTTGTTGGGCTTCAGGTCCTCCATGTGCACTAATGACCATGTGGTGGTGGAATTCCCACTCTCTTATTATTCCTGCCTGGCATAGGTTGTCCCCTTAGACCCACTGGTTACTATGAGCATTGGATCCTCCCCTTGGTACCAATCCAGGAGCATTCCATACCTGCTTCAGGCCTAACAGCAGCGGACATCAATAGCAGCCTCACTCAGCACCATCCGTTCCTGGAGGACGGTCCCATCTGGAGGTTAGGAGGAGGAAGAGTCCAAATAATGGAAGTCATTGAATTGTTTACTGAACCAATTGATTTACATATTTACAAACTTCAAAGTTGTGATGGCACATAGGTTGAAACAGACAAAGAGAGCAATACAAAGCAGAGGGAGCCAGGTTAAGGAGCTTGAATCTTTTTAGGGGGTTCGCTAGAGTCCTGCATCCCATTTAAAAGGGATGTGAGTAGTCCCAAAAAGTCCAACACCTCTGCATCCCTACTTGACCCCAAAGGGAAGCTCTCAAAGCTAGGGCCTCAAAGGTTACATCCATGGCCAACTCCCATGTGGAATCCTACCAGACTTCATATACAGAGCACTGTTGCGGGGGGGGGGGGGTCACTGCGGAATGGAGCCCAGGGTTAGACATTAAATTATCTGTGTAGCTTGGCCACCATAGTAGATAAGCACAGACAATGGCTCAAAGACGCTATAAAACGCACTATGAAATTGGTTGCAGTTATTGGCTAGGAGTAGCACTTGATTGCTAAACACATATTACATCCGAAGGTATAAACTACACAAGCAGTGCTTGGACAAGGTCATTCAGCACCCAGGGCGGCAGTGTGTGTAGGGGCGGCGCCGGTTGTAACACACATCGGAAGACTGCTGAGTCACAGGGCTCACTGTGAAAAGTTTGGGGGCGCTGTGATAAAAGTCCCGCCCTCCTCCTCCTAGACCAGCTCGTGTGACAAGCTGGTCTAGGAGGAAGGCGGGACTTATATCACAACATGCCCAAACTTTTCACAGTGAGCTCCGTGACACAGCAGGGGCAGGAGATGCCCGATGTGCGTAATGCACAACTGACTGGTGAGGCTACATTGTTTGGCACAGTAAGGCTGCGATGATGGTGAGGGGGGCTGTAATGATGGTGAGGAGGGCTGCAATGATTGTGAGGGGGGCTGCAATGAGGGCACAGTAAGGCAGCAATGATGGTGAGGCTGCAATTAGGCCACAGTAAAGTTGCAATGATGGTGAGGCGACAATGATGGGCACAGTGAGGCGGCAATGATGGGCACGGTTGGGGGACTTTCAGGTTTTTTTTGGTGGGGGGGGACGGCATTGAAGGACCCGGCCTTGGGATGGCAAATGGAGTAAATCCGGGTTTGTCAGCACCCAGGGCTAAGATGGCATACTGCCCCCCGCCCCTCCACATGGAAACACTGCACCGAGGGCACATGCCTCTTCTGAACCCAGGTCACATGCCCCTTCTGCACCCAGGGCACATGTCCCTTCTGCCCCCCTCTTGCCCTGGCCCTGTACACAAGTAGCAACACTCCAGTAATGTACAAATGATCACGACTACGCGTTTCTATTCATTCCACCCGATGAAGTTCTTATTTTGTCTTGAAATTAATTCTTTGGAATCTTCCAGCTTTCAATTTTTTTGTTGTTGTTGTTTTCCTGTAAAGCCAGGTTATGTGCATTTGCTGTTATTTTTCTCATTTTAAGCAGCTGCACTAAAGGTTATCAGTTCCCAGCAGCTGCAGGCAAGTTTCTATCCAAATTATTGAAAGCTGCGGGAGCGCCGTAGGCCAAAACCTTTTCATCTCGGTGCTCGGCGCCGGGCAGTGACGTTTTCGGTTCTCACAGCTGAACAGACCCCTGGCATTCAGTTTCATTACACTTGGACAGGTCCGCGCTTTCTCTCTCTTTTTTCTTTTTTTTTTTCTGAGAGAGGAAAACGCCCTTGAGCAGAATGCGTCTTGGACACACACGTATGCCCGCGAAAGGGTTACAGACGGTCCAGACATCAATTTATTCTGCGAATAAAGCTAGTGGGAGAAAGTCCTTGGGGGGAGAGACAGATAACGCCACGAGATCAGATAAGCAAAATATTACATTGTACATCGTCTGATTCTGTCTGTTAATATTTGCTGTTCTGTAACACTTCCTAAGGCTCCTTCCAGCTCCCGACTTTCATCTCTGATTAGAAGAGGAGGAAGCCGAGTCTGTGCCGTCTTCTCTATATCTCTAACCCACATCCTGCATGGCTCCTGGTTCTGAAAGAAGTATTTTTGGAATTACATTAATTTTCTATTTCCGTGACGAAATTTAGAAGGCAGATGTGTAATGTCAATATTAGCAAATGTTACCATTAATTATCCGCCGCTGCTTTAACGTGGAGCCATGTGCCATGTGGTTTCCAAGGGATGGGAGAGTGGTAAAGCCACGGGAGCCGCTCTTATCTAATTCCATTACTTCTCTCTGGAACTATTCCTGATTTTCAAAATTCGTTATATACCGTCCAATTTCTTTTTTTCTGTCTGCACGATTGTCTTTGTAATCATGGCCAAATATGTGTCAGGCCACCTGTGGCCAGGTGACAAGTGCACCCTGTAGGGGTCAGGGGTGCACCAGGGTAGTGAACCCAATAGCAGACTGCTGCAGATGGACAGGAAGCGTGAGCCCAAGATTCCGCCGGGCGCGGAGTCTAAGGTTCAGCAGGTGTTCACCAGACCCTCTGATGGTGAGGATGACCTTCGCTGCAACTGAACCCAGGTCGCGGCCCCTGGAGTCCCCCAGGTCACGCTCTGTAGGGAGAGAGGGGAAGCAGCCACTCAGGACACAAGGGATAGTGAAGGGTAAGCCGAGGTCGGGGCAACAGGCAGACGAGAATAACCAAGGGACTGGCCAAGGGTCAGGGTCACAGGCAAACAGGAGTAGTCGGGGACGAGCCAAAATCGGTACACAGAGAGATTAACGTAGCACACGGCAAACAGGAACACAAGCTAACAAACAACGTTGAACAGCAAAGCAGACCTGCAGTGCACTAGTTAATATAGAGTTCCTGGGATGGCCTGGGGTGGAGCCATACAGGGAGAAGAGATGATAAAAGGCAGCCAGAAAGAGAGTCAGGCCTCTAATGAATACATGGAGGAGACAGGTAAGCTGCCAGACATTATTGCATATCCATGACAATATGTAACAATAAAAGGACGTTCAGGGTGCATTTATGCCTTTGAAGCTAAGTTTAAACGTGTGGTTGGGGGGCGGTTAAAATGTGCAGTGACAGTGGCAGCACTACTTCTGCTAGCCCAGCGCTGGAAGAGGAAAGGAGAGGAGGAGCAAGTTGGGAGGAGGTGCAAGCTGTGCTCTCACTCCCCTTTTTCATATAAGCTTGCACATAATTAGTGATGAGCGGAATACGCCATATTCGATTTCGCGATATTTCGCGAATATTTTGAAGAATATTTACGAATATTCGTTAATATCGAATATTCGTGATATTTTATAAAAAAAATTGCGAATTTTCGCCAATGCGAATTTTCGCTAATGCGAATTTTCGCTAATGCGAAATTTCGCGAATTTTTTTTTTTTATAAAATATCACGAATATTCGATATTTACGAATATTCGGTATATTTTCTAAAAAAAAAAAAAAAGCGAAATTTCACATATGCGGTCGCGAATATTCGTTAATATCGAATATTCGTGATATTTTATGAAAAAAAAAAAAATAATTTATTGCGAAATTTGAAAAATACGAATATTCGAAATAGCGAATATTCGCCGCGATATTCGAGATATTCGCGAATACTCGAATATGCAATATTCGTAGCGAATATTCGCAATGCGAATATTCGTGAGCAACACTACACATAATAAAGGGGGTGGTATATCTTGGCATCTTTTCCCTGGGCACTGGATGATCTTGTCCTCACACTGTCTGTATCACACCCTCTTCTTAATGCGCTGTCAGTTAGATGCAGTGATGGCTGGTGCATAATTTGGCCTGCGGCACCCACGCAGCCAGCCAACCACTCACATTGCTCGCTGCTTTCCTCTCCATCGCTCGCTCGATCGATGAACCACCGATCGCCCATCAGGCCCACCACCAGCCCCGCACTTACCAAGGTTGAGGCTTCGGTGGCTTCCACCCCTGAGTCTCCTCCTGAGCCCCGGCGTTTGCTTCGCCTCTACGTTAATCAGGACTTAGGACTCTCGGCCGATTGGCTAATCGGGTTTTAGGGCAATAACAGATATTAATTTGCTTTAGTCACACACCTGGGTGGTCTCAGGGCGAAGTGCTCTGCGCCTCAAGCCCACCCTTTTCTTAAGCCAATTAGAGTCTCAGTCTCAAACCATGTGCTTCTAAAAAAGAAAAAACCCTATTGGAATCCATGCACCCGGCGCCCAGCATGTACATTAGTGGGCCAGGCGCATGGATTGGGGGGGGCAGTGCCCCTGCACCCCTAATGGAGGGGCCGACACTGGTCAGATGTCCATCTCCTTGCTTCATCTCCTGCACCATTTTGCGCACTGGGTCCCCTGAGGGATATAGCAAGTTTTTTATGGTGAAACTTCTTTAAATGTTGGCATGTGGTTATGATTATATTGTATACGCTTTCTCGAATAACAAGACAGACAGCTGGATATATTTTATTCATTTCTAATACATAGAAAAAAAAATATTTATCACACATTCTCTACTTTTGGAGAAAATTATAATCAGCGTTCGTTCTATTGAATCAGGTCCCTGGTGCACAGCTGTACCTTGCAGGGACTTGGCCATTGTTCACAGAGAAAAGAACATATTAGCCGGATAATGAAGGTATTCAGACAGCTACGGTGAAGGTGTACGTTCACAGCTCTAACGATGGTGCACCAGGGAGCCTGTGACTCCGAGTTATTTATAATTAGCTTAATTAAATGGCGCACAGGAGAGGGCAACGCCGAGGTGTGAGGTCAGCAGTAGCTGTTATTGATGTTGCTGCGTTGCCAGCTCTTCCCCTGAGCATACAGCTCTGTGTTTACTGCCCGGACCTGGCTCGGCATCTGCTGTGCCAACGTAAGCGCTCAGCTCAGCTTGTTCATTAAAGAGGCAGTCTGCAATGCCATAGTAGGTTAACCTGGTGGGTGTTTAGGGGCAGCACCCCGGGGGGTTGTTGGGTCATGGCGCAGGGCTGCAGCAGCTCTGTAGTGAGTTTTGTAATATGGACACATTATATGGTTGTCCCCTAGTTGTCTACTTGTTACTCTACTACAGGGGTCTCCAAACTGTGGGTCGGGGGCCAGATTTGGCCCTTTGCTTGCCCTTATCCGGTCCTTGGTGCACTGTTCCTCCTACTGACACTGAACTATACTTCCAACTGACATCAGCAGTGGGGAACTATTCCTCCCACTGTCACCAATGATGGGTGTAACCGGAGGGCCCGGGGACCCAGAAGCTCTTAGAAAGCATGAGCCAGAAAATAATGGACATTCAGAATATATCTTGGACTACCTGAGATGGGACTGTTGTGTGCTTATTGTCCACAATGTATTCCGGGATATCTTGGAGAACTGGTTGCTGTTTGTTGATTCTGAACTCAACAGGTTAATTAAAAGATGTTAATTAAAAGATTGAACGACGTCATCACCTCCAGCTACCTGGCTGCCTGTGTAATGTAAATTGAATCCAGACTAACGTCTAAGGATCTTTCATTGTGGCTTGTGCTAATTGACCCTGTATTGTGTGAAGGTCTATTGATGATAATGTGTATTGTAGGTTAACAGACAGCCTAAAGGTCAGGTGTCTGAATCATCAGCTGTAGTTAATTAGCTCGTGTAAATAAGGTCAGGTCCTGGAGACAGGATGTCTTCTAAAAGATGTATTTAAAGAGATGTATTGAGGAGGCTCATTAGGTAAACATTGTGTGATGTTGTGGGTGGAGTTGGGCCATTGTTCATTTGGTTACTGCAGTATCATAAAGTGTATATAAGAGCTGTATTTGTCAATAAAGGGTTTATTCCTGTTGAACCTCAAACAGAGCCGTGTCTCGTTAATGGGGGAATTAGTTTGGGTCGTGTTCGCTGGATTGTGGAGTGTCGGTAGCTGCCTTGTGTTTGGGAATGGAATATCCTAAACGGCTTTAAACCTCTGTCCCATTTGGGGTGCCATTACAATGGGGCACTATTGCTCCCAATGACACCAATAATGGGGCACAATTCCTCCCAATGACACCAATAATGGGGCACTATTCCTCTCACTGACACCAATAATGGGGCACCATTCCACCTACTGATACCTTACGTCACTTACCACAGGTTGTGCTAATGTTTGTGGTAATAGAAAGAGTCTCAATGGGCCTTGTACCCTTTCCCCTTCTGTCTTAATGTAACAGAAAAAAAGTTTTGACTTTTTTTCAAGGAAAGAATAAAATGGACAAAACTGGTAACTTATGTTGAAAATCTACCATTACCATATACATTGTATATAATGAAGATTGAACACAGGGGGGGGGGGGTTCAGGTGAGGAAAGGTGATGGAGCACTTAGCGGACCTGCATGGGAAAGCACTCGCTGCTTCTTTGCTAATGGTGTTCTGGAAGTCTTAGTAAAGGAACCTGAGAGTGGAAAGTAAACAGGCAGAACCAAAGAAGATGTTTATTTCCCATAAAAGCCGGAACATCTTTTCTGGCCACTGAATATTGCCAAGGCACTCAAGTTGGAACAGTCTGTCTTAAAAGGAACTGCTCTTCAAACATAAACTTTGATGTGCAGCTGCAAAAAAAATGCTCAAGACCACGGAGCGAAGGGCAACCATCGATCGAGGGGCCTTTACTGGTCTTCCCGTCATTGACCACAGATAGTTTTTTTTAACTTGATTAAGGCAACATTTTTACCGGCTCAGCATCTGAAAAATGATGGGGAATCATACAACCCTGTGGTATCGGCTTCTATGGATATACCGTATATACGCGAGTATAAAACGACCCGAATATAAGACGAGGCACCTATATTTACCACCAAAAGAATGGGAAAACGTATTGACTCGAGTATAAGCCTAGGGTGTCCATCTGCATGCCTCACTGTGCCTCACTGTGCCCACAATCGCAGTCTCACTGTGTTCATCAATGTAGCCTCACTGTGCCCATCAATGCCGTTTTATTTACCCATCAATGCTGCCTCACTGTGCCCATAATCACAACCTCACTGTGCCCATAATCACAGCCTCACTGTGCCCATAAATTCTGCCTCACTGTGCCCATAATCACAAACTCACTGTGCCCATAATCGTAGCCTCACTGTGCCCATAAATTCTGCCTCACTGTGCCCATAATCTCAGCAGCTCTGTGCCCATAATTGCAGCCTCACTTTTCCTATGAATGCAGACTCACCATAGCCTGCCCTGGATCACACAGCGGACATCTCCCGCAGCACTGTGTGCAGGGGCGAACTGACAACTCATGGGGCCCCCGGGCAATAGAAGATTATGGGGCCCCCGGGATTACAGATGGCCACCATGCCAGGAGGCAGTGCACAGGCCGGGAAGCTAAAATCTCTAGATTTTCACATCAAAAGCATGCCGGTTTTGGACATATCAAGGACAGATGTAAAAAAAACACAGATTTTTACATACTGTCCCTGGTTTTACTGAGTCTGGCAACCCTGATGGGGCCCCCTAGTGGCATGGGGCCCTCGGGCAGTGACCAAGTGCCTCAATGGTCAGTCCAGACCCACATAGCTGGGTCTGTGTGTGTTCGGCGGCGCCGTAACAAGGTCCCGCCCCCCCTAGACCGGCTTGTGTGATAGGCGGAACACTGATTTAATCTGCTATCACGCAAGCCGGTCTAGGGGGGCAAGACCTTGTAATGACACCGCCAAACACACACACACACACAGACCCAGCTCCCTCCCTGTGTGTCACATAGCTGGGTCTGTGTGTGTTCGGTGGCGCTGTGTCAAGGTCCCGCCCCCCCCCCTAGACCGGCTTGTGTGATAGGCGGAACACTGATTTAATCTGCTATCACGCAAGCCGGTCTAGGGGGGCAAGACCTTGTAACGACGCCGCCGAACACACACAGACCCAGCTCCCTGACGCACAGGGAGACAAACAAGAGGTGCAGGAGAGAAGGAGGTGCTGCAGCCACAAATCAAAGCGCCCCCAGGACAGGCGGCCACCGGGAAATTTCCCAATATCCCGGTAGGCCAGTCCGGCCCTGTCTCCAGGCCATCATCCCTTTTAGGGTGCTCTGCTGAAGACCAGCTGTCACTTTGACCCCAAGCCTCCGGCAAGCCCGTCACCCGCTTGGCGTCACCAAAAGAGATGTCAAATTTTCGAATTTAGCAATATGGATCCTTACGTTCCATGCAAATGCTTTGGGTTTTCAAGAGATTTGCTTATACATAACAGTCCTTGAGATTTGAATATTTCATATGAGTTACTACAAGGAACGATCCATCTATACAAGTGATATGAGAGACGTCTCCTATGGGCCCCTCATACCTGCACTTCAGCCTTTTGATGAATGGTTTTCCCTTTCCTGGAGCATGTAGGATCTCGGTATATGTTATACCTGCATAGTAAATATTCTCTTTGGAGGGCTCATCTCATCTGCATAAAAGGAATGCGCAAAAAGACTTTCATAACATAAAGCAGACGCCGCGCTATACGCGGGAAAACCACGTCATGTCTAATGTAAGCATGGTGCATAGAGGGGGGGGGGGGGGGGGTGATCAATGTGTTTGTATCTGAGCTGGATACAATTTGCAACCCTTTTATGAACATTTAATGGTGTTTTGCCGCCTGGCCTTCTACATGAATAAGTCAGATTGAATTTCATACGGCCTCAAACAGCACCGGCTATAGCGGCGAGACCCGATTAATCTCCAGTGGATTGGGCTTGGCCATTCAATTTCCACTTCTGGACCATTTAGATTTTTGAGCTGACGGGAAACTGCAACACCTAATATCTGAAATATTCCCCGAATGTCCCTTATTATGTATGATTGCCACCAAGGCTACAGGCGTTTTACAGATCTGTACTATTTTTTTTTGGTAGGACTTGCTGGTATTCTTTATCTTTTTTCTTAGGCCTCGTACACACGACCGTTTTCCTCAGCAAAATCCATCAACATAAAAGTAGCGTTCGTAATGGAGATACAGTGGGGATCGAAAGTTTGGGCGCCCCAGGTAAAAATTTGTATTAACCACTTAAGGACCGCCGCACGCCTATGTACGTCCACAACATGGCTCGTACAGGCACAAGGGCGTAACTTTACGTCCTCGCCTTTGTGCGGTTCGGGGGTCCGATCGGGACCCCCTCCGCGGGATCGCGCTTAGTTTAAATAATACACGCCCCGTACCCGCCCAATTTGAATTCCGCTGGCTCATTTTCGATGCGCTGCCGCAACTTCATGAATAACAGCACTTGCTCCTAAAATTTCGCCAGAGTAACGTAAATGAGAAACGTTACTCCAGAGTAAAGATGCTCCCATCTACCTGAATCTGGCCCTATATATAATTAGGGCCAGATTCAGGTAGATCGGAGCATCTTTGCTCTGGAGTAACGCATCTCATTTACGTTACGCTGCAGAAATTTTAGGAGCAAGTGCTGTTATTCAAGAAGCACTTGCTCCTAAAGTTGCGGCAGCGTATCGCAAATGAGCCGGCGGAATTCAAATTGGGCGGGTACGGGGCGCGTATTATTTAAAATAAGCGCGATCCCGCGGCGAACGTACTGCGCATGCGTCGAGTGTCAATGCATCCCAGTGCGCATGCTCCAAGTTCTGTCAGTGAACGTCAATGACGTCACGTCCCCATTCATGAATGTTTTACGCAAACGACGCGATTTGTTTTTTTTCCGACGCGATGACGACGGCTATACCTAACATAGGATATTCCACTAGGGGGCTGCTTTATCTATACGCCGCGTATCGCTTCCGGAAACGTCGTAAAGTCACTGCGTCGCGCCCGAAAAAGATCGTGAATTGCCGAATTCCGCTCATTAACATATTTTTTGAGCGTAAATCGGCGGGAACGCCCCCGGCGCCATTTTTAAGTTGAAGTAACGATGCGATGGCGAAATTCAATTACGCCGATCGCATCGGAACTCCAACCCGGCGTTTCTTGTTTTCTGGTTACAGAAAACAAAAACGCCGGCTTAAAGTGACAGTTAGGCTGGCGGATCCATTGATCCGCCAGCCTAACTCTACCTGAATCTGGCCCTTAGTCTTGTTCTTTCTAAGCTCCTGAGGAAGCTCCAATCCGAGCGAAACACGTCGAGCGAACTATTACTACACGTCTTCTCACATTGTTGAAGCCTAACAAATTTAACAACTTTGGATGGTTTTTATATTTATTTATTATTAATAAAAATAAAAATAATTTTTCTATTTTTCTATAAATTATGTGTCAGTACATTTTATTAGCACCGCCTTAAAAGTCCCAGGGTCCTTAGGTACCCTTCCCTTTATTCTTTACAATTATTCATTCATGGGACGAGGTGCTTTAAATTTGTAAAATCTGCATATCCACACAATATTCCATCCCTACTATATGTTCCTGGTTCCCCCCCATTATCGGGATCTGACACCTAATCCCACCGCTGCAGTCAGAGACAGCCCAGTTAATCCTCCTCATTGTTCTGCTAGTTAATGGATTGCTTTGTGCGCCGCAAAGGGAATAGAGATCAGCAACATTGATCTGCGCATCTTTTGTGCTAGGAGAACACAAATCTTTGATTCTCCCAAACACACAATCGTGCAATTCAAAAATCCCCCCCCCCCCCCGTCATCAAAGAGTCTCACTCCTCCTGTTCCCAATTAAAGAGACCCTGTCATGAAGCAAGAACCCGAGTGATGGAGGTCTTATGACAACAGGAAATCCCGACCCTGCGGTCTGCGCCTATTACTCGAGTCACTCTGTTACAGAATGAGAGAATGGAAAATTAATCGAGGGATATCAGCTTCCAGCAGAGGCTTCTCACCCAGGATTATTAACCACATCCTGTACAAAGTCGTACGGCCGCAGTGTGGATCTAAATCTCCGGGGAGGCCGTCTATATACGGCCTCCAGCCACTGGAGGGCGCGCGCGTGCCCGCCGCATCACTGGTATGCCGATGCGCATGCGCAGGCACCCGCGATCGGCGGTTACACAGCAAGGACGTGGAGCTCTGTGTGTAATGATGGGGTGTAAACACAGAGATCCACGTCCTGTCAGGGGAGAGAGGAGACCGATGCTGTGTCCCTTGTACATAGGGACACAGATCGGTCACGTCCCCCAGTCAGTCCCCTCCCCCCCACAGTTAGAACACTACGCAGGGTACACATTTAACCCCTCCCTCACCCCCTAGTGTTAACCCCTTCCATGCCAGTCACATTTATACAGTAATTAGTGCATATTTATAGCACCGATCGCAGTATAAATGTGAATGGCGCCAAAAATTTGTCAAAATTGTCCGATGTGTCCGCCGTAATGTCGCAGTCCCAATAAAAATCGCAGATCGCCGTCATTACTAATAAAAAAAAAAAAATAATAATAATAATTCTCCTATTTTGTAGGTGCTATAACTTTTGCACAAACCAGTCACTTATTGTGATTTTTTTTTTTTTTTTTTTACCAAAAATATGTAGAAGAATACGTATCGGCCTAGACTGAGAAATTATCATTTTATTTTTTTTTAAATGGGCTATTTATTATAGCAACAAGTAAAAAATATAGTAACTTCTTTGAGATTCTGGCCCTATAACTTTTGCGCAAACCAATCAATAAACGCTTATTGCGATTTTTTTTTTTTTACGAAAAATATGTAGAAAAATACGTATCGGCCTAAACTGAGGAAAAAAAATGTTTTTTTTTTTTTAATATATTTTTGGGGGATATTTTTTATAGCAAAACGTAAAAAAAATATTAATTTTTTTCAAAATTGTCGCTCTATTTTTGTTTGTTGCGCAGAAACTAAAAACCGCAGAGGTGATCAAATACCACCAAAAGAAAGATCTACATGTGGGGAAAAAAGGACGCCAATTTTGTTTGGGAGCCACGTCACACGACCGCGCAATTGTCAGTTAAAAGCGACGCAGTGCCGGAAGCTGAAATTTCACCTGGGCAGGAGGGGGGTATATGTGCCCAGTAAGCAAGTGGTTGAAGGATATATAAAACCAACAATGAAAATTTCATATTTTTGTATCGTACATCACAGTGCAGCCACAGTAATTACTATGTGGGTTATATACCACCTATAGGTGGATGGACACTGGCAACCCAAGACAGGAAGTCTCCCTCTATATAACCCCTCCCATACAGGAAGTACCTCTGTTTTTTTCGTCAGTGTCTGAAGGTGTTGGTCCGGTTGAAGAAATGCTATGCTAAAGAAGAAGGCCAAAATGTATGGTACCCGAGCCTCGTGGAAGAAAAACTGTGAGGTTACTTGCCTGTAATGCTCCTCTGTTGAGGGCTGGACCATGGGATCCGGCACCTTGGTCGCATAGCTAAATCGAAGGTTGTCCTGGCAGGGTGCTGTACGGGTCCAAGGGTGTGGACCCCAGTATACAAGGGGGACCCGGTCCTTGAAGGTCCATCATGACATGGCCCACCAAGATGGGTGAAGATTGGATCTGGCAGTGTTTTTCCAGCAGTATCCTGTGGTGGAAATGGTAAGTCATAGAAGATCCTAAGGAACACATATGGTTCACTTTGTTTTGTAAGGGGCCCAGAGGTCCCAGGGCTCCGGATGGCAACCCCCATTTTTTTTAATATAAAAAATTGTAATTATTTATTTTTTTAGATTTTTTTTTTCTTTTTATTGAAGGGCCCAGAGGTCCCCAGGGCTCCGGATGGCAACCCCCCCCCCCTTTTTTTAATATAAAAAAAAATAGTAATGATTTTTTTTTCTTTTTATTAAGGGTCCAGGGCCCGGATTGCAAAGCCCCCCCCCCTTTTTATATATACATTTTTTTAATTATTTTTTTTTTTTTAGATTTTTTTTATTTTTGTTGAAGGGCCCAGAGGTCCACAGGGCCCTGGATGGTAAAACCCCCCCCCCTTTTTTTTATATATAAAAAATATATATATTTTTTTTTAGATTTTCTTTTCTTTTTATTGAAGGGCCCATTATATTGAAGGGCCCATTATATTGTATATTGTAATTGTAATTATTATTATTTTTTTTTCTTTTAATTAAGGGTCCAGAGGTCCACAGGGCCCCGGATGGCAACCCCCCCCCCTTTTTTTAAATAAAAAAAAGTTTCATTATTTTTTTTTATTTTTTTCTTTGTTGAAGGGCCCAGAGGTCCACAAGGGCACCGGATGGCAACCCCCCCTTTTTTTATATATAACAAATTGTCATTATTTTTTGTTTATTTTTTTGTTGAAGGGCCCAGAAGTCCCTAGGAGCCCGGATGGCAACCCGCCCTTTTTTTTTATAAAAATGTTTTTTTTTTTTTTTTTTACTATATTTTTTTATTAAAGGGTCCAGGGGTCCACAGGGCCCCGGATGGCAACCCTCCCCCCCTTTTTTTATATATAAAAAAATTAGGGCTGTGCAAATTAACTTTTAATTAATCGATTAATCTTTAATTTTTTTGATCGATTAAAATTCTTTTGATTGGTACTCGCCTCTCCGCCGGCTTCTGGGCCTTCAGGGAGTTCCGTCGGAGATCAGGTGACGTCACGGACACCGGCGCGGCTTGCCGTGTCCATCTGAAGGGCTCCTTTGCTGTACCTTCATATCTGCATGTCGGTGGAACCTTTCTACCTACACTTCCCTCTATCAACCTGGGATTCTACAACCATCCCCTGGGAGTTGTGATAGTTCCCTTCATGGGACATCTACATGCCGACGAACTGATGTTAACCCCTCCTCATCTGGATTTAGCAGTGGTAACATTGTACACATTTTTATACCAGTATCATACTTAGCTACATGTTTTTATGACTGCTTTTGGTACCGTTTGGTATTACTCGCACCATTTTTACAGTTTATGTAGCTACATCGATTTTATCTCCAGTGCAATATTTATTTTGTTACCTACTTGAAGACTATAAGGCCCCGTACACACGAGCAGACAGATTTGTTCAAATCGGTCGGACAGACCGATTTGAACAAATCTGTCCGCTGGGATGTATTGGTTTGATCGTGTACACACGATCAAACCAAAATCCCCGCCGGCAGACGGCGCGCTGACGTGTCGGTGACGTGGCGGTGACGTTGACGCCGCCACGTCACCGCACCAGGAAGTGAATTACTTCCGCGCATGCGTCAAATCCATTCGACGCATGTGCGAGAAGATATGTCTGCTGGTTAGCGTACTAACCAGCAGACATATCGGGCCGACGGGTTCCCAGCCGACAGATTTGAAAGCATGCTTTCAAATCTGTCGGGCCGACCGTTTCCAGCAGATAGATTTGATCGTGTGTACGCGGCCTAAAAGTTTTAAATTTATTCCCATCGAGCGCTGCCTGTGTGTGTGTTTTTTGTATCCTGCGATCCATTTTTCCAGTGGTTGGAGCTGCACTGGGAATCGGCCTGCAAGGAGATCAGCTAAAAGTAGTTGGATCTGTATGTGCGTTATAATTAATCGAAATTAGTCGATTAATCGATTAAAAAAATTAACGATTAATCGAACACAAAAATTTTGATCAGTAACAGCCCTAAAAAAAATGTAATTATTATTTTTTTTTCTTTTTATTGAAGGGCCCAGAGGTCCCCAGGAGCCCGGGTGGCTACCCCCCTTTTATATATATTTTTTCTTTGTAAGGGGCCCAGAGGTCCCTAGGGCAACCCCCACTTTTTTTGTTACTGACCACACCTAGTTTTATTAGAGGTAGGGCAAAGGCGGAGCAGGGGGCGGGGATAATAGCCAGAGGAGGCCAAGCGCGCCACACCAAATGTTGGGTGTTGCCAAATTGTAATGACAGTGGGAGGGGCTAAAAGGGGCGTGGTTTATGACACCTGAACCTACTTTGTGCACCTAACCATCCTCACCTCCCACCAAGTCTTCATGGAGAGGGGAGGGGCTGGGAAGATGATGTCATATCAGCATACAGTAGGACATCACCATTGGCTTGTATGGGCGGCTGTCTGCCGCGTCTGCGGCTGTCTGCGGCACAAAATGTATGGTACCCGAGCCTCGTGGAAGAAAAACTGCGAGGTTACTTGCCTGTAATGCTCCTTTGTTGAGGGTTGGACCATGGGATCCGGCACCTTGGTCGCATACCTAAATCAAAGGTTGTCATGGCAGGGTGCTGTACGGGTCCAAGGGTGTGGACCCCAGTATACAAGGAGGACCCGCTCCCTGAAGGACCATCATGACATGGCCCGCCAAGATGGGTGAAGATGATGTCATATTAGCATACAGTATGACATCATCATTGGCTTGTGTGGGCAACGTCTGCGGCTGTCTGCGGCGCAGAAAAAGCACAGGCGATTTTGCATTCTGGGATATTTAAGCCATTGAATGTTCATGAGTAAAAGTCATTAAAAAAAAAAGAAGAAAAAGCGGCATAAATCCTGCGGCGGCAGCGAGCGCAGATCCTGCGATCCGGTTACAAATGCCATCACTAGGGGGGATTACACACATAGGAGGAGGAAGCAGCGCTGCAAATATTAGAATTATTAGCGGCAATACGGCGGATAATGAATGTGCGCACAGTGATTGCAGGATGGATTTACATTCATGAATATTCATAGATCGCCGCCGCCAGCCAATAATTATCATATTTCCAGCAATGCTCATTCCTCATCATATACATTCATCCCTCCGCCGTAAATATTGTAGCCGAGTCACAGGATCCCGGCCAGAGGACCGATTTACTTTGTTTCTTCTTTAATTTTGTAACGGATTCGAAAACCTTTTGTATTTTATATACAAAAGTGGTGCGCAGTACCACTTTCGGCCTCAGGTGGGGGGGGGCGCCGGAGCCGAATGGCGCCGAATTGCACCGATCAGCGCCGTTCGGAAATGCTCGGAAAGACACAGAAATACTCCGTTCCTGAGCCTTGCTGAGGTTTGCCGAGGTGAGCCTAGCTATCCTCGGGCCTTTTTGGCTGTTTCCGAGGCTCTCCGGCGCCCCCCCCCCACCTCTGGCCGCATATGGTATTGCATGCCATTGAAGTCAATGCGGAACAAATTATTTACATTTCCATTGACTTTAATGGGGAAACTTGCTTTGATATGCGAGTGCTTTGGATTACGAGCATTCTCCTGGAAAGGATTATGGTCGTAATCCGAGGTTCCACTGTAGTTGCATTCAAGAAATGCCTCCTCCTCCTTCTACAAAGTTACAATGTACAGTCTGATCACGGGGGGGGGGGGGGAGACTGAGGAAATGCCTTCTTCTACTTCTGCAATGTACAGTCTGATCACTGGGGGGGGGGGGAGACTGAGGAAATGCCTCCTCCTCCTTCTACAAAGTTACAATGTACAGTCTGATCACTGGGGGGGGGGGGGAGACTGAGGAAATGCCTTCTTCTTCTGCAATGTACAGTCTGATCACTGGGGGGAGGGGAGACTGAGGAAATGCCTTCTTCTACTTCTGCAATGTACAGTCTGATCACTGGGGGGAGGGGAGACTGAGGAAATGCCTTTTTCTACTTCTACAATGTACAGTCTGATCACTGGGGGTGGGGAGACTGAGGAAATGCTTCCTCTTGCCTGTAGAAAGCCGCAGTGCACCAGTGTAAACCCATTCTATTTCAGATTATTTTTTGGGTCACTGACAGGTCCCCTTTAATGAAAGGGCTCACAGTTTTCGAAACGCGTCGGCAGGTTCACAGGATGTCAGAAGGATCCTCAGTCTGGGAATTTGGGGAAGTTTAACCTCTAAAAGGACATTGGGGATCCCCGAGGGCGTCACTCGGCTTCCTCCCGTCTTCGGTGATTTGTAGAGCGCGACGTTCGCACAAAAATATCACAGAATCCTTTTAGCATTACTTATGCTTCATGCCAGGCAGAGGGCGGAGGGCGGGGGGCGGGGGGCGGGGGGCGGGGTCTCCTCCCGAAATATCTCAGAAATAACTTCATTCATCTTCTTCCTTATTGTAGAGGAATTACATTGGGAGGCCCTTCGAAAAATGATCAGAATATACAGTTCATAGATTAAATATCGACTGAGCAGTGTAAGGATGAGAAGCTGCCCCCTGCAGTGACACCTTTTCACCACTAGGTGTCACTGCCAATGACTTTCAGCCCACTTCTCACCTCTGAGCCCAGACTGTGAAGGACTCGTCTCCTGGGGTGGCATGTGAAGGACTTGTCCCTCTGGGGCACAGTGGCAGCACTTGGAGCACGGTGGTAGCACTTGGGACACAGTGGCAACACTTGGAGCACAGTGGTAACATTTGGGGCACAGTGGCAACATTTGGGGCACAGTGGCAGCACTTGGGGCACAGTGCCAACACTTGGGGCACAGTGGCAACACTTGGGACACAGTGGCAACACTTGGGACACAGTGGCAACACTTGGAGCACAGTGGTAACATTTGGGGCACAGTGGCAACATTTGGGGCACAGTGGCAGCACTTGGGGCACAGTGGCAGCATTTCGGGCACAGTGGCAGCATTTTGGGCACAGTGGCAGCACTTGGGGCACCGTACCAGCACTTGGGGCACCGTACCAGCACTTAGGGCACAGTGACAACATTTGGGGCACAGTGACAACATTTGGAGCACAGTGGCAACATTTGGGGCACAGTGGCAACATTTGGGGCACAGTGGGAACACTTGTGGCACAGTGGCAACATTTGGGGCACAGTGGCAGCACTTGGGGCACAGTGGCAACATTTGGGGCACATTGGCAGCGCTTGGGGCACAGTGGCAACATTTGGGGCACAGTGGCAGCACTTGGGGCACCGTGGCAACATTTGGGGCACAGTGGCTGTGTTTCATGGGCACATTGAGGCTGCAATTGATTTTTTTTCCAGAATTTTTTAGTTGCCCCAGTGGCAGCACTTGGAGCACAGTGGCAGCACTTGGAGCACAGTGGCAGCACTTGGGGCACAGTGGCAGCACTTGGGGCACAGTGGCAGCACTTGGGGCACAGTGGCAGCACTTGGGGCACAGTGGCAGCACATGGAGCACAGTGGCAGCACTTGGGGCACAGTGGCAGCACTTGGGCACAGTGGCACACTTGGGGCACAGTGGCAACATTTGGGGCACTTGGCAGGCTTGGGGCACAGTGGCAACATTTGGGGCACATGGAGCACTTGGGGCACCGTGGCAACATTTGGGGCACAGTGGCTGTGTTTCAGGCACATTGAGGCTGCAATTGATTTTTTTCCCAGAATTTTTTAGTTGCCCCAGTGGCAGCACGTGGGGCACAGTGGCAGCACTTGGGGCACAGTGGCAGCACTTGGGGCACAGTGGCAGCACTTGGAGCACAGTGGCAGCACTTGGGGCACAGTGGCAGCACATGGAGCACAGTGGCAGCACTTGAGGCACAGTGGCTGCGTTTCATGGGCATATTGAGGCTGCAATTGATTTTTATTTATCTTTCTGAATTTTTCAGTTTGCGCCCCCCCCCCCAAAAAAAAATTAAGCACCACCCGCCACTGGTAAACAGGTCCTCTTGAAGATGAATGGGGCTCCATCCAGCCCATTGTTTGAAGTTCTGCGGTGCACAGGACACGGGCCGCAGTTTCTATGACTGCAGAATGTCACAGTGAAGGATTCCCTGTCCCCGGGAGGCTCGTCCACAACACGCCGAGGCCGGGTGAAGGTCAGCTGCAAAAAAACGCATCCAGCTGATATGCCCCAAAGCTGTTACAGCTCCACGGCCACCGTCTGTAACCCTCTGCGTCCTTCCCAGACACGCGAGAACTCGGAGAAGGGCGACCCTGCCTGGAAACGGCGACCGCTGTCCTTTTATTCTAAATAACTCCCCAAGTAATTCTGTACAGACTGGAGGGAAAGGCTGGAGAGCAGGAAAAGGGTTCAAGTTTGCCACTATCCCGCCAGCACTGCCACTGATCCCAACTCCCCGCCAGCACTGCCACTGATCCCAGCACCTCGCCAGCACTTCCCCTGATCCCAAATCCCCGCCAGCACTTCCCCTGATCCCAACTCCCCGCCAGCACTGCCACTGATCCCAACTCCCCGCCAGCACTGCCACTGATCCCAGCACCTCGCCAGCACTTCCCCTGATCCCAAATCCCCGCCAGCACTTCCCTGATCCCAACTCCCCGCCAGCACTGCCACTGATCCCAACTCCCCGCCAGCACAGCCACTGATCCCAACTCCCTGCCAGCACTTCCCCTGATCCCAACTCCCCGCCAGCACTGCCACTGATCCCAACTCCCCGCCAGCACAGCCACTGATCCCAACTCCCTGCTAGCACTTTCCCTGATCCCAACTCCCCGCCAGCACTGCCACTGATCCCAACACCCCGCCAGCACTGCCACTGATCCCAACTCCCCGCCAGCACTGCCACTGATCCCAGCACCCCGCCAGCACTTCCCCTGATCCCAAATCCCTGCCAGCACTTCCCCTGATCCCAACTCCCCGCCAGCACTGCCACTGATCCCAACTCCCCGCCAGCACTGCCACTGATCCCAGCACCTCGCCAGCACTTCCCCTGATCCCAAATCCCCGCCAGCACTTCCCCTGATCCCAACTCCCCGCCAGCACTGCCACTGATCCCAACTCCCCGCCAGCACAGCCACTGATCCCAACTCCCTGCCAGCACTTCCCCTGATCCCAACTCCCCGCCAGCACTGCCACTGATCCCAACTCCCCGCCAGCACAGCCACTGATCCCAACTCCCTGCTAGCACTTTCCCTGATCCCAACTCCCCGCCAGCACTGCCACTGATCCCAACTCCCCGCCAGCACCCAACTCCCCGCCAGCACTGCCACTGATCCAAGCAAGCACTTCCCCTGATCCCAAATCCCTGCCAGCACTTCCCCTGCCAACTCCCCGCCAGCACTGCCACTGATCCCAACTCCCCGCCAGCACTGCCACTGATCCCAACTCCCCGCCAGCACTGCCCCTGATCCCAACTCCCCGCCAGCACTGCCACTGATCCCAGCACCCCACCAGCACTGCCACTGATCCCAACTCCCTGCCAGCACTTTCCCTGATCCCAACTCCCCGCCAGCACAGCCACTGATCTCAACTCCCCGCCAGCACTTCCCCTGATCCCAACTCCCCGCCAGCACAGCCACTGATCCCAACTCCCCGCCAGCACTTCCCCTGATCCCAACTCCCCGCCAGCACTGCCACTGATCCCAACACCCCGCCAGCACAGCCACTGATCCCAACTCCCCGCCAGCACTTCCCCTGATCCCAACTCCCCGCCAGCACTTCCCCTGATCCCAACTCCCCGCCAGCACTTCCCCTGATCCCAACTCCCCGCCAGCACTCCCCGCCAGCACTGCCATTGATCCCAACTCCCCGCCAGCACTGCCACTGATCCCAACTCCCCGCCAGCACAGCCACTGCCAACTCCCTGATCCCCTGATCCCAACTCCCCGCCAGCACTGCCACTGATCCCAACTCCCCGCCAGCACTGCCACTGATCCCAACTCCCCGCCAGCACTTCCCCTGATCCCAACTCCCCACCAGCACTGCCACTGATCCCAACTCCCTGCCAGCACTTTCCCTGATCCCAACTCCCCGCCAGCACAGCCACTGATCTCAACTCCCTGCCAGCACAGCCACTGATCCCAACTCCCCGCCAGCACAGCCACTGATCCCAACACCCCGCCAGCACAGCCACTGATCCCAGCACCCCGCCAGCACTGCCACTGATCCCAACTCCCCGCCAGCACTTCCCCTGATCCCAACTCCCCGCCAGCACTTCCCCTGATCCCAACTCCCCGCCAGCACTGCCACTGATCCCAGCACCCCACCAGCACTGCCACTGATCCCAACTCCCTGCCAGCACTTTCCCTGATCCCAACTCCCCGCCAGCACAGCCACTGATCTCAACTCCCCGCCAGCACTTCCCCTGATCCCAACTCCCCGCCAGCACAGCCACTGATCCCAACTCCCCGCCAGCACTTCCCCTGATCCCAACTCCCCGCCAGCACTGCCACTGATCCCAACACCCCGCCAGCCAGGGCCAGATTAAGAACATCATGGGCCTGGTGCTGAGGATTTTGGTGGGGCCTTTTATAAATAATAAATAAATGCGTGAGAATCACAGCGCAGTCTGGAGGGCCCAGTCTGAAAATTTAAGTGTACCCTAATGTGCTAATATGCTGTGCATGCTTGTACATTGTGGCATAACCTACTAAAAGTAGTAATGTCAGGAAAGTTTACTACCGCTTTAATATCACAGGATCCCAGAAACCTCTCATGGGGCCCACTACTGACCCAGTGGCCCTTGGGCAGTGCACAAGTGCATAGTTGCCAACATTTAAAAAATTGTTTTCAGGGACACTTTTTCACAAGTGCTATATTTAGAGTAGCTGAGATCCCCGATGTTCCTCTGTACATCACAGTAGTAATCACAAAATTAAATAAGTTCTAATAATGCAACAGAACAAATAAGAGAACTGAGATTTCCTTTAGTTGAACTAACAAAAGTGTGTCCATTCTAGAGCTGGTAACATTGAGGGTATTCAGTATCATTTTAAAGAACTGTTTTTGTGGGTAAGCGACGTAGGGGAGGAGTATGGATGGTATATAAGTGGGAAGTATGTGCAGGTGAGTGAGAGGAATGTGGAGGGTCTAACATTGGGCACTATGTACAGGAGAAGAGTGCAAAGGGTACGCAAAAGGCACAATGTACAGGAGAGAAGTGTGGAGGGTATGACAGTGGGCATCATGTACAGTAGAGAAGCATGGAGGGTACGACAGTGGGCAGTATGTACAGGAGAGAAGTGTATGACAGCAGGCACCATGTACAGGAGAGGAGTGTGGAGGGTATGACAGTGGGCACTATGTACAGGAGAAGAGTGTGGAGGGTATGACAGTGGGCAGTATGTACAGGAGAGGAATGTGGAGGGTATGACAGTGGGCAGTATGTACAGGAGAGAAGTGTATGACAGCAGGTACTATGTACAGGAGAGGAGTGTGAAGGGTATGACAGTGGGCAGTTTGTACAGGAGAGGAGTGTGAAGAGTATGACAGTGGGCAGTATGTACAGGAGGAGTGTGGGGGGTATGACAGAGGGTAGTATGTACCAGTGAGAAGTGTGGAGGGTATAATGGGGCAGTATGTACAGGAGAGAAGTGTGGAGGGTATGACAGTGGGCAGTATGTACAAGAGAGGAATGGGGATGGTATGATAGTGGGCACTATGTATAGGAGAGGAGTGTGGAGGGTGCGACAGTGGGAAGTATGTACAGAAGAGGAGTCTATGACAGCAGGCACTATGTACAGGAGAGGAGTGAGGAGGGTATGATAGTGGTCACTATGTACAGGAGAGGAGTGTGGAGAGTATGACAGTGGTCACTATGTACAGGAGAGGAGTGTGGAGGGTATGACAGTGGGCACTATGTACAGGAGAGGAGTGTGGAGGGTATGACAGTGGGCACTATGTACAGGAGAGGAGTGTGGAGAGTATGACAGTGGTCACTATGTACAGGAGAGGAGTGTGGAGGGTATGACAGTGGTCACTATGTACAGGAGAGGAGTGTGGAGGGTATGACAGTGGGCACTATGTACAGGAGAGGAGTGTAGAGGGTATGACAGTGGGCACTATGTACAGGAGAGGAGTGTGGAGGGTATGACAGTGGGCACAATGTATAGGAGTGGAAGGATGTTTAGGGACTGCGTAGTGGTTAAGCGGGTCATACATGAATTGAAATTGCACCAATTATGCAGAGACCAGCCATAGTCGATCTATGTATGGGCTAGCTGGTTTTACACAAATCAATCTATTAATCGACTTGAGTACAACCAGCCTGTTTTTTCAAAAACAATCAGTGCTGCCAGTTATAGATAGCAACACTGATCATTGTACTCACTGGCAGAACACAATAACACTACAGGAGTGATTCCCCCATCTACAGGTCAGCAGGTGAGAGGGTGTGTGGGGACAGGCTGGGGAGAGATACCAGTCAGTGGCTGGGTAGGCACTGGCTAGTATCAGAGCCAGATACACACAGGTTACATATGTCGCGATCGTTAGAGCGAGAGCAATAATTCTAGCACTAGACTTCCTCTGTAACTCTAAACATGTAACCTAAAAAATGTTTAAAGCATCGCTTAGGATACCAAAAAAAAAAATCGTGCTAACTTTAGTGTTTTTTTAATGTATGAAACAGTTTATTTCCAAAAAAACATGTTTGAAAAATTGCTGCGCAAATACAGTACCGTGCTAGAGCTGCACAATTAATCGTTAAAATTGTGATCTTGATTCAACCCCCTGACATCTCCAATGCAGAGTTTGCTGATTCTTTCATATAACAAATGGAGAGACTTTCAGCTGTCAAAAGAATATATCTGGGCAATCTGCCAAGTTCTTAGCAGGAAACATTGTAACTAACGCTTTCTTCTTATATCAAAGGGATACACTTCTGTGTGTAAAGAAAATATCCGACTGTCTGCCAAGTTTGTAAACAACATGAAACATTGTAACCAACTTCCTTTTTAGATCAAACTTCTGTGTGTAAATGCAAGAAATGTAACCACTTAAAGTCCAACACTTGTTTAAGTTAAAAAGCAATATTTTTTGCTAGAAAATTACTTGGAACCGCCAAACATTATATATATTTTAGCAGAGACAAAAATAGCAATTGCTGCAATATTTTATGTCACGCTGCATTTGCCCACTTCATTGAATAATAAAAACCATAAAAACAAAACAGTAAAGTCGGCCCATTTTTTTTTTTTCTTTTTCATTTTAATGTGAAAGATGATGTTATGCCGTACGAAACGTGAGAGAATCGTCATCTATCTTCTAAGCAAAAAAATTGCAGTTGTCGTTTTCGCCAGAATCATGCAGCTCTATACCGTGCCAAATAAAAAGTTGCAAAGACCACCATAGAGTAATTTTTTAGCAAAAAAACAAATGATGATTTTTTTTTCTCAGTCTGCTGCAGTGTGTCCGCTTGTATTTATAATGGCCGCTCTGTATGTAGCTTCTGACAGGCTGTGCAAGCAGGCCCGTATCTCCGGAACCATAAATGATAGCCATCCCATATTTTGACCGGTTGTGGGGTAGGTCTTCAACTGACTACCCCCCAAATGTGGGGTTTCTGTGACCTATGGTCATCGAGCTACAACCCCCGAAGTTGATCTAAAAAAAAAAAAAAAAAACTTTTTTTTTTTTTTTTTTTTGGGGCCCATTTTTGGGGCAAATGGGCCTATCTTGAGAAAGGGGCCTGGAGCTGCAGCTCCATCAGCCCCTCTGTTAATCCGGCCCTGCCGCCAGCACAGCCACTGATCCCAACTCCCCGCCAGCACTTCCCCTGATCCCAACTCCCCGCCAGCACTTCCCCTGATCCCAACTCCCCGCCAGCACTTCCCCTGATCCCAACTCCCCGCCAGCACTTCCCCTGATCCCAACTCCCCGCCAGCACTGCCACTGATCCCAACTTCCCGCCAGCACTGCCACTGATCCCAACTTCCCGCCAGCACTGCCACTGATACCAACACCCCGCCAGCACTTCCACTGATCCCAACCCCTCGCCAGCACTGCCACCAATCCCAACTCCCCACCAGCACTGCCACTGATCCCAAACCCCGCCAGCACAGCCACTGATCCCAGCACCCCGCCAGCACTGCCACTGATCCCAACTCCCCGCCAGCAAAGCCACTGATCCCAACTCCCCACCAGCACTTCCCCTGATCCCAACACCCCGCCAGCACAGCCACTGATCCCAACTCCCCGCCAGCACTTCCCCTGATCCCAACTCCCCGCCAGCACTTCCCTGATCCCAACTCCCCGCCAACACTGCTGCTGATCCCAACTCCCCGCCAGCACTGCTACTGATCCCAACTTCCCGCCAGCACTGCCACTGATACCAACACCCCGCCAGCACTTCCACTGATCCCAACCCCCCGCCAGCACTGCCACTAATCCCAACTCTCCGCCAGCACTGCCACTGATCCCAACACCCTGCCAGCACAGCCACTGATCCCAGCACCCCGCCAGCACTGCCACTGATCCCAACTCCCCGCTAGCACTTCCCCTGATCCCAACTCCCCGCCAGCACAGCCACTGATCCCAACTCCCAGCCAGCACTTCCCCTGATCCCAACTCCCAGCCAGCACTTCCCCTGATCCCAACTCCCCGACAGCACTGCCACTGATCCCAACTTCCCGCCAACACTGCTGCTGATCCCAACTCCCCGCCAGCACTTCCACTGATTCCAACCCCCCGCCAGCACTGCCACTGATACCAACTTCCCGCCAGCACTGCCACTAATCCCAACTCCCTGCCAGCACTGCTACTGATCCCAACTCTCAGGGAGCGCTAAATGTCCATGGGTTAGGGGCGACAACCCCACTCTACGAAAATAATTTTACTGTTAAGGGTCCCAACAACTTAGGATATTTTATCAAGGGGTCACGGCACCAGTAAGGTTGGAAACCGCTGACCTAGTAGAAGGTCTGGTAACACGCACACAGATTGGTTACGACTTAATTTTTATTTACTGTATATTTTTGGTAAATATATAACATCCGGGAACCCGCAATGTAACGTTTCCAGCAGAAGGTTACATTGTATCCTGTGTGTGATTTCTATGTCTGGGACATAATGTACCATATCACAGTGAAAACTTAGATGTCGTCTTTTGTTCATAAATGGCTTAACAAAAGCGAGTTTTTTTTTCAAATTTTAACCACTTAAGCCCCGGACCATTATGCAGGTTAAGGACCTTGCCCCTCTTTGCGATTCGGCACTGCGTAGATTTAACTGACAATTGCGCGGTCGTGCGACGTGGCTCCCAAACAAAATTGGCGTCCTTTTTTCCCCACAAATAGAGCTTTCTTTTGGTGGTATTTGATCACCTCTGCAGTTTTTATTTTTTCCGCTATAAACAAAAATAAAGCGCCAATTTTGAAAAAAATGCAATATTTTTTAATTTTGCTATAATAAATATCCCCAAAAAAGATAAAAAAAAGTTTTTTTCCTCAGTTTAGGCCGATACGTATTCTTCTACCTATTTTTGGTAGAAAAAATCTGCAATAAGCGTTTATCGATTTGCGCAAAATTTATAGTGTTTACAAAATAGGGGGTATTTTTATGGCCTTTTCATCAATATTCTTTTTTTTTTACTACTAATGGCGGCGATCAGCGATTTTTTTTCATGACTGCGACATTACGGCGGACACATCGGACACTTTTGACACATTTTTTGAACCATTGTCAGTTTCACAGCGAAAAGTGCTATAAAAATGCACTGATAACTGTTAACATGCCAATTGCAGTTTAGGAGTTAACCACTAAAGGGGTTAAGTGTGACCTCATATGTGTTTCTAACTGTAGGGAGGCGGGGCTGGACGTGTGACGTCATTGATCGCCTTTCCCTATATCAGGGAACAGACGATCACTGACATTGCCACAATGAAGAACGGGGAAGCTGTGTTTACACTCACCTCTCCCTGTTCTTCGGCTCCTGAGACCGATCATGGGACACCGGCGGCGATCGGGTCCGCGGGTCCCGCGGGCACGGTCACGGAGCTTCGGACCAGGTCGCGAGCGCGCCGCCAGTGGCACATTTGCGACCCCACGGCTGGGCACTTTAAGAGGACGTAGAGGTACGTGATTGTGCCCAGCCGTGCCATTCTGCCAACGTATATCGGCGTGAAGGGGTCCTTAAGTGGTTAAACGTCGATTGAACGATCGAGCCGTCAAAAGCGATAATGAGTGACGGCAGTCGAAGACGCTCGTTAGCGCACAGGGAGATCTGAAGCCCCCCCCCCCTGCGCGTGTCGCCGTCCTTCACTTCTCCATACAGAAGATTGACAGATCAGACGTACCGCGTCCGCACTCTGCGTGTCGCTGCACAGCGGGCCCCGGCGCTGGAAGAAGTTGTGTAAGGACAGGTAGGTATCCCCCCTCCCAGGGTTCTCTGGGTGGGTGGCGGGGGGGGGGGTTCTGCCAATCTCCGCTGATCCATAGTCATCTATGGAGAGACTGGAGACTCATCGCTGAAAAGGGGGCACTTTATTTTCCACGCAGTGACCTTCCATCTTCAGCTTTATTCTCTTTTATTTCATTTTATGTGACAAGTTTTTTTCTTTCTTCACATTTGGAGAGACTGTTACCCACAATAATCATCTTTTTTTCTGTAAATACTCATTAAATTTCCGGATTTCCATCCAAAAAAATGGGATTCCCGCTGTTTCTGCCTCTGCATGTCCCCCGACAGCGGCGCATCCGGAATGACGCATGGATTGACATTCGCTTATTTTTCGTATTTGGGAACAATTTCTGACGGCGTCGTCATTTGGCGTTTTATTGGCCGCGGCGGATGTGCGAATTCAAAGGGGAGAAATCTCACTGCAGGGATCTCCGGGAGGTAGAAGTATTCAGAATATTATTGAAAGCCCGACTCTGACCCATACTAGACCTGAACGGGGTGGGGGATGTTATTGTTTGTGGTCTGTCCCTAATAGGACATTTTCACCCCACTTCCCTATTTTTGTCTAGGGTTTCTTCCCCCTTCTACAAAGTTACAATGTACAGTCTAATCGCTGGGTTAGGGGAGACTGAGGAAATGCCTCTTCCTCCTTCTAAAAAGTTACAATGTACAGTCTGATCACTGGGGGGGGGGGGGGGACTGAGGAAATGCCTCCTCCTCCGTCTTCAAAATTACAATGTACAGTCAAATCACTGGGGGAGGGGATAGTGAGGAAATGCCTTCTCCTCCTTCCACAAAGTTGCAATGTACAGTTTGATCACTTGGGGAGGGGAGACTGAGGGAATGCTTCCTTCTAATTGCAGCAGACTGAAGACCATATTTGGGCAGTGATGTCACTGCTATACTTGTCCCTTTGCGTATGTAGCTAGGGATGTCCAGTCATGTAAGCCACTGTGCCGATGATGTCAGTGGTTGCTAGGAATGCAGCGGGTGGTAGCACTGTGCTGGTGATGTCAACGGTTGCTAGGGATGCAGAAGGTGCTAGCTCTGTGCTGGTGATGTCAGAAGTTGTTAGGTAACAGTGGGTACTAGCACTGTGCTGGTGATGTCAATGGTTGCTAGGGATGCAGCAGGTGCTAGCACTGTGCTGGTGATGTCAATGGTTGCTAGGGATGCAGAGGGTGTTAGCTCTGTGCTGGTAATGCCAGTGGTTGCTAGGGATGAAGCCGGTGCTAGCTTGGTGCTGGTAATGTCACAAGTTGTTAGGTAACAGGGGGTACTAGCACTGTGCCAAAAAGTCAGTGGTTGCTAGCACTGTGCTGGTGATGTCAGTGGTTGCTAGGGATGCAGCAGGTGCTAGCACTGTGTTGGTGAAATCACTGGTTTCTAGGGATGAACCCAGTGCTAAGATTGTGCCAGTGATGTCAGCATTTGCTAGGGATTCAGCGGGTGCTAGCACTGTGTTGGTGATGTCAGAAGTTGCTAGAGATAAAGCTGGTGGTAGCACTGTGATGAGATGTCAGTGGTTGCTAGGGATGCAGCGGCTGCTAGCACTGTGATGGGATGTCAGTGGTTTCTAGGGATGAAGCCGGTGGTAGCACTGTGATAGGATGTCAGTGGTTGATAGGGATGCAGCGGATGCTAGCACTGTGCTGCTGATGTCAGCAGTTACTAGGTATGAAGCTGGTGCTAGCATTGTGCCGGACTGGTAATGTCAGCGGTTGCTAGGGATGACGTTCCGGTGTTTGTCCGAATGCCTAAACAGCTAAAGTTCGGTGCAAACCGAGGTTCAGACCCAACCGTTGGCTCATCCATACTCACTACAATAAACATGCACGCTTAGCCAACATAAGAATGCAGACTTATTTAAACCAATGGCTACTGGTTCTGCCAACCGCCATTTAAAGTCTAAAGATGTCGCATGGAACGTCAAGACACGGCGAGTGAAGGTTTTGGTGAGACTCAGACCCGGTTGCAGGTAATGAGAATGTGGAGGTCGTTCTTCCTCTCCTTAATTCCAGATTTCCTGTCACTCCTCGTGCAGGTGATTCATGCGTTTCATCGCGCTCTTTGAGTACTCGTGTTCATCGCAAGATGAAAGCGGCGCCACTCAGCAGAGAATGAAATGAGGCATCAATCTCCTCCGATGGACCCCCAAAGCGGAGAGCCGGGCTCCCCCGGGGGGGCTGAGCTGTTTTATTTTTCACTCTGATTCTGACGTGTCTGATTGAAAATTGCGGCCCGCAGCGCCCGGGAGAGACGTCACGGCTTCGTCCCGCTGAGACCAGGAAGATTTATAGGGAATATCTGAGAAGGGCCCTCGTAGGGATGAAGCGAAACCATAAGAGACGCCGAGGAAAAGGTTTAACCATTTGGGGAGCTGGTTAGTTACACGGTTAGATCGGAACAAGACGCCAGTACCATCAGAACACCGGCACTGCCAAGGATCCAGAGGAAGGCAAAAAAATACCTCAATGAAATGTTATCCAACCAGGAAAATCCCTTCCTGAGCTCTGAAGGTGATAAGATTGGTGTCAGTGGAGGCAATAATAACCCCCAGAATTAGTGTTAGCAGGAATTTTGGGGCCCCTTACACAGCTTCAGGCATGGGCCCCCTGGAGCAGAGAACCAGGGGGGGGGCTGCTGCCGCGAATTGAGAAGCGGGGGGGCCCTTTACAAAAAGAAGAAATAAAGAAAAATATATATAAAAAAGGGGGGTAGCCATCCGGGGCCCTGGGGACCTCTGTGCCCTTTGATAAAAAGAAAAAAAGAGAGAAAATATATATACATATATATATATATATATATATATATATATATTTTTTTTTTAAAAGGGTGGTTGCCAACTGGGGCCCCGGGGAACTTATTCTTTTTTTTATAAAAGGAAATTACAAAAAAAGGGGGCTTTCCATTCGGGACCTCTGGGCCCTTTATTAAAAAGAAACCTCTGGGCCCTTTTTAAAAAAAAAAAAAAAAAAAGAAATAAAAAAATATATATATAAAAGAAATAAACATTTATATATAAAAACAAACAAACAAGGGGGTTGCCTTCCAGGGCCCTGGGGACCTCTGGGCCTTTTAATAAAAAATAAAAATATAAAAAAAATATATAAACAAAAATAAAAAATACAATTATAAAAAAAGGAGGTTTGACACATGGGGCCCTGGGGACCTCTGAGCTCTTTAATAAAAATACATCTATATATTAAATAAAAAGAAATAAAATAATATAAAAAAGTAAAAAAAAATATAAAAAAGGAGGATTGTCATCCGGGGGCCCTGGGACCTCTGGGCCCTTTATTAATAATAATAATAATAATAATATATAATATATAATTTTAAAAATAAATATATATATATATATATATATATATATATATATATATATATAATTTTAAAAATAAAAGAAATAAGAACAATATAAAAAATATTTTTTTTTAATAAAAAAAAAGGGGGGTTGTAATCTGGGGCCCTGGGGATCTTCAGGTTCCTGTGGACCTCCGGACCTCTAAAAAGAGAAAAGAAAAAAAATTGGCCCTTTAATTAAAAATAAAAGAAAAATATATTAAAAAAATATATATTTTTAAAAAAAAAATTTTTTTTTATAAAAAAAAGGGTTTGCCATCTGGGGCCCTGGTGGCCTCTGGGCCCCTGGGGACCTCCGTACCTCTAAAAAATAAAATAAAAGAAAAAAAATTGGCCCTTTAATAAAAAATAAAATACAAATATATTAAAAAATATATATTTTTAAAAAAAATATATTTTTTAAAAAAAATATATATATTTTTTAAAAAAATATATATTTTTTTATAAACAAAAATGTTTTATAAAAAAAAGGGCTTGCTGTCTGGGGCCCTTGGTGGCCTCCGGGCCCCTGGGGACCTTCGAGTTCCTATCTGGGCCCCTGGGGACCCCCGGGCCCCTTACAGGTGTAATGCCTGTACCCCCCTGAGTGTCAGTGGAGGCAATAATAACCCCCAGCATTGGTGTCAGTGAAGGCAATAATAACCCCCAGCATTGGTGTCAGTGGAGGCAATAATAACCCCGGGGGGGGGGGGGGGTGCTGCCGTCTAAAATTGAGAATGGGGGGGGGGGGGCTTTACAAAAAAAGAAGAAATAAAGAAAAATAAATATAAAAAAAAGGGAGTAGCCATCCGCGGACCTGGGGACCTCTGGGCCCTTTAATAAAAAGAGAGAAAAAAAGGACCTCTGGCCCTTTAAAAAAATGTGTTTTTATCAAAAAGAAATAAAAAAAGAGGGGGTTGCCATCTGGGGCCCTGGGGGCCTCCGGGCCCCTGGGGACCTCCGGAACCCTAAAAAATAATAAAAGAAAAAAAATTGTCCCTTTAATAAAAAATAAAATAAAAATATATTAAAAAATAAATTATTTTATAAAAAATAAATAAAAAAAGAGGGGGTTGCCACCCGGGCCCCTGGGGACCCCCGGGCCCCTTACAGGTGTAATGCCTGTACCCCCCTGATGGCGGCCCTGAATAACCCCCAGAATTGGTGTCAGTGGATTTTAACCCTCAACCCACTTCCCAGGTCCTTGGTCCCTCAAAAGAAGTAGTAGTAGTAATAGTAGTAGTTGTACACCAGACCACAATAAACCCGGAAGCAGAGGGATCCCTCCCACCGTACCACTTTATGACAACAGGAATTACCAACAGGCGCCCCCTACTGGGAAAGGAAACTGAAAATCTGTTTCTGAAAACAGATCAGAATAGATTATCTGGATGAATGGCTATGCAATTTTATGTTTTATTAAATAGACCCCCCCCCCCCCCGTGGTTTGTATGATTTTCCCACAATCCCCTGCAGCTAAATCTTCACGTTTCTGTAAAGCAGAGGGGCGGAGTTGGGAACGCCTGGACTTCAGGGGATCAGGGGTTCCCAGTTTGCTACTGGTACATAAAGTTGTCCTGATTTTTTTCCCACCTGTATAAAGACGGATAATATCCATCAGACGATCGGCCTCTGTGCCCCTCCCCCCCCCCCCTCAGTGTCTGCCCTCCCAGCTCCGCGCGGCGGTCCGGCGCTCAGATTTGCGTCCTCTTTGCCTGATAAGTAATGAAGAGTCAGCGGCGGGTTAAGTGTATACAGCCAGAGGGTGATGTTTAATTAGGTAGGAAATGAAAGTCTTCTCCTCTCTCCGCGTTCCGGCGTGATTGAGAGGCGAAACGCTCGCGTGAGCGACAAGACGATAAATCTTCAGCAGCGGCGAGCCGCGGACGTCAGCCGGGGATGTCACCGAAGGGCTTGTCCGTAATAATAATGAACTTCTACTCAAGTCTTCTAATTTGTTTTGCAAACCGATCGCAGTTTAAAGTTAAATTCTCAATTAACGATTTTTTTTTTTTTACATTTTTGTTGATCCCCCCCTTCCCGAGACCTGAAGGGCGTCTGCCCTACAAATTAACCACTTCAGCCCCCGGAAGAATTGACCCCCCTTTCTGACCCCAAAGCACTTTTTTGCGATTTGGCACTCCGTCGCCTTAACTGACAATTGCGCGGTCGTGCGAAGTGGCTCCCAAAACAAAATTGGCGTCCTTTTTTCCCCACAAACAGAGATTTCTTTTGGTGGTATTTGATCACCTCTGCGGTTTGAATTTTTTGCGCTATAAACAAAAATAGAGCGACAATTTTGAAAAAAAATGCAATATTTTTTACTTTTTGCTGTAATAAATATTCCCCCAAAAAATATATTACAATTTTTTTTTTCCTCAGTTTAGGCCGATACGTATTCTTCTACCTATTTTTGGTAAAAAAAGAAAAATCGCAATAAGCGTTTATGGTTTGCGCAAAATTTATAGCGTTTACAAAATAGGGGATAGTTTTATGTCATTTTTATTAATTTTTTTTTTACTACTAATGGCGGCGATCAGCGGTTTTTTTTCGTGACTGCGACATTATGGCGGACACTTCGGACACTTTTGACACATTTTTGGGACCATTGTCCCAAGCGAAAAGTGCTATAAAAATGCACTGATTACTTTGAAAATGACAATGGCAGTTTGGGAGTTAACCACTAGGGGGCACTGAAGGGGTTATGTGTGACCTCATATGTGTTTCTAACTGTAGGGGGGCGGGGCTGGACTTGTGACGTCATTGATTGTGTTTCCCTATATCAGGGAACAGACGATCAGTGACACAGCCACTGTGAAGAACGGGGAAGCTGTGTTTACACTCACCTCTCCCCGTTCTTCAGCTCCGCGGTCACGGAGCTTCGGACCGGGTTTGCGGGCACGCGCCCACGACCGCACTTAAAGATGACGTACAGGTACGTGCTTGTGCCCAGCCGTGCCATTCTGCCGATGTATATCTGCAGGAGGCGGTCCTTAAGTGTTTAAAGTTAAAAAATAAAAATTACATTTTTGTTGCTCCCCCCTTCCCGAGACCTGAAGGGCGTCTCACCTCCTGATTTTTATTTTTTTTACTATAATATCTACGTCTTCCCTACAAATTTAAAGGCGAATCGAAGGTTTTTCCTTCCAACAGATCTTTCTCCTCGGACCGCCAGGTCCTACGAAGGTGACGCAGCTTCAGAGAGCGCCTTGAAAAAGTATTCATACCCCTTAAAATTCTCCACATTTTGTCATGTTACATCCAAAAACGTAAATGTATTTTATTGGGCTTTTATGTGATGGACCAACACAAAGTGTCACATCACTGTGAAGTGGAAGGAAAATGATAAATGGTTTTCCAAATAAATGTGTGAAAAGTGTGTGGGGGGATGTAACGGTCAGGGGTTAACGCTGTTTAAGATATTCCATTCCACCAACCCACGACAGCTTATCGACACTCCACAATCCAGCAGACGAACACGACCCATAGGATTGCCCAGAAATGAGACACACAGCTCTGTTCTCTGGTTCCAAACAGATAGATACTTTAATGGTAAACTCAGGCTTTTATACAGTTAGGAACCCCAAGGAACAATGGCACAACTCCACCCACAACATGACACAAGGAGCTCAATACACATCTTTTTAGGAGACAGATATTCTGGCCCGGATTCACAGACATCCGTGCACATTTACGACGCCGTAGCGTATCTCTTTTACGCTACGCCGCCACAGCGCGGAGAGGCAAGCATGGAATTCACATACAAATGCTCCCAACTCTGCGCCGGCCGAGCGTATATTTCGTAGGCGTAAGCCAGCGTAAGTGGAAGTAGGTGGAAGTGGGCTGAAAGTGGGCATGATCCATGTTAATGAAGTGTGACCCCATGCAAATGATGGGCCGGGCACCAGACAAGTACTTAAACCGAACTGCGCATGCATCGAGACGTGGTCGTATCCCTGTGCGCATGCGCACAACCATGTCGGAACAACTGCCTAAGATATGCCGGATCACTGTGTGCGCCGTGAACGTAACCTACGCCCAGCCAGACCCACGTCGGCCCATATTCACAGACGTCCAACGTACAATACGTAGGCTTGTGTTCCCTGGTCCATACCTTTGTATGGGTTGTGCCTCATCTATGGGGAATAACTTTACGTCGGATGTAAAACTTACGCCGGGCGCAAGTATGTTTGTGAATCGGCGCATCTCCCTCATTTGCATATTTGAATAGAAAATCAATGGGAGCGCCACATGCGTCCAGCGTAAATATGTGCCCACTCTACGCCGGCGTAGGCAAGTTACGTCGGTGGGATGAAGTCTGTTTTTAGGCGTATCTTAGTTTGTGGGTCCGGCGCACAGATACGACGGCGCATATTTGTACTTACGCGGCGTATCTGGAGATACGTCGGCGTAAGTGCTTTGTGAATCCGGGCCTTTAATGGTAAACTCAGGCTCTTATACAGTTAGAAACCCCAAGGAACAATGGCTTAACTCCACCCACAACATCACACAAGGAACTCAATACACATCTTTTTAGGAGACAGACATTCTGACTCAGAGATAATCTACATGAGCTAATTACTAATCATTTACCCAGACAAGGTGACTCCGAGATAAGCTCTTCTCATCTGCTATACAATACACATTTATCATCAATAGTGTTGCTCACGAATATTCGCATTGCGAATATTCGTAACGAATATTGCATATTCGAGTATTCGCGAATAAATCGAATATCGCGGTGAATATTCGATATTGCGAATATTCGTATTTTTTCAAATTTATTTTTAAAACAGATCACATCCTAGTGATCTCCATCGACGTCTAAAAGCATTGCTGGTATGATTAGAGACCCTGGGCCGAGTAGCTGAGGCGATCGTTTATGTTGCCGAATATTCGCGAATGCGTTCTCTGCTCTTCTGTGTTTTGTGTATAAAAAAAAAAAAAATTAGCTTTAGTTTAGTCATATAAGTTTGTGTAAGTAGAGTCAGGCCCCATAGTGTTTAGTGCATATTAGTTCAGGAGTAGTGGCGTGTAATCCAGGAAATGATCTCTGTTTTCTCGTGTTGACGAGAATTTCGCAATCAATTTCGCATTCGCATTAGCGAAATTTTGCGCGGGCCTTAGTGTTTAAAAGTTTAAATCCAGGAAATTTTGTTTTCGCGTGTTGACGAGAATTTCGCAAAATATCACGAATATTTTTTTTTTGGATAAAATATCGATATTAACGAATATTTCGCAAATATTATTCTATATATTCGTGAAATATCGCGAAATCGAATATGGCGTATTCCGCTCATCACTAATCATCAATAGAAATTCACACAATACAGTGTCTATTAGCATCACACAATTAAAGGTTCTTGAGAGCCAGACTAAGGTTCATTTACATGACAGTAGCAGACAACATTAAACACCTTAACAGTCTGTGTTCCCACATTGAATGAATCACTCTTTTTATTGACCGGTTGGGTTTAGAATCAACAACCTGTAATATTTCAAGATATCCTGGAATACATTGTGAATTATCATTACTGTCCCATCTTCTGTAATCCAAGATATAATTTCTCAGTCATCCTATGCCCCTAGTGGTCATAGGATGACTTTAGACACAAGAATCATCAGTGAAGCTGAAACAGGAGGACCCCACACCCTTCAAGAGCCTCTGGGTCCCACGGGCCATTCCGTAAGGCTCCTTACACACGGAGCGGTCCGTTTTTTCGGTCCGCTCCGTGTGTCCGTCAGCCCAGCGGGGGGGTCTCCGCTCAGCTGTCGGCGGACAGGGCGGTCCCCGCACACTGTGCAGGGACCGCCCCGTATCTCCTCCGCTCTCCCCTATGGGAAGTCGGATGGAAACGGACCGTCTGTCCGTTTGCATCCGATCCGTTTGGCCGGACGGAAGCAAAAATAGGACATTCTTCCGTCCGCAAAAACGGATGCGGATCTAGCGGACATCATCCGCTAACGGATCCGCTCCCATAGGGGCCCATTACAAGTCCGTAAACGGACTTGTAATGAGCGGACGAATGGTCCACTAGTGTGAAAGGGCCCTTACAGGGGACATTGGTATTCAGCCCCCTTTACTCCGATACCCCCTAACTAAAATCTAGTGGAACCAATTGCCTTCAGAAGTCACCTAATTAGTAAATAGAGTCCACCTGTGTGTCATTTAATCTCAGTATAAATACAGCTGTTCTGTGAAGCCCTCAGAGGTTTGTTAGAGAACCCTAGTGAACAAACAGCATCATGAAGGCCAAGGAAACACACGAGACAGCCAGACAGGTCAGGGATAAAGTTGTGGAGAAGTATAAAGCAGGGTTAGGTTATAAAAAAAATCTCCCAAGCTTTGAAGATCTCACGGAGCTTCTGTTCAATCCATCATCGGGAAAATGGAAAGAGTATGGCTACAACTGCAAACCTACCAAGACATGGCCGTCCACCTAAACTGACCGGGCCGGGCAAGGAGAGCATTCATCAGAGAGGCAGCCAAGAGGCCCATGTAAATTCTGGAGGTGCTGCAGAGATCCACAGCTCAGGGGGGAGAATCTGTCCACAGGACAACTATTAGTGGTGCTCTCCACAAATCTGCCCTTTATGGAAGGAGTGACAAGAAGAAAGACATTGGAGGAAAGAAAGACATAAGAAGTCCTGTTTGCGAGAAGCCATGTGGGGGAGGGGACACAGCAAACATGTGGGGGAAGGGGACACAGCAAACATGTGGAAGAAGGAGCTCTGGTCAGATGACACCAAAACTAACACACCATCACCACCGTGAAACATGGTGGTGGCAGCATCATGTGGTGGGGATGCTTTTCTTCAGCAGGGACAGTGAAGCTGGTCGGTGTTGATGGGGAGATGGATGGAGCCAAATACGGATGTAAACATCCCTTGTAATAGAAAAAAACATGACAGGTCCTCTTAAATATGAGATCTGGGGGTCAAAAAGACGTCACATCTCATATTTACACGAAAATGAAATAATAAAAAAAAAATTACAAAAAAATAAAATGTCCCTTTAAGAGGTTATGGGCGGAAGTGAAGTTTTGACATCGCCTTCCACCCTGCTATGATAGCGATCTTCCCCTCACTCGTCTCCATACCAAGCTGGAGAGAGGACCCGATTGCCTCTGCTGCCACTGACGTAAGCGGCAGAGGGCGCGAGAGAGCGGTGGGAGGGAGCGGCGAATCCGTTGCAGAGACCTCCATTATCGTAAACCGGACCGCCACCTGAATCAATGGATACCTCGGTTATGGTAACTGACTGCTGCCATAACAGAGAATTCCCTCTTCAAAGTGGCGGCGTATATCGGCGCGCGGCGGTCCGGACTAGACATGTGCATTTCGTTTCGTTACGAATTCGAACCAATTTTTCATTATTCGGAAATTCGGATGCATCAGAGTTTCCGAATTACAAAATTAACAAATTCAAACAAATTAGAAAAAACGCGAACTAAGTAGTTGTCATAAACAGTAGTAGCAGTAGTCAGCAGTAGACATGTGCAATTTATTAGTGTTGCTCACGAATATTCGCATTGCGAATATTCGCTACGAATATTGCATATTCGAGTATTCGCGATTCTCGAATTGGCGGCGAATTTCGCTTTTCGAATATTCGTATTTTTCAAATTTCGAATAAATTTGAAAAAATTCGAATCATTTCGCATTCGCGGATTTCGCATTCGCATGCAAAATTCGAATTTTATTATTTTTTTTAAATATCCGAATTTCGATATTAACGAATATTCGCGAATATTCTTCAAAATATTCGCGAAATATCGCGAAATCGAATATGGCGTATTCCGCTCATCACTACAATTTATTTAGTTCCAAATTCGTTTTTTTTTTTTTAACGAATTTTGAGAAATATGATAATGCAGAATTTCCGAATTTTTTTATTTCCGAATTTTTCATATTTCCGAAATTTTGAAAAATCTGAAATTTGAAAATTCGAGAATTCGAATCGAATTCGGAAAACAATTCGAACCGAAAACAAATTCGAATGAAAATTGAAAGCAAATTTGAATCAAAATATTAAAAAAATATATATCGATTTCTAAAAAAGAATACAATAAGATAGAACATAAAATAATAAAACAATAGAATGAAAATCAAAGAATAGTAAAGAACAGAATAGAATTTAATAGAATGTAATCAAATACAATAATACAAATACATACAATCAAATCCGGTTGAAATATCATCGAATTTGGTTGAAATATTAACGATAGCGGATGAAATATTATTGAATTCTGTTGAGATATTTTCGAATCCGATCAAAATATGATCGAATCCGGTAGAAATGTTTTCGAATTCGACCGGGGTTTTTTTTTCGAATTCGGTCGAAAACGATTGAATTCCGAAAACGAATTTAACAAATTTAACGAATCTAACTTAAAGTGGAGGTTCACCCTTAAAACCACTTTCTCCCATCCCATCCAGCATACTGGCGTCAGCGCCAGTATGCTGTCCTTTTTTTTTTTTTTTTATCGGTGTACTTACCTCTTAATAGATAATTACATTTTCGTCCTACCGCGGTATATGGCGCCGCTATATCGCGTCACGCCTTCCGAAAACAGCCGACTAGCACTCGGCTGTTCTCGGCGCTATACGGCGCCTGCGCACAGACCTAGGAGCTGACTGCGCAGGCGCCGTATATAGCCGCGTCACGCCCTCCGAAAAAAGCCGAAATAGGACTCGGCTGTATACGGCGCCTGCGCAGTCAGCTCCTGGGTCTGTGCGCAGGCGCCGAGAACAGCCGAGTGCTAGTCGGCTGTTTTCGGGAGGCGTGACGCGATATAGCGGCGCCATATACCGCGGTAGGACGAAAATTTATTTATCTATTAAGAAGTAAGTACAGCGATAAAAAAAATAAAAAAGACAGCATACTGGCGCTGACGGGATGGGAGAAAGTGGTTTTAAGGGTGAACCCCCTCTTTAACGAAATTAATTAACCACTTAAGGACCGCCTACTGCACATTTACGTCGGCAGAATGGCACGGCTGGGCACATCAACGTATATATACGTTGATTTTAGTACCCAGCCGTGGGTCACAGGACCGGGACCGCAGGATTCGCGGACCCGATCGCCGCTGCAGTGCGGCGATCCGTCCCTGGAGCGGAAGAACGGGGAGAGCCGTGTGTAAACACTAGTGTTGAGCAGAATATGCCATATTCGTTTTCGCGATATATCTCGAATATATAGTCGAATATTCGAGATATATTCGCTAAATACGAATATTCGTGATATTTTTTGGAAATGAAATGATTGCGAATATTCGCTATTGGAATGCGATTCGAAATTTCGGAAATGCGGAATGGAGCCTCTGATTGGCTCAGAATATTCGTGATATATTACCATACAAAATAATTGCGAATATTCGCAAATGCGGAAGGAGCACTCTGATTGGCTCAGAATATTCGTGATATATTACCATACGAAATAATTGCGAATATTCGGCAAATCGGAAGGAGCCTCTGATTGGCTCAGAATACTCTTGATATTTTATCGAATTTCGAAGAATGCGAATGGGAAATTGATTGCGGAATTTCGACAGTAACACTCTGAAATGAATAATGTGTTTATTTTAGCAAAAACAATATTGGAATTTCTCGAAAATAATCCGATATCCTATTGCCGAATATCGCTTGCGATTTTTCGGCAATATAAAAGGATCGCTGCAGCTACTCGGCCCAAGGTCTCTAATCATACCAGCAATGCTTTTAGACGTCGATGGGGACTCTAGGATGTGATCGTCAAAAAAAAAAAGAAAAAATCGAATATTCGAAATAGCGAATATTCACCGCGAAATTCGGAATGTATCGGAATACTCGAATATGCCATATTCGACGAATATTCGATCGATATTCGACGTCACGGCTTCCCCGTGCTTCTCTGTGGCCGTACCTCGCGTCACAGCCACATGACCCCCCAGCCACACCCCCCTACAGTTGTAAACACAACACATAGGTCACACATCCCCTACAGCGCCCCCTTGTGGTTAACTCCCAAACTGCAACTGTCATTTCCACAGTAAACAATGCAATTTAAATGCATTTTTTGCTGTGAAAATGACAATTGTCCCAAAAATGTGTCAAAATTGTCCGAAGTGTCCGCCATAATGTCGCAGTCACGAAAAAAAATCGCTGATCGCCGCTATTAGTAGTAAAAAAAAAAAATTAATAAAAATGCAATAAAACTATCCCTTATTTTGTAAACGCTATAAATTTTGCGAAAACCAACCGATAAACGCTTATTGCGATTTTTTTTTACCAAAAATACGTAGAAGAATACGTATCGGCCTAAACTGAGGGAAAAATGTTTTTTTTTATATATTTTTGGGGGATATTTATTACAGCAAAAAGTAAAAAATATTGCATTCTTTTTAAAATTGTCGCTCTATTTTTGTTTATAGCGCAAAAAATAAAAACCGCAGAGGTGATCAAATACCACCAAAAGAAAGCTCTATTTGTGGGGAAAAAAGGACGCCCATTTTGTTTGGGAGCCACGTCGCACGACCGCGCAATTGTCAGTTAAACCGTCGCAGTGCCGAATCGCAAAAAGGGGCAAGGTCCTTTACCTGCATTTTGGTCCGGGTCTTAAGTGGTTAAATAACGAATTAAAACAAAACAAATCAAATTTTTTCCTTTTGCACATGTCTAGTCCGGACGTGTTAATGAAAGCTGAAATGATTTTTGATTGGACGTGAACATGTTAAAGCGTCAGCGAGATTTACTTTTTATTCCGTGTTTAGATCTACGCCGCGCTGGGGCTCCCCTTCCGCCTTTGTTTAAGCTTTGCCCCGAAACTACAAGTTTTTTTTTGTTCTTTTTTTTTTTTTTGCAATATAAAAACGTCAGATCCATTTTTCTTTTGCGCTTTTTTAGCTTTCGCCGCCGCGAGGAAACGCAGCCGGGAAATCCCAGGATGTTCATAATGAACTTCGCTGGAACTTGAATACATCTTGAATGAGAGAGAGGCCAGAAATAGCCAGAGGTTTGTCTGCCGGAATGAAGGGGAAGAGCGCCGCGCTTTTCATCACTTTTTTTATTTTTGTTTTTGTTTGTTTTCTTATCATGCACAGTACCTGCTCGCCATGCGCAATTGTGGGAAGGAGCTTTTATCAGGAAGACGCTGAGCATAGGAGTTTTCTTATAGAGTGCTAATAAATCCGGATTCATTCGACGTTCCAGGGAATCCTTAGAGCACCGGTGTGTACTACTTCCTGTTGGCGGCGGAACGCACGATGGGGGCGGATGTGATGTCATCAGTCGAAAAAATTATGGCCTGAGGATTGAAGTGTCGCCTCCCGCGTCTTGCATCATTATCGGCTAATGACACCACGTGCAATTCGTTTAGCGCCAAATTCGTTTTTTTTTTTAATGAATTTTGATCAATTAGTTCATTCCGAAATCTCCGAATTTTTCAATTTCTGGATATTCGGATTTGAAAAAACGTGAAAATTCACACTTTATTCGGCAGTGCACATGTCTAAGTGAAAACGTGAAAATTCGAAATTTTGGGAATTCAAAAGTTTCAAAGATTCGAAAATGTAAAAAATTAGAAAATGTAAATATTAGAACATTTTTAAAATTAGAAAAAAAATTTAATTCGAAAATTGGTATCAGTGGGAGGAATAGTGCCCCATTATTGGTGTCAGTGGAAGGAATCGTGCCCCATCATTGGTGTCAGTAAGAGGAATAGTGCCCCATCATTGGTGTCAGTGAGAGGAATAGTGCCCCATCATTGGTATCAGTGAGAGGAATAGTGTCCCATCATTGGTATCAGTGGGAGGAATAGTGTCCCATCATTGGTGTCAGTAGGAGGAATAGTGTCCTATTATTGGTGTCAGTGGAAGGAATAGTGTCCCATCATTGGTGTCAGTGGGAGGAATAGTGTCCCATCATTGGTATCAGTGGAAGGAATAGTGCCTTATCATTGGTATCAGTGGGAGGAATAGTGCCCCATCATTGGTGTCTGTGGGGAGAATAGTGTCCCATCATTGGTGTCAGTGGGAGGAATAGTGTCCCATCATTGGTATCAGTGGAAGGAATAGTGCCTTATCATTGGTATCAGTGTGAGGAATAGTGTCCCATCATTGGTGTCAGTAGGAGGAATAGTGTCCCATTATTGGTGTCAGTGGAAGGAATAGTGTCCCATCATTGGTGTCAGTGGGAGGAATAGTGTCCCATCATTGGTATCAGTGGAAGGAATAGTGCCTTACCATTGGTATCAGTGGGAGGAATAGTGCCCCATCATTGGTGTCAGTGGGGAGAATAGTGTCCCATCATTGGTGTCAGTGGGAGGAATAGTGTCCCATCATTGGTGTCAGTGGGAGGAATAGTGTCCCATCAATGGTGTCAGAGGGAGGAATAGTGTCCCATCATTGGTGTCAGTAAGAGGAATAGTGCCCCATCATTGGTGTCAGTAAGAGGAATAGTGCACCATCATTGGTGTCAGTAAGAGGAATAGTGCCCATCATTGGTATCAGTGGGAGGAATAGTGTCCCATCATTGGTATCAGTGGGAGGAATAGTGTCCCATCATTGGTGTCAGTGGGAGGAATAGTGTCCCATCATTGGTGTCAGTGGGAGGAATAGTGCCTTATCATTGGTATCAGTGGGAGGAATATTGCCCCATCATTGGTGTCAGTGGGGAGAATAGTGTCCCATCATTGGTGTCAGTGGGAGGAATAGTGTCCCATCAATGGTGTCAGAGGGAGGAATAGTGTCCCATCATTGGTATCCATGGGAGAAATAGTGCCCCATCATTGGTGTCAGAGGGAGAAATAGTACGCCATCATTGGTATCCGTGGGAGGAATTGTGTCTCATCATTGGTTTACCTGGGAGGAAAAGTGCCCCATCATTTGGGGCACAGTGGCAGCATTTGGGGCAAGCAATCGGTGAGAAACAATTGGTGTCGGGGAAGATGGAGGACACGGACACCAGACACTTCTTGCTGTCACCTGAGACAAATTAGGTGCCGGTCAGATGACGGGGGCACAGTGGCAGCACATGGGGCACAGTAGCAGCATTTGGAGCACAGTGTCAGCACATGGGGCACAGTGGCAGCACATGGGGCACAGTGGCAGCACATTGGTCACAGTGGCAACATTTGGGGCACAGTGACAGCACTTGGGGCACAGTGGCTGCTTTTGATGGGCACAGTGTCTGCGTTCGGTACAGTGGCTGCAATTGTGGGAGCACAGTGGCAATATTTAGGGCACAGTGGCAGCACATGGGTCACAGTGGAAACATTTGAGGCACAGTGGAAATATTTGGGGCACAGTGGAAATATTTGGGGCACAGTGGAAATATTTGGGGCACAGTGGAAATATTTGGGGCACAGTGGAAATATTTGGGGCACAGTGGTAGCACATGGGGGACAGTGGAAATATTTGGGGCACAGTGGAAACATTTAGGGCACAGTGGCAGCACATGGGGTACAGTGGAAATATTTGGGGCACAGTGGCAGCACATGGGGTACAGTGGAAATATTTGGGGCACAGTGGCAGCACATGGGGTACAGTGGTAGGCTGGTAGCACACGGGGCACAGTGGCTGCGTTTGATGGGCGCAGTGGCTGCAATTGATGATTTTTTTTTTCACCAGTCGCCCCCACTGGATGTGGAGGTTTTCTATACCCGCTTCGCCCACCTTCTTTCTTCTCTCCATAAATCCCTTTGTAATAGAAATCAGGAAATAGTAATACAAATAAATACGAGAGACGGAGAAGGAGACTGAGAATTGGGTCATCGTCCTTTTCTTTCCCGAGACCTGAGAATTCCTCGCGCTCCTCATTCCTCTTTTGTTGTCTTTATATAATAGACGGAATCAATCTATACCAGGGGGGGGGGGGGCGGAAATCACCGTCCATCCCCCCCCCCTGTCGCCCCCATTACCTCCTATAGAGACCGGCCGCCCTCCTTCCTGCAGATATCGATCTCCCGCCTCTGACACAGATAACCTGACTACAGAGGAGTCACTCCAATGTGACGCAACGTATCGGGGGGGGGGGGGGGTACGGAGGGTCCGGCACTATGATACACCGACCGTCCTCAAACCCAACACCCTCTGCAAAGAGACCGATTCTAATGGAGACCATCCAACTGGAGAAATACCAGTCTGCTGCAGGCAGGGGGAGGCATTTCCTCAGTCTCCCCCCCCCCAGTGATCAGACTGTACATTGTAACTTTGTAGAAGGAGGAGGAGGCATTTCCTCACTCTCCCCTCCCCCAGGTATCAGACTGCACATTGTAACTTCCGTGGGGCATTTCCTTAGTTTCCCCTCCCCCAGTGATCAGACTGTACATTGTAACTTCCGTGGGGCATTTCCTCAGTCTCCCTCCCCCCCCAGTGATCAGTCTATACATTGTAACTTCCGTGGGGCAACTTTATAGAAGGAGGAGGAGGCATTTCCTCAGTCTCCCCTCCCCCAGTGATCAAACTGTACATTGTAACTTTGTAGAAGGAGGAGGAGGCATTTCCTCAGTCTCCCCTCCCATCTTCTAGGATAGGGGTCTCAAGCTGGTGGCCCTCCAGCTGTTGCAAAACTACAAGTCCCATCATTTTTCTGCCTGTGGGAGGAGTCATGCTTGTAACTGTCTGCCTTGCAATGCCTTGTGGGACTTGTAGTTTCACAACAGCTGGAGGGCCGTCAGTTTGAGACCCCCTGCACTAGGATTGATGCTGATTGATGCCTGAACAAATATGGTGCTGTTATTGGAAAGAAAAGCGGGTGAATAAATACAGTAATTGGAAGTTTTACTCTTACATATTTGGCTGCGGTAAAATGAAATCTGATTGGCTGCCAGCTCTCTAACACCTTTTCTGCCTCCCGCTGGGCCTCATTGAATAAGGCTGAGAAATGGAATAAGTCGGACGGAGGGATCTCTGCGCCGAGTCATCTTTTTTATTATCTGCAGAAATGGAGCCGCACTAATCTGAGCTCCCGAGCCGTGTGACAAATTGACATTCAGACGGATGGCGCCCCGGAACAATCCCGCTCACCCTTCTGTAACATGACATAGTGGCTGTGTCAATAGCCGCCTGCGAGAGCCAATCGAAATCAATCTTCCGGCCCGCGGCGAATCAGCCGAGCGAAGCCCCCCATCCATTCCTCAAGGAGGAGGCTGAAGAGAGAGTCCGATCTTTTCCCCGGAGGGAGTCCCTCTATGATTAAAGGGGGGCTCCGCCTACAGAATACCCATCACACCGCACAAGAGGAGGAAACCCCCCATTATATGTTTGTTATGTGGTCCCATTCACACAACATATCCAAATGTTTCATTGAGGCTGAGTCATACACACGCTGTATTACCAAAAGTATTGGGACGCCTGCCTTTACATGAACTTTAATGGCACCCCAGTCTTAGTCCGTAGGGTTCAATATTGAGTTGGCCCCCCACTTTGCAGCTACTCTTCTGGGAAGCAACTCTTCTGGGAAGGCCGTCCACAATGTTTAGGAGTGTGTCTATGGGAATGTTTGATCGTTCTTCCAGAAGAGCATTTGTGAGGTCAGGCTATGATGTTGGACGAGAAGGTCTGGCTCACAGTCTGCGCTCTAATTCGTCCCAAAGGTGTTCCGTCTGGTTGAGGTCAGGACAGTGAAGTTCCTCCACCCCAAACCCCGTTCCCACAAAGTTGGGAGCATGAAATTGTCCAAAATGTCTTGGTATCTCGACGCCTTAAGAGTTCCCTTCACTGGAACTAAGGGGGCCAACCCAACCCCTGAAAAACAACCCCCCACCATAATCCCCCCTTCCGCACACCATAATCCCCCCCACACACCATAATCCCCCCTCCACCAAATGATTAGGACCCCAGGGTGGGTGGTATTTAGCACCCAGAAGGGGACAGAAGTCCTTATTATTATATTATTATTATTATTATTGTTATTAGTATTATTAATATTTTGTATATTATTATTTATTTTTGTATGTTATTAATATTATTATTATTATTATTATTTTTTGTACTGTACCACTATTATTATTTTATATTTATTTTTATTTATTTATTTCAGGTACTTATATAGCACTGTCAATATACACTGTGCTTTACATATAATTATTTGTATATTATTATTATTATTATTATTCATTTTGTATGTTATTATTAATATTATTATTTGGTTATTATTTTTTGTACTGTACCACTATTATTATTTTATATTTATTTTTATTTATTTATTTCAGGTACTTATATAGCACTGTCAATATACACTGTGCTTTACATATAATTATTTGTATATTATTATTATTATTATTAATTTTGTATGTTATTATTTGGTTATTATTTTTGTACTGTACCACTATTATTATTTTATATTTATTTTTATTTATTTATTTCAGGTACTTATATAGCACTGTCAATATACACTGCAATTTACATATAATTATTATAATTATTTGTATATTATTATTATTATTATTATTATTTATTTTGTATGTTATTATTAATATTATTATTTGGTTATTATTTTTTGTACTGTACCACTATTATTATTTTATATTTTTATTTATTTATTTCAGGTACTTAAATAGCACTGTCAATATACACTGCAATTTACATATAATTATTATAATTATTTGTATATTATTATTAATATTTATTTTGTATGTTATTATTCATATTATTATTTGGTTATTATTTTTTGTGCTGTACCACTATTATTATTTTATATTTATTTGTATTTATTTATTTCAGGTACTTATATAGCACTGTCAATATACACTGCACTTTACATATAATTATTTGTATATTATTATTATTATTATTATTTATTTTGTATGTTATTATTAATATTATTATTATTATTATTTAGTTATTTTTTGTGCTGTACCACTATTATTATTTTATATTTATTTTTATTTATTTATTTCAGGTACTTATATAGCACTGTCAATATACACTGCACTTTACATATAATTATTTGTATATTATTATTAATATGTATTTTGTATGTTATTATTAATATTATTATTATTATTATTTAGTTATTATTTTTTGGACTGTACCACTATTATTATTTTATATTTATTTTTATTTGTATTTATTTATTTCGGGTACTTACATAGCACTGTCAATATACACAGCGCTTTACATATACTTATTTGTATATTATTATTATTATTATTAGTATTAGTATTATTATTATTATTATTTATTTTGTATGTTATTATTAATATTATTATTATTATTATTATTTGGTTATTATTATTTTTTGTACTGTACCACTATTATTATTTTATATTTATTTATTTATTTCAGGTACTTAGATAGCACTGTCAATATACACAGCGCTTTACATATAATTGTTTGTATATTATTATTATTATTATTAATTTTGTATGTTATTACTATAAGTATTTGTATATTCTTATTATTATTTATTTTGTATGTCATTATTAATTATGAATAATAATAATAATAAAAATTGATTATTAATAGTATTTTTATTATTTATAAATAATATTATTAGTATATTTTTATTGTTATTTTTATTATTGTTATTATTTGTATATTATTATTACAGGAATATATATAGCGCTGACAATGCATGCGGCTCTTTACATTGACATCAGTCCCTGCCCCCAAGGAGCTTAATGTCCGTATCACACACATATGGGGCCAGTTTTGCACAGCAGCCAATGAACTTCCAGCACATGATTAGAATGTAGGGGACCCCCCGAGCACCTGGGGGAAGCCCACCCTGGCACAGGGAGAACATACAAACTCCATGCAGACAATGTCCTGGCTCCTGACCGAAGCGGCAGAGGTGAAATCTTTACAAACGGCGCTGAGGATGAACCCGGACGCGCCGGCTCCCGGGCTGCTGCTCTCGGCATCCTGGCATGACAGCGGTGCTCAATCTTTTCCGGATGCGCATGCACGGCTCCCCCTCCCCCCGGAGGCCCGGAAATGGCCCCGGCAATAAACCTGTGCTCTTTTTATTGATATTGATGCAGTAAAGGTGTCTTGGGCCCGGCGCAGAGGCGAGTCCGGCCGGCAGACGCCGGTGATAAAGTACACGAGTCGCTTTTTTTTATCTCCCGCGCCGAGCGCTCGGAGCTTTTCATTTTTTTACGGCGCCTGACAAGCTAAATGGGGTTATCGGGGGGGTGGAGCGTTCTGTAATTGCTCAAATATCCGCCGGTTTCCGATCCCAGTTTCCGATCGCTGGCTTGTTTGGCCGGCTATGCAAATACGCCGCCCCGAGCGCAATCTGTTCAAGAAAACGTTTATTTCTGATACGGGGGTGTTTTTTTTTTTTTCTTCGAGTGCGGTCAATCAGCGAGCGACAGACGCTACGCAGGAAACAATGTAACTGCAGTACCGGCTTCACACCAGTGCGGCTCTGATGGCGACTTCCTGACCATTCCATTTGTAACATTATTACTATTATAGAGATTACATTTCTACCAAATCTGTCAGATTTATCCAATTAACAGAAGTTACAATGTATAGTCTGATCACTAGGGGGAGGGGAGACTGGGGAAATGCCTCCTCCTCCTTCTACAAAGTTACAATGTACAGTCTGATCACTAGGGGGAGGGGAGACTGGGGAAATGTCTCCTCCTCCTCCTACAAAATTACAATTTACAGTCTGATCACTGGGGGAGGGGAGACTGGGGAAATGCCTCCTCCTCCTTCTACAAAGTTACAATGTACAGTCTGATCACTGGGGGGAACTGAGGAAATGCCTCCTCTTCCTTCTACAAAGTTACAATGTACAGTCTGATCACTGGGGGAGGGGGGATACTGAGGAAATGCCTCCTCCTCCTCCTCCTTCTACAACAAGATTACATTGTACAGTCTGATCACTGGGGGAGGGGATAAATATAAATATACATTAAAAAATATATATATCTACAAATAAAAAAAATATATATATATAAAAATATATTTATATACATTTTAAGAAATATATATATATATATATAAAATACAAATAAAAAAATATATATATATACTGTATATATATATATATATAAAATACAAATAAATAAAAAAATATATATATATATAAATATATTTATATACATTTTAAGAAATATATATATATATATATAAAATACAAATAAAAAAAAATATATATATACTGTATATATATATATATATAAAATACAAATAAATAAAAAAATATATATATATATAAATATATTTATATACATTTTAAGAAATATATATATATATATATAAAATACAAATAAAAAAAATATATATATACTGTATATATATATATATATATAAAATACAAATAAATAAAAAAATATATATATATATAAATATATTTATATACATTTTAAGAAATATATATATATATATATATATATATATATATAAAATACAAAAAAAAAAATATATATATATATATATATATATATATATTTCTCAAAATGTATATAATATATTTATATATATATTTTTTTATCTGTAGATGGATATATATATATATATATATATATATATATATATATCTATATATATATATATATATATATATCTATATCTATATAAAATGTTATATATATTTTATATACATATATATATTTTTTTTCTATATTTTATTTGTATATATATATATTATTATTATACAGGATTTATATAGCGGCAACAGTTTGCGCAGCGCTTTACATCAGGGAAGACAGTACATTCACAATACAAATCAATACAGAAGGGATCAGAGGGCCCTGCTCGTAAGAGCTTACAATCTAGAAGGGAGGGTCAAGTGGAACAAAGGGTAGTTAGCTGGGGGGGATGATCAGATGGACTCTGAAGAGGAGGGTTTTCAGGGATCCTCTAAAAGCTAATAGAGAGTGAGATAGACGGATAGATTGGGGTAAGGAGTTCCATAGGCTAGGAGAGGCTCTGGAAAAGTCCTGGAGACGAGCATGGGAGGAGGTGATGAGAGAGCGAGAGAGCAGGAGGTCTTGAGAAGAACGAAGAGAACGATTAGGTTGGTATTTAGAGACTAGGTCAGTGATGTAGCTGGGGGCAGAGTTGTGGATGGCTTTGTAGGTAATTGTTGGTAGTTTGAATTTAATTCCCTGGGTGAGCGGAAGCCAGTGGAGGGATTGGCAGAGAGGAGCAGCAGAGACAGAGCGGTTGGTAAGGTGGATGGGTCTGGCAGCAGCATTCATGATGGACTGGAGGGGGGATAGAGTATGCAGCGGTAAGCCGGTGAGAAGGGAGTTGCAGTAATTGAGGCGAGAGATGACCAGGGAGCGAATCAGTAGCTCTGTGGTGTCATTGGATAGAAAGGGGCGTATTTTGGAGATGTTGCGAAGGTTGAGGCGGCAAGATTTGGACAGTGATTGAATGTGAGGTTTAAAGGACAGTTGAGAGTCCAGGACTACACCTAGGACCTTGGCATGTGGGGATGGGCTGATAGTTGTGCCATTCATTTTGACAGGGAGATCAGGGGGGGAGGGAAAATGATAAGTTCCGTTTTAGATAGATTGGGGCAGATTCACGTAGATCGGCGCATTATCATTCCGGCGTAGCGCACCACTTTTCCGTTAGACTTGCGCAATCTAGCCGCGTAATCCGGCGATTCACGTAGCTTTTACGCAAGAGCTTGCGCAAACGTAAGGTTTTTTCCGTAGGCGTAAGGAGGAGTAATACAAATTGGGAGGGACGTGGGCGTGTTACATTGAAATGAGCCGTGACCCCATGCAAATGAAGGGCCGGCCGACTCGCGCATGCGCGCGTGAAGGAAACCATGTCAGCTCCGTTGTGCGCATGCTCACAACTCGGGAGCGGCGCAATCATTGAAATTGGAAATGGACTAGGGCAATGTTGTGAACTACGCAGACAGCATAAATAGACACACACAAACGCACTTCCATTGCAAAAGTACATCCCTTTGTGTCCCTTCCCATTGAATCAAGTGCTTTTGCTCTGTTGTTCGTTAGAGTGTGTTTTGTAGTTGTCAGATTAGTGTTCTGTGTGATCTTGTGCTTGTTGGTAGTTTTGTGAAAGTGTATTTTGATAAGTGTTTGAGACTGTTTGTTTGATTGATAGATTTCTGAGCGTTTGTTTTCTTGCTTTTTTTTTTCATCTGATTTTTTTGTGTGTGTTTCTTGCTGAGTGCTAGTGTGATTTTTGGCTGTTCTTTTTCTCTTTGTGTGTGTTCTTGTCTGATTGGTTGTGCTTGTATTTGTGACAGATTTTTGGTGACTGCTAGTGAGTTTGTTTGGAAGTATGACTGAGAGAAAAAGAAAGCTCAATTTTACTGTGGGGGAAAAAAGAATTCTTGCCCGGGCCATTACCGACTATGGGCGTTTTCTCCACGGCCCGCAGAGTGCCACCACCACCCCGGCCAGGAGGAGGGAGATATTGGATATAATCACGGAGCAGGTCAATTCATCGGGGGAGGGGGAGACACGGACCCGCTCTGGGATAGAAAAGAAAATAAATGACCTCCGGCGTGAGGTGAAAAAAAAACTGGCCGCAATAAATGCCCATGCCAGGGGCACAGGAGGGGGCCCACCATGCCGGGTTAGATTTTCAGAGACGGAGCGTGTGGTGGCCCTGACCTTTCACCGGCATGAAGTGGAGGGCCTGCCAGGCTTTGACACAAGTCCGGTCCCCGCGGTGCCAGGTAAGGTTTTTATTTCTCTCAGGTGTGTAGCATGTGTGGGGGAGGGGGTGAAAGGGAATATGTGGCAAGTGTGTGGATCCTCCAACCTGTGAATGTTTTGTGTCATCCACAGCTGTGCAGGAGGGTGCAGGGCCATCTGGACTGACCGCTCCAACCCCAGGACAGCAGCCTAATGAGGCCCCCCCAACAAGGCCAGAGTCCGCAGAGGAGGAACAAGAGGAGGGGGAGGATCATGCGGAGGACGATCATGAGGAGGAGCAGAATCATGAGGAGGAGGAGTCCATGGAAGGCACTGGCCCTTTGGTTTCTGCGGACTCTTCCCCTCTGGCTGCAAGAAGCCTGCCCTCCCTAAGGGTCAGCCCCCCCCCCTCCTCCCCCAACATGGCTCCCCTCACAAGGGCCTCCCCTTCTCCCCGGCCACAACCATCAGCAAGAGCCAAGAGGTCATCCCCAAGCACCAGGGGGGCGCCCAATCTCATGCCCGCCTGTCTGAGAAGGAACCTGGCCACCCAGACCCGCCTTCTGAGACAGCTCTGCCAGACTATGGGGCGGGTGGATCAGAGCCTGTCCTCCATTAATGATAGCCTGGGTAACCTGGACTCCCACTCCCGGGCCTCCACAACCTGCCTAAATGACCTGCAAACTACAGCAGCAGGCGTTGGGCAGGATGTGAGGGCCCTTACCCAGGCTATCCAGGGCAACACGGCAACACTTGGTGCTGCCCTGGACAGAATAGCCGTGGCCTTGGAGGGCAGGCCGCCAGGTGGGCAGATCTCAGGGGCTGCTCCTCCTTCCCCGGCTTTTCCCCTCCCCCATGCGTCTCCCCTGAGGGTCCGGGGCCGTGGCCGGGGGCGCCCCAGGCGTGGCTCAGGCAGAGGGCAATAATTTTTTTTTCCCCCTTTTGTTTGTTTTGAAAGCTTTTTTATTTTTGTTCTCTGCTTTTTTTTGTTTTTTCTAAGCATTTATTTTTTCAATGCATTTTTGTTTGTTTGACTTTTTTGGCATATTTTGGGTTGTGAATGATGTTTGAATGTGGGGGTGACATTCCTGCTGGAAAAGGGGTGTCACCCTCAATTTTGGTGGAGAAGGGTTCCCCAGGACCAGGGAGAAGTGATTCCCAGGTCCGTGTGAATGGTGTATGAATGTACAGTGACATAATTGGAGCCTTGACGTGGCGTTACTGCTCACCAGTCTTGCATGGTGGACTGGTGCCAATCCAATTTGATGAGGATGTGGGGTGTGTGTGCTAGGGACCATAGTGGTGTGCATGCATGCATTCTCATTGTGCCATGATTAATGTGTGTGTTTAACGTGCAAAGATGCCCAATATGAGCTGCCTCCTGACTGCTCTTCCCTCAGAAGACGGGGTATCCTCGGTTAGGGGTTGATTTTCTGGTTGGGGGGTCAGATCATCACGTAGCTCAACCTGCAGGCCCTTCCTCACTGCGAGATTGTGTAGCATGCAACATGCAGCGATGATATGGCACACGAAGTTTGGGGAATACAACAGTGTACCCCCAGACTTATCCAGGCATCGGAAACGTGACTTCAGGAGGCCAAAGGTGCGCTCCACCACTGCACGGGTTTTGATGTGTGCTTCATTGTATCGTTCCTCTCCTGGGGTTTGGGGGTTCCGGATAGGAGTCATGAGATGGGGTCCCAGTGCATATGCAGAGTCACCTGTAAAGGAAAAGACAGGAGAATGTTAGTCATGCATGTGCCACTTCTGTTGTGCATCACGGGAGGGGATAGTCATGCCTGACTCCCATGTCACTCACCAACCAGCCAGGTGTTCCCATACACGTTCTGTTCGAATTCTGTTCGGATGTGGCTTTGATTGTAGATGTAGCTGTCATGGCTGGACCCTGGGTGTTTGGCACGGACGTGCCATATGAGGCCTTGGGCATCAACTATCACCTGTACGTTGATGGAGTGCCAATTCTTCCGATTGCGGTACATGTGCTCGGTCTCATGGGGGGGCTGGAGTGCCACATGTGTGCAATCAATGGCCCCGATGGTGCGTGGGAATCTGGCAATTCGGTAGAAATCTGCCATTGCCTTGATTCGAAGCTCCTCAGTGGTGGGTTTGATGATTTGGTTGGCCAAGCGTGTGAGGATTGCAGGGACAACCTGGTGCACACATCTGCTCATGGAGGATTGTGACATCCCAGCCACCACTCCACTTGTACGCTGAAAAGAGCCACTGGCAAGGACATGGAGTGTTGCCAGGACCTTGACCAGTGGCTGCACTGCATGTGAGCGTTGTGTTGGGCTGGTGATGTCCTCCTGCAAGGTTGTGGTTAATTCCAGGATGGCATGAGGGGGGAATCTGAAGATGCGAAAGACCTCTGAATCATTCATGCCAAACAGGTGTATGCGGGTGCGGTATACCCTCTCCCGTGCCATCCTCCGTGCCCTCCTCCTTCTTTGGTCATCTATATTCACTAGTGCAGCTATGAGCGACGATGCCCCTAGCATGTTGGCAGTCAAATTGTAGTGCAACACGTGTGTGTGGTCTGCTCCTCAGTAACGGTGTTGCTTTATCTGACAATTAGACTTTTTTTCAAAAGTTAGATCAGCTTTTATGTGCTCTAACTTTAGACAGGACATTTTGCAGTTGCGCACATCGCGTAGCCTGCGCAGCAACTGCGTTTTTTTGTGGATCCCCGTAACTCCCTCATTAGCATATTTGACTAGCAAATCAATGGTGTGTCTAGCGCAGTTTTGCGCGAAGGGAAGCGAAGGTCTAACTCAATTACGCCGGACCAAAAAACGTAGATTTCTGGCGTATATTGTTTTGTGAATCGCGTCCAACTATACGCACGCGCACATTTAGACTTACGCACGCGCAACAGCAGTTGCGCACGCGTAATCGCTCTGTGAATCTGGCCCATTGAGTTTAAGGAAGTGGTGCGACATCCAAAGTGATATATCTGATAGTAAATTAGTGATACGTGAGGAAAATAAAGGAGTGAGTTGAGGAGTAGAGAGATAGATTTGAGTGTCGTCAGCGTAGAGATGATATTGGAAGCCATGGGAGGCTATCAGCTGACCCAGGGAGGAGGTGTAGATTGGAAATAGGAGAGGTCCAAGAACAGAACCTTGGGGGACCCTGTAACGGAACTATGTATTCTGCCTGTACATCTATAATAATCATGCAGTGGGACATACAAGGAACCGAAGGACGTGTTACAATAGGATGAATGATATCTGGGACTACCTGAGATATGGATTACCCACATTATGTTCTGAGATATCTGTAGGGCTGTTTTGGGTTTGTTAGTTCTGAGCTCAGAAGGTTAATTGTAGAGTGACTCTTTCACTGCTAAATTGTAAATGTCTCTTCTCTCTTTTTTGTATTGTATTACAAATTAACAGTCTCCTGTCAGTGTATTGAATTAGCATGTCAATTATAACTTGTCAGGCTTTGCGGTGCCGAAATGTTTAGCTACTGATGGGATTATCTGTGATTGAGTATTGTTCTGGGGGTTGATTGAAGTCTATTTGAGAAAGGAATGTGGCTTCTTTGACCTGGTGCCAGGGGGGTCTACCTTGGGGGCCCCCCTGTGGAGGGAGAGGGCGGAGAGTTCCATTGTTCCTTAAGTACTCACAAGCTTGTAACTAGATATAAACCAAGAAATGTACCATTAAAGTTAGTCTACTTGACCCTTCAAAACGTAGCCTGTCTCGTTTTTGAAAGGGCATGCAATGGGATATTTATTCTGTTCGTTTTACAACTGGACCTGACTCTCCCTCTGGATCTCGTGGATGAGTTTATACTGGACTTACTTGCATAGCAACTTGCTAGGGAAAAGGACGTCTCCAACGGCTGATACCCTCTCCCTACTTGGGCAGCCGTTACAGACCCCAACGGACAATGAAAGAGGAGAGGAGTAAGTAGAGTTGTAAGTAACGCTGAAGGTGCGGTTGGATAAGTAAGTAGAGAACCAGCGAAGAGTACAGTCAAGGAGACCAAAGGGGTGGAATTTGAGGAGGAGGGGGTGGTCAACTGTATCAAAGGCAGCAGAGAGGTCCAGGAGTAGGAGCACAGAATAGTGTCCCTTGGTTTTGGCCGTTGGTTAGTTTTAGGAGAGCAGTTTCTGTGGAATGTTGAGAACGAAATCCTGACTGAAGGGGATCAAGAAGGTTATTATCAGCAAGGTGGACGCTCAGTCGGTTGTAGACTAGACGTTCGAGGAGTTTGGATAAAAAAGGGAGCAAGGAGATGGGGCGTAGGCAGAGGTGTATTTAGGTTTTGTGCTGCCCTAGGCCTGACTAAACTTGTGCACCCCCTGATTTAAATATGACCCACCCCTACCTGTCAAAGCCACATCCCTGTCATATTCATGGGAAGAAGACAGAAGGATGCTGTGGGTGAAGGACAGAGGGACGCCGTGGGAAGAGGACAGAGGGACGCCCCCCACAAAGTGCCGCCCTAGGCCTGGGCCCTACGCCTGGGCCTTGTTGGCCTAGGCCAGAATACATCCCTGGGCGTAGGTTGTCAAGATTGGATGGGTCCAGTGAGGGCTTTTTAAGTATGGGGCTGACAAGTGCATGTTTCAAAGAGTTAGGGAAGATGCCAGAAGATAGGGAGAGATTGAAGATGTGGGTTAGAGAGTGTAGAATAGAGTCAGAGGGTGAACGTAGCATTTGCGAGGGAACAGGATCCAGCGCACAGGTGGTAAGATGGACGTTAGCAAGTCATTTAGTGACCTTGTCTATGATGGTGGGGTTGAATGAGGGAAGTAATGACTGTGCCTGTGGGCATGAGGTGTGAAGTGTAGAGGGTATCTGAACAGTAGAGATCTCCTTGCGAATTGTATCAATCTTCTGTTTGAAGTGATTGGCAATCTCCTGGGCGGTGAGTAAGTTAGTGGTTGGTGGCAATGGAGGACGAAGGAGAGAGTTGAAGGTAGAGAAGAGTTGACAGGGACGGGATGATAAGTTTTTAATGAGGGTGATGAAATAGGTCTGCTTGGCAGTGAGGAGGTTGGAATTGTATTTTTGGAGGGCAGATTTATACTGGACAAAGTCTTCCTGGGACTTAGACTTGCGCCACCGGCGCTCGAGAGCACGGCTGTGTTTTTTCAGACTTCTAGTATCATCTGTTTGCCAGGGTTGAAGGGGGCGTGGCCTTATTCTGCATGTAGTGAGGGGGGCCAATCTGTCCAGTGATGCTAGAAGTGAAGTGGCTAGGTGTGAGCAGGACAGGGGTGCGATTGTATTATAGAGGTGGTCAGTCGCAGAATATAGAAGAGAAGGGTTGATATGGTGAAGGTTTCTATGAGTAACTGTTCGGCATTTGGAGGGAGAGGAGGCGGAGGAGAGGGAGAGAGTGAAGTTAATAAGGTAGTGATCAGAGAGGGGGTAAGGATAGTTGGAGAGGTTGCATGGAGTGCATAGGTGGGAAAAGACAAGGTCAAGGGTATTGCCTTCAGAGTGAGTAGGAGCCTGTATCCATTGCTTCAGGTCAAAGGAGGAGGTTAGACTGAGAAGTTTGGAAGTTGCAGGAGTGTTAGCATTAGTAGGGATGTTGAAGTCGCCAAGAATGATTGTGGGGAATTTTAGAAGAGAGAAAGTAGGGTAGCCAGGCAGAGAAGTTATCAATAAAGGAGGATACTGGACCGGGGGGCCGATAGATGACAGCTATCCTTAGAGAAACTGGGGAGAAGAGACGAATGCAGTGTGCCTCAAATGAGGAGAGTGCCAGAGAGGGAGGTGGGTGAAGGACCTGAAAGGTGCTATATGGGGCTTATAGGATTCCAACACCCCCTCCGTTACGTCCACTGGCTCTGGGGGAGTGAGTCCAAAGCAGACCACCATGGGATAGAGCAGCAGAAGACGCCGTGTCGGATTCGTGAAGCCAGGTTTCGGTAATGGCAAGTAGATTAAATGAATTAGTGATAAAGAGATTGTGGAGGGAGGTGAGTTTGTTACATACTGAGCGAGCGTTCCAAAGACTGCAAGAGAAAGGGAGTCTGGTCTTGGGAAGAAGAGAAATGGGAACTAGATTGTGTGCATTGCGGCTACTGCCAGAGGGTGTAGGGCAGGGGTCTCAAATTGCCACATGACAAGTTTTCAAATCCCATGGGGGGCCGCATGCAAACTTTCAAAACTTCAAAAACAAACTATACCAGCAATAATATACTATACTATACCCAGCACTGGTGTTAGTAGACGCATTATTAACCCCATCACTGGTGTCAGCAAACGTATTATTAACCCCCAGCATTACCCCCCACACTCCATAATTACCCTAAAACTCCATAATTACCCCCACACTGCACAAATCCCCCACACTCCATAAAATACCCCCCACACTGCACAATTACCCCCCACACTCCATAATATACCCCCCACACTGCACAATTACCCCCTACACTGCACAATTACCCCCACACTGCACAATTACCCCCCACACTGCACAATTACCCCCACATAAAATACTCCCCGCTCGCTCACCTCTCCTGGCATTTAGGATCGTTTGCCAGAGTCTTCTCCTCGTGGCTTTTACAGAGGCCTTGTGATAGGGCACCCGGAGAACACACGCAGAGGTAGCAGCAGGACCCTGGACCCTCCGGGTCTCCGATCAATCGTCAGTGCATGGTGGGCGAATCGATGGGCGGGGCGATGGGCGGATCCTTCCTCCGCTCCTTCCTCCGTTATGTTGTCTCTCTGGGCTGCAGCAGCGTGCAGCGGAGAGAACAGAGGAGATAGAGAGGCAACACTGTTAGGCACCTCAGCCTCTGCGGAGCATGAGCAGTAAAAAAAAAAAGCCCAGGATCGGCCTTGCCTGCGGGCCATTTTTAACCAGTCCGCGGGCCGCAAACGGCCCGCGAGCCGGTACTTTGAGACCCCTGGTGTAGGGTAATGGGTAATGGGTGTGTTGAGCACAGTTAGGTGAAGGAGGGCCAGGGTTTGGGGATACATCACCAGAGGATAGGAGAAGCAGAAGGGTAAGGGAGGTAATGTAAGAATGTGATTTATATGAGGGGACATTCCCCAGTGATTTGGAGTATTGGGATTTTGACTTTAGAATTAGCATGAGTTGGTGAGCGCAGTAATAGGAAGAGGACAGAAGTGAAGGTGATATATACTGTACAGTGCGGAAAATAAGTATTTGAACACCCTGCTATTTTGCAAGTTCTCCCACTTGGAAATCATGGAGGGGTCTGAAATTGTTATTGTAGGTGCATGTCCACTGTGAGAGACATAATCAAAACATTTTTTTCCAGAAATCACAATGTATGATTTTTTTAACTATTTATTTGTATGATACAGCTGCAAATAAGTATTTGAACACCTGAGAAAATCAATGTTAATATTTGGTACAGTCGCCTTTGTTTGCAATTACAGAGGTCAAACGTTTCTTGTAGTTTTTCACCAGGTTTGCACACACTGGAGGAGGGATTTTGGCCCACTCCTCCACACAGATCTTCTCTAGATCAGTCAGGTTTCTGGGCTGTCGCTGAGAAACACGGAGTTTGAGCTCCCTCCAAAGATTCTCTATTGGGTTTAGGTCTGGAGACTGGCTAGGCCACGCCAGAACCTTGATATGCTTCTTACAGAGCCACTCCTTGGTTATCCTGGCTGTGTGCTTCGGGTCATTGTCATGTTGGAAGACCCATCCTCGACCCATCTTCAAAGCTCTAACTGAGGGAAGGAGGTTGTTGCCCAAAATCTCGCAATACATGGCCCCGGTCATCCTCTCTTTAATACAGTGCAGCCGCCCTGTCCCATGTGCAGAAAAACACCCCCAAAGCATGATGCTACCACCCCCATGCTTCACAGTAGGGATGGTGTTCTTGGGATGGTACTCATCATTCTTCTTCCTCCAAACACGGTTAGTGGAATTATGACCAAAAAGTTCTATTTTGGTCTCATCTGACCACATGACTTTCTCCCATGACTCCTCTGGATCATCCAAATGGTCATTGGCAAACTTAAGACGGGCCTTGACATGTGCTGGTTTAAGCAGGGGAACCTTCCGTGCCATGCATGATTTCAAACCATGACGTCTTAGTGTATTACCAACAGTAACCTTGAAAACGGTGGTCCCAGCTCTTTTCAGGTCATTGACCAGCTCCTCCCGTGTAGTCCTGGGCTGATTTCTCACCTTTCTTAGGATCATTGAGACCCCACGAGGTGAGATTTTGCATGGAGCCCCAGTCCGAGGGAGATTGACAGTCATGTTTAGCTTCTTCTATTTTCTAATGATTGCTCCAACAGTGGACCTTTTTTCACCAAGCTGCTTGGCAATTTCCCCGTAGCCCTTTCCAGCCTTGTGGAGGTGTACAATTTTGTCTCTAGTGTCTTTGGACAGCTCTTTGGTCTTGGCCATGTTAGTAGTTGGATTCTTACTGATTGTATGGGGTGGACAGGTGTCTTTATGCAGCTAATGACCTCAAACAGGTGCATCTAATTTAGGATAATAAATGGAGTGCAGGTGGACATTTTAACCACTTCCCTACAGCCGTACGACTATATACGGCCGCAGGGTGGTTCTAAATCTCCGGGCTGCCGTGTTTTCACGGCAGCCCCTTTCCTCGTTCCCAACGCGCGCTCCAGAGCGCGCAGCGGGGAACTTGTGTACTGGCCGTGTCCCTTGGACACAGCCAATCACAGATCGCCGCGAACGGCCAATCAGAGTGGCCGTTTGCGATGCGATCTGATGGGCCAATGAGAGATGATCTCATATGTAAACATATGAGATCATCTCTCATTGCCGGCTCTCACAATGACAGCGTCCTGTCATAGAGAGAGCATACCGATCTGTGTTCCTAGTACATAGGGACACAGATCGGTCACCCCCCCCTCCCCCCACAGTTAGAACACAATGCAGGAAACACATTAACCCCTTCCTCACCCCCTAGTGTTAACCCCTTCCCTGCCAGTCACATTTATACAGTAATTAGTGCATATTTATAGCACTGATTGCAGTATAAATGTGAATGGTGCCAAAAATGTGTCAAAAGTGTCCGATGTGTCCGCCATAACGTCGCAGTCGCAATAAAAATCGCAGATCGCCGCCATTACTAGTAAAAAAAAAAAATAATAAAAAATAACAATTCTGTCCCTTATTTTGTAGGCGCTATAACTTTTGCGCAAACCAGTCGCTTATTGCGATTTTTTTTTTTTTTTTAACCAAAAATATGTAGAAGAATACGTATCGCCCTAAACTGATTTTTTTTTTAAATTGGGCTATTTTTTATAGCAACAAGTAAAAAATATTGTATTTTTTTTCAAAATTGTCATCCTTTTTTGTTTATAGCGCAAAAAATAAAAATCGCAGAGGTGACCAAATACCACCAAAAGAAAGCTCTACTTGTGGCGAAAAAAGGACGCCAATTTTGTTTGGGAGCCATATCGCACGACCGCGCAATTGTCAGTTAAAGCGACGCAGTGCCGCAAGCTGAAATTTCACCTGGTCAGGAAGGGGGTTTACATGCCCAGTAAGGAAGTGGTTAAAGGCAGACTAACAGGTCTTTGAGGGTCAGAATTCTAGCTGATAGACAGGTGTTCAAATACTTCTTTGCAGCTGTATCATACAAATAAATAGTTAAAAATTCATAAATTGTGATTTCTGGAATTTTTTTTTTTGATTATGTCTCTCACATGCACCTACGATGACAATTTCAGACCCCTCCATGATTTCCAAGTGGGAGAACTTGCAAAATAGCAGGGTGTTCAAATACTTATTTTCCGCACTGTATATATAGGGTGTGGGGTGGAGAAAAGGGGTAAAGGGAAGACAATTTAAGGATAGAAGACACAGCCACCAGAAGGAGTGGTAGAAAGTGCATTTTAGAAAAAAAAAAAAAAAAAGAAAAAACGAAGTATACCTATATTATAAAGAGCAAGGCATACTAGCTCTCTCCGCTAGAGCCCCAGATGCAATGAGCCCCCTGCTATGGCTTCCCCCAAAGAGATGCATACATTTATACTGATGAGATAGGGGGTGGGTGCATTTCAATTATCTAATCAAGAGGTAATAAAGGTTTGCTGGTCAACAGCAGTGATGAGCGGAATACGCCATATTCGATTTTGCGATATTTCACGAATATATAGAAGAATATTCGCGAAATATTCGTTAATATCGAATATTCGTGATATTTTATCAAAAAAATTTTTTTGCGAAATTTCGCTAAGGCGAATGCGAAATTGATTGCGAAATTCTCATCTGCTCATGCGCATGCGCGCGATCAACACGCAAAAACGGAGATCATTTCCTATAGGAAGCACAATGCTAAGCTCTAAGATCGCAATACACAGGTCTGATGAAAAAGAAGGGCAGAGAAAGTATTCGCGAATATTCGTAATACGAATATTCGCATTGTGAATATTCAGCAACATAAAAGGATCGCCTCAGCTACTCGGCCCAGGGTCTCTCTCTAATCATACCAGCAATGCTTTTAGACGTCGATGGAGATCACTAGGATGTGATCTGTTTTAAAAATAAATTTGAAAAAATACGAATATTCGCCGCGATATTCGAGTTATTCGCGAATACTCGAATATGCAATATTCGTAACGAATATTCGCAATGCGAATATTCGGGAGCAACACTAGTCAACAGGGCTAAATTCTTACTTTAGAAACAGATCAGCAAGAGGGCAATAAAATGAATGGACCATAATTTGGGTAAGTCAAGGGAGATAATAAAGCATTCTAATGTCACAATGTAGAGTATAAGATTTCCTATCATCTGTGCCCAGTCTTGCCACACAGAATTAATCCAGCGCTGAGTAATCCTCTTTTAAAGTTCAGTGCAAATTAACAGAATTTCAGATAAAAACTTGCCAAATTATAAAGTCCGTTTCTCTGTTATTGCTTTCAGTGACAGGTTATTTACATATCTAGCTTGGACATGTTTATCATAACATGAGGTGATCCAAAGTTCATTGTATATTACCAGGATGTGTTATGATGTTATATCACCTCATATTATGATAAACAAAACATAACATATAATAAACATGTCCTAGCTAGATATGTAAATAACCTCTCACTCAAAGCAAAAAGAGAGAAAACAGACTTTTGCTTTAGGCTCCATTCACATCTGAACGACAAAACGCCGGACGCCCGACGCGCTTGTCGCTCGAGATGTGAAATAACATTGCGGTCTATGCAGACTGTTCACATCTCCACGCCTGTCGCCTGAAAAAAAGTCCCGGACCCTTTTTTTCAGGCGACATTGTCGTTCGCTCATAGACCGCAATGTTAAAGAAAAAAAATAAAAAACAGTTTCATCTACAGGCGGCAAGATAAGCCGCGTACGCGGCGTATCTTGTCGCCTAGGTGTGAATGCAGCCTTAGGCAGGGTTTTATCTGGAAGGCTGTTTATTTTCACTGAACATAAAAGAGGATTTCTCAGATCTGGATTAACTCTGTGGGCCAGATTCTCAGCGGCGCTACGACGGAGTATCTCAGATACCCCGTCGTATCGCCGTTTTTTTTGTCTCGTATCTATGCTTGTGATGCTAAGCATCACTTTTGCATAGATACGCTTTTACATCCGACAAGTGTAAAACCATTACACTTGCGGATCGTAGGTGTAATGACAACTCCGGCCACTAGGTGGCCTTTACGTTGTTTTTGCATTTGCATATGCAAATGCGGTAGTACGCCGATTCTCTATCGCTTTTACGCCGCCCCGTCGTCGCGTACGTCGTTTTTGTTGGCGTAAGGTTACCCCAGCTTCTATGTGGAGTAACCTTACGAAGTACCGTCGGGTCCCGTCGGGTCCCGTCGGATGCCATGTTAAGTATGGCGTCGGGCCAGCGTCGGCTTTTTCCGTCGCTTACGTCGTTTTACTAACTCGTTCGCGAATAGGGCATTGCATAAGCGTCGATCACGTCGTTTTGACGTCGGTTTCAACGACGCTTTACGACGTGAGCTGGAGCATGAGCACTGGGCTTTTTCCCCGGCCGACGCATGCGCAGTTCATTCGACGCGGGGGCGCGCTTAATTTAAATACAAGCCGCCCCATTTGAATTGCGTGGGTTTACGCTGCGTGATTTACGCGACGCAGGCGAAACCTACGGAGCAAGTGCTTAGAGAATAAAGCACTTGCTCTATTACGATGTGGCGGCGTAGTGTAACTGGCTTACGCTACGCCGCCGGAATTCTTAGAGAATCTGGCCCTGTGTGTCAAGACTGGGCACAGATGATAGGAAATCTTATACTCTTACATTGTGACATAAAAAACAAAAACATTTTTTTGGGGGGTTTACATTCACTTTAAGCAAAAATAACATGTCAGTATTATCAAATAGACATAGACAAAGCAGACAGCAATGTTTCAGTTTTTGGCAGGATGGCACTCAGCTGAACATACTATTAGTAATTTAGACTAGAAAAAAAAAACTTCAGGTTTTCAATTCTGGGCGGATAGCACTCATTTGAACATACCTGTGAAGAGATGGAGAAGAAATCTTTACACAAGTGCAGAGTCAGAGGTGCGTCCCACTTGAAGAAAGAGCCCCAGATGCAATGAGCCAGTCTGCCAGTCTGTCAGTGAACGTCAATGACGTCAATCCCCATTCACGGACGTTTTACGTAAACGACGCGAAATTTTTTAAATTCGACGCGATGACGACGGCCATGCTTAACATAGGATACTCCACTAGGGGGCTGGTTTTTCTTTACGCCGCGTATCTCTTATGGAAACGTCGGAAAGTCACTGCTTTGGGCCCGAATACGATCGCGAATTGCTGATTCTCGCTGATTAACATATTCTCGGCGTTAATCAGCGGGAACGCCCCCGGCGCCATTTTTAAAATTGCAGTTCCCATACGACGGCGAAATACAATTACGCCGCTCGTATAGGAACTCCAACCCGGCGTTTCTTGTTTTCTGCTTACTGAAAACAGAAACGCCGGCTTAGGCTCCATTCACATCTGAGCGACAAAACGCCGGTCGCCCGTCGCGCTTGTCGCTCGAGATGTGAAATAACATTGCGGTCTATGGAGATGGTTCACATCTCCACGCCTGTCGCCTGAAAAAAAGTCCCGGACCCTTTTTTTCAGGCGACATTGGCGTTCGCTCATAGACCGCAATGTTAAAGAAAGAAAAAAAAAAAGTTTAATCTACAGGCGGCAAGATAAGCCGCGTACGCGGCGTATCGTGTCGCCTAGGTGTGAATGCAGCCTTAAAGTGAGAGTTAGGCTGGAGTATCACTGATACTCCAGAGTAACTCTACCTGAATCTGGCCCATAGTGTTTGGGGGTTCTGAGTCATAGGAGAAAGCTCTATTTGTGTGAAAAATAAATTATAAAAATTTCACGTTGCATGACCGCGCAATTGTCATTCAAAGTGTGACAGCCCTGAACGCTGAAAATTGTCTGAAAAGTGGCCGGTATTGAAGTGGTTAAAAGATAATGAATGACTTTTAAACTGACTGTAATGTTACATTTTATGAGATTTTAGCCATTCGTTACTTTGTTGCGAACTCTGGGAAACGTTTGCGGTGCCGCAGTGCCCTTCTAGTGCTGATCCCATTATATTGCGCTTTTCTTTGCCTAGCGCACCTAGAAAACTTTTTTTGTCAGAAAATCTATTAAACAGAATTCTGGCGCCTCGCCCTCCTTCCCGCCATTGTCGCCCGCTACCTCCTTTGCGTTGTGCGGTCGGGGTCTTGGAAGTCTCTGCTTTGTGTCTTTCTTCTGACTTTCTCGTATCTGCGATACTTATTCTCAGCATTGTGCCGTCTGTCCTTATTCCTCCTCCCCCCCCCCCCGGACTCCCCGCTCTCGCTCTCTCTGCGCCTCTCTTTATGAGGGCGACACACAAAGGGAGGCGTCATCTTGGCAGGTTGGAGAAATGAGGCTGTTTTGTATGAGCGGTGAGAGAGGCGCGGGCATAAACACGCTCATTGTATACAGACAATGGAGCGGGAGAGCGAATGACATTTAGGAAGATGCTACCATCATTTGTAAGTGTTAATATCCTGAGAATTCCTCATCCATTATCCCGCCGCGGCCCCTCGCGGAAAAGAGACATCAGGCTTTATCGTGAGGTCTCTTTCTGGAGAAGATTGCTAGCTTTGTAGGCATGCTGGTGTTAGGCCAAGAAAATTAAAGGCCCGTATAATTGCATTCCTGTCTGAAATCCTAATTTCAGGGCTTGACGCACGTCCGCTGAGCCATATTCGGGGTATAATTATAGAAGAAGAGTGGTACCCCAAGGGACCATATCTGCAGTTGTACAAGAAACTGTACAGGTTTGGACTTTCGAGTCATCAGTTGTGCTCTTTGCATACCCCCAGTGCTCTGAAAATCCTTTATCACATTTTTATCAGGACCAGTGATCTCTCATAGCAGTAACTCATCGTTTATCAGAGAGCTCAGAGGGAGGTTTTATCCAGACAGGGAAAAGTGCAAAGCAGGAGGCATCTGCTGTGGTCATTCCTTAGCCAACCCCCAGTGCTCTGAGAATCCTTCATCACGTTTTTATCAGGACCAATGATTTCTCATAGCAGTGACTTATTCTTTATCAGAGAGCTCAGAGGGAGGTTCCATCCAGACAGGGGGAGGTGCAAAGCAGGAGGCATATTCTGTGCTCTTACTGTAAGCAACCCCCAGTGCTCTGAGAATCCTTCATCATGTATTAAATGTTGGGATTACCTCCTCTTCCAAAAGCGATGAGTAATACCCCAAATCTTGATCTTTACAGAGCAGTGACTCTCCCTTTATCAGACAGCTTAGAGGGAGATTTCAATCAGACAAGGGGAGGTGCAAAGCAGGAGGCATCTGCTATGCTCTTTCCTTAGCCAACCCACAGTGCTCTGAGAATCCTTCATCATGTTTTTATCAGGACCAATGATCTCTCATAGCAGTGACTCTCCCTTTATCAGACAGCTCAAAGGGGGGATTTCAATCAGATAAGGGGAGGTGCAAAGCAGGAGGCATCTGCTGTGTTTTTTATTTTTAGCCAGCCCCCAGTGCTCTGAGAATCCTTCATCACATTTTTATCAGGACCAATGATTTCTCATAGCAGTGACTTAACCTTTATCAGAGATCTCAGAGGAAGGTTTCATCCAGACAGGGGGAGGTGCAAAGTAGGAGGCATCTGCTGTGGTCTTTGCTTAGCCAACCTCCAGTGCTCTGAGAATCCTTCATCACGTTTTTATCAGGACCAATGATTTCTCATAGCAGTGACTTATCCTTTATCAGAGATCTCAGAGGGAGGATTTATCCAGAAAGGGGGAGGTGCAAAGCAGGAGGCATCTGCTGTGCTCTTTCCTTAGCCAACCCACAGTGCTTTGAGAATCCTTCATCACATTTTTATCAGGAACAATGATTTCTTATAGCAGTGACTTATGCTTTATCAGAGATCTCAGAGGAAGGTTTCATCCAGACAGGGGCAGGAGGCATCTGCTGTGCTCTTTCCTTAGCCAACCCCCAGTGCTTTGAGAATCCTTCATCATGTATTAATCAGGACCAATGATTTCTCATACAAGTGAGAGGTTCCATCCAGACAGGGGCATTGTCAGAGTCTAAAGAACTTACCGAGGCCAAGATGCTGCGGACGGCTCACCCTTGCGAACCAGTGCTGACCGCCCTCTGGTGATAGAGACAGAGAGGTGGCAGCACCGGGAGGCACCGGTACCGGAAACAGGAAACTGGGTCAAGGTGTAGATCAAGGAAGGCACCGGATCTGCAGACAGGCCGAGGAGACAGTCCGTGGCACCGACAGGAACAGAGGACCAAATAGGCAAAACTAGTTCAAGGTACTGGTTGTGGATCACGGGTCAGATAGATCAAAGGAAGTCCAGTAATGCAAGCCGGGGTCAAAGGATCGGAGAGGTCAGCGGAAGTCCAAGTATACGAGCCGAGATCAGAGGATTGGAGAGGTTAGCAGAGTCCAGGAGTGCAAGCCGGGGTCAAGGGTTGGAGAGGTCAGCAGAGTCCAAGGCAGGCCGAGATCAGGATTCAAACAGGTAAGTCAGAAGGTTTTCAGGACAAACAGGTTCGCAGTGATGATACACATACAGGAGCTGATGACAAACCAGCAACCTGCCATGTGTCAAAGGCAGGTTTAAATAGGGTGGTGAGCCCTGTGATTGGTTTCGACGGAATCGCGTGAGTTCGCGCCGCACGCGCGCTCCCGCACACGTCGCGCCGCCGGACCGTGCCTGCGTACGTGCGGGCGCATGCGCTGAATAGAGACGTGCGGTCGCGTCGTTCTACTGCGCATGTGCGCGCGATCAAAGTCCGCAAAATTGGTGCCCTGACAGTGCCCCCCCCCAAGGGGCGAACTCCGGATGCCCAAACTGGCCATTAGTTCTGGATGTTCTCGATGAAAGGTCCGGATCAATCGAGGGGCATGAATGTTCCTGGAAGGTTCCCAAGAATTGTCCTCCGGAGGATAGCCCTTCCATTTAATGAGGTATTGGAGTTGTCTCCCCTTCTTCCTGCAGTTCAGAATAGTCTCCACTTCAAATTCTCTTTCCCCTTCAACCTCTACTGGCGGAGGTGGAGGTTCCTCCCTGCCTGGAAAAGGATCCGGAACCAGAGGTTTAAGCAGGGAAGCGTGGAAAACCGGATGGATTCTATAAGACTCGGGTAGCATCAATTCAAAGGCCACAGAGTTGATCCTGCGTTTAATTTTGAATGGGCCAATAAATCTTGGGCCCAATTTTTGTGAGGAAATAGGTAATTTAAGATGTGAAGTGGATAGCAAAACCTCCTCGCCGACCTGAAATGTAGGACAGTCCTTCCTTCCTCTGTCGAAGAATTTTTTATAGTCCTCCTGAGCTTGTCGCATTACTTTTTGTAATAACTGGAAGTTCTGTTTAATGGCAGTTATACGTTCCTGGACAGCCGGAACAGGTGTATCAGGAATGAGGTCTGGCAGGAAGGAGGGATGGAAGCCACAGTTGGCCCAGAATGGGGTTTGGTTGGTAGTTGCATGAACCAAATTATTGTATGCAAACTCAGCAGAGGCTAGTAGGGATCGCCAATCATCCTGGGAGGCTGAACAAAAACAGCGGAAGTACTGCTCTAAAGTCTGATTGGTTCTCTCGGTTTGGCCGTTGCTCCGAGGATGGTAGGCCGAGGACAGGCAGACTTTCACTTCCAGGGACTTACAGAGTTCCTTCCAAAACTTAGACGTAAATTGTGTACCCCTATCGGATACGACGCTCTTAGGGACCCCGTGAAGTCTGATGATCTCATTAAAGAACATCTTTGCTGTGTCAGAGGCTGAGGGTGTGCCGATCATGGGCAGGAAATGCGCCATTTTGGACAAGCAGTCGACCACGACTAAGATCGTGGTGAACCCCTCAGAAGGTGGCAGGTCCACGATAAAGTCCATTGATATGTCTGCCCAAGGATGCTCCGGGATGGGTAATGGCTTGAGTAGGCCCCAGGTCTTAGTATTGGATCCCTTGTTGCGCTGGCAACAAGTGCAGGAGGCCACATAGGTCTTACAGTCCCGTTTCCAATTAGGCCACCAAAAGGACCGAGATATCAATTCAGAGGTCTTGCGTGTCCCAAAATGTCCTGCAAGCTTAAGGTCGTGGAAGGTGCTAAGGAGTAACTGTCTTACCTCCCTTGGCACGAAGATCTTGTCTCGGAACCACCATAAGTCCTCTCGTTTTACCAGGGACGAGACTTCTGGGTCGGAGCATTGATGCGATGCCTCCTTAAGAGAACTGAGAAGGTCTGACTGAGAAATCAAGAAAAAAATTTGAGGTTTCAGAATAGTACTGGGTTCTGATGAGTTGGGAGTTTCGGGAAACATCCTTGAAAGGGCATCTGCTTTACCGTTCTTTGATCCGGGTCTATACGTAATGTGGAAGTTGAAGCGAGTGAAGAAGAGTGCCCAGCGGGCCTGTCTGGGTCGAAGACGCTTCGCGGAACGTAAGTACTCCAAATTCCTGTGGTCTGTGAAAATTAGGATGGGATGGCTTGCCCCCTCCAGCAGGTACCTCCATTCTTCTAGCGCGAATTTGATGGCGAGCAACTCCCTATCGCCCACGTCATAGTTCTTTTATAGACGAAGAGAGTTTCCGGGAGGCATAGGCAACAGGGTGCAAAAGAGATTTGGGTCCCTGCCTCTGGGATAGGACAGCGCCCGTAGCGGACTCGGAGGCATCAACTTCTAAGATGAACGGTAGTGCAGGATCAGGATGGTGTAAGACAGGGGCAGAGGAAAATGCTGTCTTTAGTTTGGAAAAAGCCTCCTGGGCTTCCTGGGACCATTGAAAACGGTTTCCTTGCCTTGTTAGCTGGGTGATGGGAGAAACGATGGCGGAGAACCCGATGATGAATCTTCTGTAGAAGTTGGCGAAGCCAATGAAGCGTTGAACGCCTTTTTTGTCTGTCGGGGCCGGCCAATTTTGAATGGCCTTGACCTTCTGGGGGTCCATGGCAATCCCATTTGTAGATATTATGAACCCCAGGAACTGTACTGAGGATCTCTTAAACTCACACTTCTCTGCTTTGAGATATAACCGGTGTTTTCTGAGGATCATGAGGACCTGTTTGACGTGATCTCGGTGAAGTTCCAACGTGGCCGAGAAGATGAGGATGTCATCTAAGTATACGACAAGAAAGTCGTCCAGATGTTGGCGGAATATATCATTGACCAGATGTTGAAAGGTGGCCGGGGCGTTGCAGAGCCCAAAGGGCATGACTAAGTATTCGAAATGTCCGAATCTAGACCTAAACGCCGTCTTCCACTCGTCCCCTTCCCTGATCCGGACTAGATTGTAGGCGCCCCGAAGGTCAAGCTTGGAGAAAATTTGTGCTGAGCGAAATCGTTGAAATAACTCCGAGATGAGTGGTAATGGGTACCTATTTTTAATGGTGATCTTGTTTAGCTCTCTGTAGTCGATGCAAGGTCTAAGGGAGCCGTCCTTCTTTTCGACAAAAAAGATCCCGGCCCCCGCGGGAGAGGTGGAAGGTCGAATGAACTTCTTCTCTAAGTTCTCATTGATGTAGGTTTTGAGAGCTGTTAACTCGGTCTCGGAGAGAGGGAAGACGCGGCCAAAAGGGATCTTGGCGCCCGGCAGGAGATCGATGGGGCAGTCGTAAGGTCGATGTGGGGGCAGACAGTCGGCCTGTTGTTTATCGAAAATGTCTTTGAATTTCAGGTAGACCGGAGGGACGTGCAGAAGACTTTCTGGTGGTTTTAGAATGGTAGAGCAGGAGACCGGAGGAAGTGGAAGGCAGTGCTGGGAGCAGTATGAGGAGGTAAGGTTTATTTCTTTTGTGAGCCAATTGATACAGGGTTGGTGAAGCTGCAACCACGGAAGACCCAGGATAATGGGGTACATAGGGGATGAGATGAGGTCCAGACACAGGTGCTCTTGGTGACCTGAATCCGTGGTAGCAAGCAGAGGGAGAGTTTCCTGGGTGACCAGAGCAGAGCAAGGATGGGAACCGTCAGCCAAGAGAACCTGAAGATGAACGTCTTTAGTACGGAAGGGGACACGCAACTTCCGGGCCGTAGTAGAGTCCAAGAAGCTGCTGCAAGCTCCAGAATCAACGATTGCCGGCAGGCGGGTCTCCCCGTCCGGAAGCTGAAGAGAAAGAAAAAGCACGATGTAAGTCTGTGGTAATTGGGAGGTATGGTATTTAAACACCGGTGAAAGTTTCGACTTACTAGGCCTGACAGGGCAGTTGAGTAGGAAGTGGTTACCCGCGCCACAGTAGAGGCAAAGATTCTCCCGTCGCCTGCGCAGTCGTTCCTCTGGGGTGAGTGGTGCTCGAACTACGCCGAGCTGCATAGGCTCTGGATCCGGCAATGAGGGACTGGATGAAGTAGGTGGAGGAATGGGTACTGAAGGCTGTCTTGGTGGAGCCCAACTGAGACGGGTGGTCTGGAACCACTCAGAACGCCGCTCCCGCAGGCGTCGGTCCAGTTTGGTGGCAGCTTGGATCAGGCCTTCCAGTGAAGCGGAGGTTTGCAAGTTCATCTTTGAGGGCCTCGGAGAGACCCTGACGGTACTGGTACTTTAAAGCCACTTCGTTCCAACCTGTGTCAGCTGACCACTTCCTGAACTCAGCAGTATAGTCCTCTATGGGCCGCCGGCCCTGACTCAAATTGTGGAGGGTAGCTTCTGCGGTGGCGGAGCGCAGCGGATCGTCGTAGAGCTTGGCCATGTGGGTGAAGAAGGCATCAATGGTGTCCAGAACAGGGCTTCTTTGTTCCATCAAGCCATGGGCCCAGGCCTGGGGCTCATCCGAGAGAAGGGAGATGACAAACCCTACTTTTACCGCTTCCGAGCAAAAGGTCCTTGGTTGTAGGGCGAAATACAAGGTGCAAGCATTTTTAAAGGCCCGATACTTCCTTCGGTCACCTACAAACCGTTCGGGTGTAGGTACTCGGGGTTCCGGGTGTGAGATCATTACTGCTGGACCCTGAGAGGATGGCGGAGCTGTGTGCCCTGCCGTTTGGACGGTAGGGGCTGCAGAAGGTCCTGGTGGAGTGGCTATTTTCTGTAGACGGCCGTCCATCTGGAGGTATCCCTCCTGTAGTTTTTGCACCGCTTCGGTCAGGGCGGAGACTTGCTGGCAGAGAGTTTCGAATGGTGAGCGCGCCCGGTCGGCCTCAGACATCTGGCTGGTTTGTACTGTCAGAGTCTAAAGAACTTACCGAGGCCAAGGTGCTGCGGACGGCTTACCCTTGTGAACCAGTGCTGACCGCCCTCTGGTGATAGAGACAGAGAGGTGGCAGCACCGGGAGGCACCGGTACCGGAAACAGGAAACTGGGTCAAGGTGTAGATCAAGGAAGGCACCGGATCTGCAGACAGGTCGAGGAGACAGTCCGTGGCACCGACAGGAACAGAGGACCAAATAGGCAAAACTAGTTCAAGGTACTGGTTGTGGATCACGGGTCAGATAGATCAAAGGAAGTCCAGTAATGCAAGCCGGGGTCAAAGGATCGGAGAGGTCAGCGGAAGTCCAAGTATACGAGCCGAGATCAGAGGATTGGAGAGGTTAGCAGAGTCCAGGAGTGCAAGCCGGGGTCAAGGGTTGGAGAGGTCAGCAGAGTCCAAGGCAGGCCGAGATCAGGATTCAAACAGGTAAGTCAGAAGGTTTTCAGGACAAACAGGTTCGCAGTGATGATACACATACAGGAGCTGATGACCAGCAACCTGCCATGTGTCAAAGGCAGGTTTAAATAGGGTGGTGAGCCCTGTGATTGGCTCCGACGGAATCGCGTGAGTTCGCGCCGCGCGCGCACTCCCGCACACGTCGCGCCGCCGGACCGTGCCCGCGTACGTGAGCGCGCATACGCTGAATAGAGACGTGCGGTCGCGTCGTTCTACTGCGCATGTGCGCGCGATCAAAGTCCGCAAAATTGGTGCCCTGACAGGCATCTGCTGTGCTGTTTCCTTAGCCAACCCACAGTGCTCTGAGAATCCTTCATCACATTTTTATCAGGACCAATGATTTCTCATAGCAGTGACTTATGCTGTATCAGAGAGCTCAGAGGAAGGTTTCATCCAGACAGAGGCAGGAGGCACCTGCTGTGCTGTTTCCTTAGCCAACCCCCAGTGCTCTGAGAATCCTTCATCATGTATTAAAGGGGTGTTCCAGCCAAAATTTTGTTTATTAAAAGTCAGCAGCTACAAAAAGTGTAGCCGCTGGCTTTTAATAAACACTCACTTACCTGGTCCTGCGTTCCAGCGACGCGCCGACCGGGGCTCCGCTCCTCTCCCCCCCTCCCCAGCCGGCGTCTCCATCTCCACTGCGGGCACCCAGCCGTGACAGCCTTCGGCTTCACGGCCGGGCACCCACTGCGCATGCGCGAGCCGTACTGCGCATGCGTGCGCGGCGCGGCTCGCCGCTGATTGGAGAGGCGATCGCATGGGACCTGTCAGTGTCCCATGTGATCGCCTACAGGGAGGGGGCTGGTGTAGGCGATTAAGCTTAATCGCCTAACCAGCCCCTCGGCGGAAGCAGGAAGTGGGACAGGAAGTCCCACTCCTACTGAAGCCCCCACTCCCCCCCCAAAAAAATTACATGCCAAATGTGGCATGTATGGGGGTGAGGAGTGGGTTAAGAAAAGGTCGTTTTTGTGGGTGGAACACCCCTTTAAGACTTTTGTCGGTTTACAGAATAAAATTTGGAAAAAGTCAACAGGGACGGAAGGATGAAGTAAAGTAACGATTGAATGGTGATTAGATATAATTCTGAAAATACCTAGAAAATGTTATAACCATAAAATGATTCTTTAATAAAAAAAAAAAAAAAAAAAAAAAAAAACCTTGGACGGGGTAATTTGATCGTCTTATACTGAGTAATTATATACAAGTGGAATGCTTTCAGGGTTTCCGGGGGGCATCTCATTAAAGGGCCTTTTTCTTTGCTGTATTCGTTTTATTCTTAATAGCCGGAACAGCATTTATGGATATTTTACGTGGGGGGGGGGGGGGGGGGGGGGGGGGAATGCGATTTGCATTCATCGTTCATTACGTTGTCACTGACTCTGCATTGTTCCTCACCGCCTTGCAAGCCGCAGAATGGAATTAATAATAATATGAAATCAGAAAGCCACGGGAACCTTGTTTTTTATTTTTATTTTTTTCTTCTTTTTATTTTTTTATTTTTTTTTCTCCTCGATTTACAACTCCAATGAGGCAACGTCCTTGCAGCGTATACAAGAAAATCGCCGTAAACACAAAACTGCCCAGATTCAAATAAATGAGAGACTTTATTTTGTTTGACAGGGTTGCACATTGGCCGGTTTCTTATTATTTATTTTTTTATTATTTTTATTTTTTATTCTTAAATGCTACAATGGAACCAGCGGCGGATTGTCGAAGAGATCGGAATGGATTTAAACCTCGTCTCAGAACGAGAGCCGAATGATACTTGCAGATGGTTCCTAATGAAGGATGAAGCCGCAGTCAATGGGAGTGAATGTTAAAAAAACAAAAACAAAACAAAAAAAAAAAGTAATGGCCGTTTTCTAGGCTGTAAGATCAAACGAATGGCGGGGGGAGCAGAGAACTGCCCTGGGGGGGGGGGGGAAATGGACTAAAAGCAAAATGATTTCTTGAACCCCTTCAATACCGAACACTTCTACCCCCTTTCCTGCCCAGGCCAATTTCCAGCTTTCAGCGCGGTCACACTTTGAATGACTATTGCGCGGTCATACAACACTGTGAGACAGATAGAGCTTTCTTTTGATGGTATTTAATCACCACTGGGTTTTTTTTTTGTTTTTTTTGCTGAACAGATGAAATAAGGCTGTAAATTAAAAAAATATATATATTTTTTTGTTTCTGTTATAACATTTTGAAAATAGGTAAAAAATGTTTTCTTCACTGATGGACACTGATGAGGCTGCACTGATGGCCACTGATAAGTTGCACTGTTGGGCACTGATGAGGCTGCACTGATGGAAACTGAAGAGTCGGCACTGATAAGTCTGCACTGTTGGGCACTGAAGGGGATGCACTAATGGGAACTGATGTGGTTGCGTTGATGTGGCTTAATTGATAAGGCAGAACTGATGGGCAATGATGTGGCTGCACTGATGAGGCTGTACTGATGGGCACTGATTAGGCAGCACTGATGGGAACTGACATGGCTGCACTGATGGGCGCTGATGAGGCTGCACTGATGGGCACCGATGAGGCTGCACTGATGGGCACTGATTAGGCAGCACTGATGGGAACTGACATGGCTACACTGATGGGCGCTGATGAGGCTGCACTGATATGGCTGCACTGATGACGCTGTACTGATGGGCACTGATTAGGCAGCACTGATGGGCACTGATGAGGCTGCACTGATGGGCGCTGATGAGGCTGCACTGATATGGCTGCACTGATGGGCACTGATGAGGCTGTACTGATGGGCACTGATGAGGCTGCACTGATGAGGCTGCACTGATGGGCGCTGATGAGGCTGCACTGATATGGCTGCACTGATGGGCACTGATGAGGCTGTACTGATGGGCACTGATGAGGCTGTACTGATGGGCACTGATGAGGCTGTACTGATGGGCACTGATGAGGCTGCCCTGATGGGCGCTGATGAGGCTGCACTGATGTGGCTGCACTGATGGGCACTGATGAGGCTGTACTGATGGGCACTGATGAGGCTGTACTGATGGGCACTGATGAGCCTCTGCTCTCTGCACAGGCTATGTACAGCACAGTGATGATGTCACTTCTACCATTACAATGGAATATCTGGGTTTACAAAGGTATTTTGTGTGGCTGCATTGATGTGCACTTAAGTGGCTGCACTGGTGTATACTGATGGGCACTGATGTGGCTGCACTGATTCGCACTGATATGGCTGCACTGATAGGCACTGATGAGGCTGTACTCATGGGCACTGATGAAGCAGCATTAATGAGCCTCTGCTCTCTGCACAGGCTATGTACAGCACAGTGATGATGTCACTGCTACCTTTACAATGGAATATCTGGGTTTACAAAGGTATTTGGTGCAGAAAAAAATTGATTTATATTGGCTATATTGAAAGTATCTGGAGTGCCAAGTAGGGTTGCCACCTGTCCAGTATTCTCCTGCACAGTCCGGGTTTTGAATCACGTGTCCGGGTTGCTTGAATAAAAAGTGGCAACCCTAGTGCCAAGCTAGGGACCCAGCAGAGTAGCGTTGGTGACACTTGAGGGAGATACCACCGCCGACCTTGGAGGAGCTCCAGGGATTCATAGTTAGTGAATGCAGAGGGTCTAGCGAGAGAAACCTGTTCTCTATCTTTCCGTCGGACTTCCGATGGACTCACGGCGGACTTTTGCATGGTGAAAAGTCTGACCATGTGTACGAGGCATGAGACTGTGCTCAGATTAATGATACTCTCTTTATTGGTTCCCGATCCATGCAGGTTTTATAGGTGGGCTACGAAGGTGGTGAGCATATGTATCATTAGCACAATGTTATCTAGGTATCAGTAGTCTCTGATTGGTTGTGTCCATGTAAGGTGAACTTCCTCCAGGATCTGGGCGTCATCAGATAGGGCGTGGTCCTGGGCGGAGGCGCCATGTTTGTTCTCACATTCTTCATTCGATGGGAGGGGGTGCTACAAGCGGCCATTTTGAGCAAGGATTATGAAAGCAGTTTATTTACAGGAAAAAATATAGGGCCAGATTCTCAAAGAAGTTACGTCGGCGTATCTCGAGATACGCCGCGTAACTTCTAGGATGCGCCGGCGTATCTATTTTCTGTATTCAGAAAGCGAGATACGCCGGAATTTCGCTTAGATCCGACCGGCGTAAGTCTCTTATGCCGTCGTATCTTAGTTGCATATTTACGCTGGCCGCTAGGTGGCGCTTCCGTCGCTTTACGCGTTGAAAATGCAAATTTTTTACGTCGTTTGCGTGAGCGTAAGTCCGGCGTAAAGTTACCCCTGCTATAGGAGGCGTACGTAATGTTAAGTATGGACGTCGGGACAGCGTCGAATTTTTTGTCGTTTGCGTAAAACGTTCGCGAATAGGGCTTTGCCTAAGTTACGTTCGCGTCAAAACCAATGAGCATTTGCGGCGTAATTTTGAGCATGCGCACTGAGATATGTCCACGGATGGCGCATGCGCCGTTTAGAAAGGGCGTCAATTACGTGGGGTCACGATTCATTTACATGGATCACGCCCCCTACCTGCCTATTTTGAGTTTGGCGCGGTTTACGTCGGCCCATTTACGCTACGCCACCGTAACTTTGGGCGCAACTTCTTTGTGAATACGGCACCTGCCTCTCAAAGTTACGGCGGCGTAGTGTAAATGAGATACGCTACGCCCGCACAAAGATACGCGTCTGTACGAGAATCTGGCCCATAGACTTTATAGTATAGAAAAGATGCAAAGAAAATGGGCATTTCTTGATCATACATCACAGGACGCCTTAATTACTTAATGTAGTCGCAAACCCACTCGCAAACCCAATTAAAATTGAGTTCCTCCCCTATATAACCCCTCCCAAATGGAGAGTACCTCAGTTTTTTCGCCAGTGTTAAGGTGGTTGGTCAAGTTCAACATGTGCTAAGAAGAAAAATGCTCTTTTGATGGTCTGGTCGCGGAGACCTAGGAGCTAAAACCGGATCCATTCCTTGGGCTGATATCAAAGGCCTTGTCAGGTCACCTGTGGCCAGGTGACAAATGCACCCCGTTGGAGACAGGGGTGCACCGCAAGGTAGTGAACCCAATAGCAGACTGCTGCGGATGGACAGGAAGCATGAGCCCAAGGTTCCCCAGGGCGCGGAGTCTAAGGTTCAGCAGGTGTTCACCAGAGCCTCTAGTGGTGAGGATGGCCTTCGCTGCAACTGAACCCAGGTCGCGGCCCCTGGAGTCCCCCAGGTCACGCTCCGTAGGGAGAGAGGGAAAGCAGCCACTGAGGACACACGGATAGTGATGGGTAAGCCAAAGTCAGGGCAACAGGCAGACGAGTGTAATTAAGGGACAGGCCAAAGGTCAGGGTCACAGGCAAACAGGAGTAGTCAGAGATGAGCCAAATTCAATACACAGAAAGGTTAACGTAGCACACGGCAGACAGGAACACAAGCTAACAAACAAAGTTGAACAGCAAAGCAGACCTGCAGTGCAACCGTTAATATAGACTTCCTGGGATGGCCTGGGGTGGGGCCATACAGGGAGGAGAGATGATAAAAGGCAGCCAGAAAGAGAGTCAGGCCTCTAATGGACACATGGAGGAGAAGGTAAGCTGACAGACATTATTGCATGTCTATGACAGGCCTAAGATGGTTGGTACCCGGGCCTTGCCCGTAATGTCTCTCTGCGGAGGTCTGGGATCCAGACTTTGGTGTACTAATACATCCGTGGCACGAAAAGTTCCTGGCAGAGTCTTCTACAGGTCCAGGTATTTGGTTTTCTCTAATAAAACCCTCTGTAAAACTGAAGGTTGGCACAACTTGCTCGCCGTGATGGGTGAAAGCTGGAACTACTTTTGGAAGCTTTCCTGCGGCGTGGGTAAGAAGGAGATAATTTTTATTTATGTATTATCTTCTTGGAGTAGGATGCAGTGGCGGTCCGTCTATAGAGGGCGCTGGAGTGCCACCCTCTTTGGCTCCTCACCGCCAAAGAGGGTGGCATTGCATTGCATGAATGTATGTTATTGTTGCCAGCTGCCGCTGGTCTATTCAGATGGCGGACATTGAGCGCCGACCGCCTGAAAAACGGCAGCTGGTTGGCTGTGCGGAAGTGCCTATCAGAGCCAGCGGGGTGCGATCCTTGGATAAAACCTGATGACTGTCTCATGCCAATCAGGTTCACCGACTCTGGTTATCGGTAACCTGATTGGCTGAAGCGTCACCAAGGCGGGAGAAGACATCGAGGAACGTGGAAGGAGAAAGCAAGGTAAGTGTATTTTACAGGGCACAGAGGCGACAAAGGGCACAGTGGTGACAATGGGCACAGTGGCAACAATTAAAGGGCACAGTGACATGCACAGTGGCAACAATGGGCACAGTGGGGACAATTAAAGGGAACAGTGGTGACAATTGGCACAGTGGCGACAATTGAGGGGCACAGTGGCTGCGTTTGATGGCATGGCACAGTGGTGACAATTGATGGCACAGTGGCTGCCTTTGATTGCATGGCACAGTGGCTGCGTTTGATGGCATGGCACAGTGACTACGTTTGATGGCATGGCACAGTGGCTGCGTTTGATGGCATGGCACAGTGACTACGTTTGATGGCATGGCACAGTGGCTGCGTTTGATGTCATGGCACAGTTACTGCGTTTGATGGCATGGCACAGTGGTGCGAATTGATGGCATAGTGACTGCATATGATGGCATTTCACAGTGGTGATAATTGATGGCACAGTGGCTGCGTTTGATGGCATGGCACAGTGGTGACAGATGATGGCACAGTGGCTGCGTTTGATGGCATGGCAGAGTGACTGCGTTTAATGGCATGGCAGAGTGGTGCGAATTGATGGCAGTGACTGCATTTGATGGCATGGCACAGTGGTGATGATAATTGATGGCACAGTGGCTGCATTTGATGCATGCACAGTGGTGACAATTGATGCACAGTGGTGCGTTTGATGACATGGCACAGTGGTGACAGATGGATGGGCCAGTGGCTGCGTTGAGGCATGGCAGAGTGCGGCTGCGTTTAATAATGATGGCAGAGTGGTGCATGATGCAGTGACTGCATTTGTGGCATGGCACAGTGGTGATGATAATTGATGCACAGTGGCTGCATTTGTGGCATGGCACAGTGGTGACAATGATGCACAGTGGCTGCGTTTGAGACATGGCACAGTGGTGACAGATGATGGCACAGTGGCTGCTTTGATGGCATGGCAGAGTGACTGCGTTTAATGGCAATGGCAGAGTGGTGCGAATTGATGGCAGTGACTGCATTTGATGGCATGGCACAGTGGTGATGATAATTGATGGCACAGTGGCTGCATTTGATGGCATGGCACAGGGGTGGTGACAATTGATGCCACAGTGGCTGCGTTTGATGACATGGCACAGTGGTGACAGATGATGGCACAGTGGCTGCGTTTGATGGCATGGCAGAGTGACTGCGTTTAATGGCATGGCAATGAGTGGTGCGAATTGATGGCAGTGACTGCATTTGATGGCATGGCACAGTGGTGATGATAATTGATGGCACAGTGGCTGCATTTGATGGCATGGCACAGTGGTGACAATTGATGCCACAGTGGCTGCGTTTGATGACATGGCACAGTGGTGACAGATGATGGCACAGTGGCTGCGTTTGATGGCATGGCAGAGTGACTGCGTTTAATGGCATGGCAGAGTGGTGCGAATTGATGGCAGTGACTGCATTTGATGGCATGGCACAGTGGTGATGATAATTGATGGCACAGTGGCTGCATTTGATGGCATGGCACAGTGGTGACAATTGATGCCACAGTGGCTGCGTTTGATGACATGGCACAGTGGTGACAGATGATGGCACAGTATGGCTGCGTTTGATGGCATGGCAGAGTGACTGCGTTTAATGGCATGGCAGAGTGGTGCGAATTGATGGCAGTGACTGCATTTGATGGCATGGCACAGTGGTGATGATAATTGATGGCACAGTGGCTGCATTTGATGGCATGGGACAGTGGTGACAATTGGTGGCACAGTGGCTGCGTTTGATGACATGGCACAGTGGTGACAGATGATGGCACAATGGCTGCGTTTGATGGCATGGCACAGTGGTGACAGATGATGGCACAATGGCTGCGTTTGATGGCATGGTACAGTGGTGACAGATGATGGCACAATGGCTGTGTTTGATGGCATGGCACAGTGACTGCGTTTGATGGCATGGCACAGTGGTGACAGATGATGGCACAATGGCTGCGTTTGATGGCATGGCACAGTGGTGACAGATGATGGCACAATGGCTGTGTTTGATGGCATGGCACAGTGACTGCGTTTGATGGCACAGTGACTGCATTTGATGGCATGGCACAGTGGTGGGAATTGATGTAATAGTGACTGCGTTTGATGGCATGGCACAGTTGTGACAGATGATGCCACAGTGGCTGCGTTTGATGGCATGGCAGAGTGACTGCGTTTAATGGCATGGCAGAGTGGTGCGAATTGATGGCAGTGACTGCATTTGATGGCATGGCACAGTGGTGATGATAATTGATGGCACAGTGGCTGCATTTGATGGCATGGGACAGTGGTGACAATTGGTGGCACAGTGGCTGCGTTTGATGACATGGCACAGTGGTGACAGATGATGGCACAATGGCTGCGTTTGATGGCATGGCACAGTGGTGACAGATGATGGCACAATGGCTGCGTTTGATGGCATGGTACAGTGGTGACAGATGATGGCACAATGGCTGTGTTTGATGGCATGGCACAGTGACTGCGTTTGATGGCATGGCACAGTGGTGACAGATGATGGCACAATGGCTGCGTTTGATGGCATGGCACAGTGGTGACAGATGATGGCACAATGGCTGTGTTTGATGGCATGGCACAGTGACTGCGTTTGATGGCATGGCACAGTGGTGGGAATTGATGTAATAGTGACTGCGTTTGATGGCATGGCACAGTGGTGGGAATTGATGTAATAGTGACTGCGTTTGATGGCATGGCACAGTGGTAACAGATGATGCCACAGTGGCTGCGTTTGATGGCATGGCACAGTGGTGACATTTGATGGGCATAGTGAGGCTGCAATTTTTTTTTCTTTTTTTTTTGCGCCCCCCACCCCAAAAAAAAAAATTGTTAAGCACCAGCCGCCACTGGTAGGATGTCTTTCCTGGTCAGTGTCAGATATCTTTGGCCTTGGAGGTCCTCGTTAGACTGGAAGAGGTTAGAGACTTTGCTACGCAGGACTGGGTAGGAATCGGTCAGTGTGCGCACCGCGCCGTGTTCTGGTTCTACACACAGATACCGCTGTTCCCGAAATGAATCGCATGCTGCTCTTGCATGAGACTGACATGTAAGAACAGAAAGCAGGCGGTGTTGTGGCAGAAAATGTTTAATAATACAGAAAGGTTTCATAGAGAATTACCCGAGGGTCCGACACACAGGCTGTGCGCAGAGTAGAGCGTCATCACCTGCACATCTCTATGTAGTAGAAATAGAAAACATTAATATATGTAACACGGCATACAGTACTCCAGGGTGATTACAAAGGGGACGACTGCTCCTGGGCCCTGGAGGTGATGGGGCCCAACTGTGCCCCCCCCCCCTATTTATAGCCCATCCACTCTGCTGCACATTAACAATGGATGTGTTTTTTTTACGAATATGTCCTTAAAACGGACCAACCTGCAAAAGTGATTCTATCACCAGAGATGGACTCATACATTGCATGAATCTATCTATGGTCGCCGCTGCCACCCCCTATTCAGGTGTCTGGGGCCTTTTCGGGTGCCGGGCACCTGAAATACAGCGACGGGGTGTTTTTTGGAAGCACCTGATTAGAGCCGTGCTGGGCGTTCGCTGTTCACTCAGCTGTGAATTCGCTTTGCTAACACTGAACCGCCTCTCAGCCAATCAGGTGCATCGGGTCTGTTACCTGTCACCTGAAACGTCAGGCGCTGTGATTGGACGCCTGATAGAGAGGACGGAGAAGACAGGGAGGATGTGCAGGACACTGCCGCTGACCCGCTGCGAGACAGGTAAGTGCCGGGTGATGCACATTGGCAGCATTTGATGGGCGCAGTAGCTGCATTTGATGTCACAGTGGAGGCAATTTATGGGTATAGGGGCTGCGTTTGATGGCACAGTGGCAGCATTTGGTGGCACAGTGGCTGCGTTTGATGGGCACAGTGGCTGCGTTTGATGGCACAGTGGCAACGTTTGGTGGCACAGTGGCAACATTTGGTGGCACAGTGGCTGCGTTTGATGGGCACATTGGCTGCGTTTGATGGGCACAGTGGCTGCATTTCAGGGCACAGTGGCTGCGTTTATGGGCACAGTGGCTGCGTTTGATGGGCACATTGGCTGCGTTTGATGGGCACAGTGGCTGCATTTCAAGGCACAGTGGCTGCGTTTGATGGCACAGTGTCTGCGTTTCAGGGCACAGTGGCTGCGTTTGATTGGCACAGTGGCTGCATTTGATTGGCACAGTGGCTGCCTTTTAGGGTACAGTGGCTGCATTTGACAGGACAGTGGCTGTGCTTGATGGGCACAGTAGCTGCAATTGATGGGCACAGTAGCTGCAATTGATGGGCACAGTGGCTGCGCTTGATGGGCACAGTGGCTGCAATTGATGGGCACAGTAGCTGTGTTTGATGGGCACAGTGGCTGCGTTTCAGGGCACAGTGGCTGCGTTTGATGGGCACAGTGGCTGCGTTTGATGGCACCGTGGCTGCGTCTGATGGCACATTGGCTGCATTTGATGGCACACTGGCTGCATTTGATGGGCACAGTGGCTGTGTTTTAAGGCACAGTGGCTGCGCTTGATGGGCACAGTAGCTGCAATTGATGGGCACAGTAGCTGTGTTTGATGGCACATTGGCAGTGTTTGGCACATTGGCAGCATTTGATAGGCACAGTAGCTGCATTTGATGAGCACAGTAGCTGCATTTGATGGGCACAGTAGCTGTGTTTGATGGCACATTGGCAGCGTTTGGCACATCGGCAGCTTTTGATGGGCACAGTGGCTGCATTTGATGAGCACAGTAGCTGCATTTGATGGGCACAGTAGCTGCATTTGATGGGCACAGTAGCTGTGTTTGATGGGCACAGTAGCTGTGTTTGATGGGCACAGTAGCTGCATTTGATGGGCACAGTATCTGCATTTGATGGGCACAGTGGCGGCATTTGATGGGCACAGTAGCGGCATTTGATGGGCACAGTAGCTGTGTTTGATGGGCACAGTAGCTGCATTTGATGGGCACAGTATCTGCATTTGATGGGCACAGTGGCGGCATTTGATGGGCACAGTAGCTGCATTTGATGGGCACAGTAGCTGTGTTTGATGGGCACAGTAGCTGCATTTGATGAGCACAGTAGCTGCATTTGATGGGCACAGTAGCTGTGTTTGATGGCACATTGGCAGCGTTTGGCACATCGGATAGGAAATATACATTTTATACGGAAGGTTATTAAATATTTATGGAGATTCACTTTGACCTCCATGTATCAGAACATTGAAGTTCCGATCTCCTGAAAGCTTGTTGTGAAATATGAACTATTGCTGGGAATCTCGGAAGTATCGCACTCAATGACGCATTTCTTTATACGGCGCTGGAAAGAGTAATACAAGTCTGTAATGTGATTTTCAGTGCCGCTAGTCCAGCAACGCATGGATGGTGGCACAGGTATGAATCAACCTCGCCATCCAATGACAGCCCCCATATTCCAGGTCTTGTCTCTCGCAATAAAAGGCCTGATTTACTATGGAAGGGGGGAGGTGGTTGGGCCTCGGCCCCTCCCAGACATTGACAGATGTGACATCCTCGTGGCCGCTAAAAGCCCGGCGGAGATGATGAGTTTGAGGCGGGTGCCTTCTATTTTACATCAGACCTCTGACAGCTGAATGGCTTTCCTGGCCGGAGATTTAAGACCTGATTTTTCATTCTTAAATCGCTGGAAGTTACAGAAGAGGCCAGTCCGGGGTTAACCTCCTGAGTGCCGCAGGGAAGCGTGTACAAAAGAGCGAAGAAGAAGAAAAGCGCGGTCAGAGAAGATCCTTTGGGGGGTATTTTCCGAAATCCTGATCATAAATAAAATAAATCCTCAGATTCTGATGGAAAATTAAGCCTTGGCGTCTTCTGTGGTCCATTGATGACCGAAAAACGGACTTACTTATTATGACACAGAGGTCCCCCCCCCATCACATCAGAGGTCCCCCATAATACATCAGAGGTCCCTCCATCACATCAGAGGTCCCCCATTACATCAGAGGTCCCCCACCACATCAGAGGTCCCCCATCACATCAGAGGTCCCCCCATAATACATCAGAGGTCCCTCCATCACATCAGAGGTCCCCCATTACATCAGAGGTCCCCCATCACATCAGAGGTCCCCCATCACATCAGAGGACCCCCATAATACATCAGAGGTCCCTCCATCACATCAGAGGTCCCCCATTACATCAGAGGTCCCCCACCATATCAGAGGTCCCCCATCACATCAGAGGTCCCCCCATAATACATCAGAGGTCCCTCCATCACATCAGAGGTCCCCCATTACATCAGATGGCATCCGACGGCATCCGACGGTACTGCGTAAGGTTATTCCACATCTTTGCAGGGGTAACCCTACGCGGACGAAAACGACGTAAGCGACGACGGGGCGGCGTAAAAGCGTCCGGGAATCGGCGTATTATCCTCATTTGCATAGGCAAATGAGAAAACAACGTAAAGGCCACCTAGTGGCCAGCAAAGTCATTACATCTACGATCCGACAGTGTAATTGTTTTACACCTGTCGGATCTTCACTGTATCTATGCGTAAGTGATTCTAGGAATCGCACGCATAGATACTCAGGAAAAAAAACAGAGATACGACGGTGTTTCCTACGAAACGCCGGCATATCTCTTTTGAGAATGTGGCCCTAAGTTTTTTTATATATATATAAAAAAGTGGAACTTTTCTGAAAATGATGTACATTGTGATGTCAGGAATGTTTCCATGCAGACTTGTACAGTAACAGGTCCACTTTATCTGGCAATTTCTGCCGGCAGGAGAGATCATAAAACGGAGATAACATTTATTTAGATGGAATTCGGTTTTTTTTCGCTCGCGTTGTATTTAACCCTTCACCTCCCTTCCAGAGCCGGAAACGCATTCTATTCGCAATTTATCATCTAATTGTCAAACAACAATGGATCCGGGAAAGGCCGCGGCGACACGTGACTTCTGTTTTTCCAGTGGCATCCTGCGCTTTTAATTACACCATAAAACCCGAGTTGTCACCGCGAAGGTCGCCGCTTACGGGCAGCCAGCAGGTTCGACGTTCGTACAAAGCAACCCCCGGGCGGAGGGGGGAGAAGAATGCGGAAGGTAGTTGGCATGGAGCTGCGATTGCCCTGCAAGGTCACGCCGCGCGCAAAGGAAAATGAAATCCTTTTTCTCTCTCTTCTTTTTCTTTTCCCGGGCCTTGGCGCCAAGGATCGCGGCGGGGGCGCCAACGGAGGAGCGCCGGTGATTGATTGACGTCACCGCCGCAAAGGCTGGCACGGCAATCGAGGGGCATGGAAGACGGAGGGACTGGCAGCTGGCAGGAGCCGGCATCGCTCAATCACCGGACAGATGGGAAGCCGACACGCACATGTCCGCGCATTTCGCTCCCTGATAACGCCCTCCCGCGGTCTTATCTTTAACCGCGTTAGTGCCTGAGGTCCCGCTAAGCCAAAGCAGATGGTGAAGTACTCAGGGAAGATGGAGGCTGAATATCATCATTTCATGGCTATAGCGGCCTTCGCCCACCTCCTTATATTCACAGCGCCCCCTATGGGAAATATCAGTCTTCAATGGGGTCCCCCATCACATCAGAGTCCTCAGTTTCCCCCTTTCATATTAGAGCCCTCTTTACAATCAGAGTCCTCAGTCCCCCCCCCTTTCATATTAGAGTCCTCTACTTTTTGCTCATCAGAGTCCTCAGTTTCCCCTTTCATATTAGAGCCCTCACCCTTCAAATCCGAGTCCTCAGTTCCCCTCTTTCATATTAGAGCCCTCCCCTTTCAAATCAGAGTCCTCCGTCCCCCCCCCTTCATATTAGCGTCCTTTCCTTTTTTGCACATCAGAGAACTCAGTTTCCCATTTAATGTTAGAGTTTTCTGTTTTCACATCGGAGTCCTCAGTTCCCCCTTTCATATTAAAGACTCTTCCTCTTTCACATCAGAGTCCTCAGTTCCCACTTTCATATTAGAGTCCTCCTCTTTTTGCACATCAGAGTCCTCAGTTCCCCATTTCAAATTAGAGAGACCTCCCTATTCACAGCAAAGTCCTCAATTCCCCCATTTCATATTAGAGAGACCTCCCTTTTCACATCAGGGTCCTCAGTCCCCCCCCCTTTTAAATTAGAGTCCTCCCCTTTACATCAGAGTCCTCAGAGTTGTCAGTCTCCCCTCTTTCCTATCAGAATCAGAGTCCTCAGGGTTCCCTTTCATATTCAAGTCCTCCACCTTTCACATCAGGATCCTCCGTCCCCCCTTTCACATTAGGGTCCTCAGTCCCCCCTTTTATATAAGAGTCCTCCCCCTTACATGAGAGTCCTCAATTCCTTCCTTTCACATTAAAGTTGTCAGTCCCTCCTCTTTCCTATCAGAATCCTCAGGTCCCACTTTCTTCTCATCGGAGTCCTCAGGGCCCCCTTTTATATTCAATTCCTCCACCTTTCGCATCAGGGTCCTCAGTCCCCCCTTGTATATTAGAGTCCTCCCCTTTACATCAGAGTCCTCAGTTTCCCCCCTTTCACATTAGAGTTCTCAGTCCCCCCTCTTTCTTATCATAATCCTCAGGTCCCCACTTCTTTTCAGCAGAGTCCTCAGGGCCCCCTTTCATATTTGAGTCCTCTCCTTTCACATCAGGGTCCTCAGTCTGCCTTTTCATATTCGAGTCCTCCCGTTTCACATTAGGATCCTCAGTCCCCCCTTTCATATTAGAGTCCTCCCCTTTCACATCAGAGTCCTCCCCCCCCATCCTTCTTCACATTAAAGTCTGCAGTCACATGGCACTCTTTCACATTAGAGTTCTCAATTCCCCCTTTCCCATCAGAGTCCTCAGTTCCCCCTTTCCGATCAGGGTCATCAGTTCCCCCCTTTTTTAAGCAGAGTCCTCAGTTCCCCCCTTTCCACATCAGATTCCTAATTCTCCCATGTCCAATCAGAGTGCTCAGTCCCCTCTTTCTAATCAGAGTCCTCAGTAATTCCCTATCACATCAGAGTCCTCAGTCCTTCCCTTTCCCATCAGAGTCCCCTGAGCCCCCCCCCTTTCCCATCAGAGTCCTCAGTTCCCCCCTTTCCAGAGTCCTCAACCCCCCCCACTTCACATCAGAGTCCTCATGTCCCCCCTGCCCCCTTTTACACAAGGGATGTCAGTTCCTCCTCCCCCTTCACATTAGAACCTTCAGTCCCCCCCCCCCCCTCCTTTCACTTTCACATTAGAGTCCAACTCCCAGTCAACACCCCCTTCTTTTCACAAGGGAGTCCCACCACCTCCCAATCTTCAGCAAAGCATAGGTAGCTGTGGCAGCATGGCAGTGGTCAGTAGGCGGGCAAGGTCTAAATGGAGGTGCAGTCACATTAAAGTCTGCAGTCACATGGCACTCTTTCACATTAGAGTTCTCAATTCCCCCTTTCCCATCAGAGTCCTCAGTTCCCCCTTTCCGATCAGGGTCATCAGTTCCCCCCTTTTTTAAGCAGAGTCCTCAGTTCCCCCCTTTCCACATCAGATTCCTAATTCTCCCATGTCCAATCAGAGTGCTCAGTCCCCTCTTTCTAATCAGAGTCCTCAGTAATTCCCTATCACATCAAAGTCCTCAGTCCTTCCCTTTCCCATCAGAGTCCCCTGAGCCCCCCCCCCCTTTCCCATCAGAGTCCTCAGTTCCCCCCTTTCCAGAGTCCTCAACCCCCCCCACTTCACATCAGAGTCCTCATGTCCCCCCTGCCCCCTTTTACACAAGGGATGTCAGTTCCTCCTCCCCCCCTTCACATTAGAACCTTCAGTCCCCCCCCCCCCCTCCTTTCACATTAGAGTCCAACTCCCAGTCAACACCCCCTTCTTTTCACAAGGGAGTCCAACCACCTCCCAATCTTCAGCAAAGCATAGGTAGCTGTGGCAGCATGGCAGTGGTCAGTAGGCGGGCAAGGTCTAAATGGAGGTGCACTCCCTACCCCTTCTGAATGCAGCTTGCCCCTGGATTGGCACCATGTATTTCCATGGAAAGTCACATGGCGCTGTGCAAAAACACCAGATGCAACGCGGCACCCCTGACCAGCGCACCAAGGTGCAGCGACACCCCAGTTGAGAAACACCTGATTTCTAAATTGCTGTATTTGTAAATTCCAAAAGCCAATATAAATTAATCGAAGTGCAGGATTGGTTGGCATTGGCACAGCTGGCACTCTGCATAAATAAAGTAGGTGTAAAATGGTGAAAACAAGTATTTTCTTGTAAAAAAAGGGCATTTTTTTATGATACACAGTGCCTTAGCAAACTATGTCAGTCAGTCTGTGTTTATATCTACTTTTGTGGCTTAACTCCGTGCTTTTATCCCGCTGTCTCCAATGTACCGGATCAATGTTGGTGAAAATCCTATTTTAACAATGTATCGGATTAGATCCGAACTGCAAAAGATCAAGAGAAAAAATTCAATGAATCCACCGTGGGCTTTATGATTCTCTCCAAAACAATCTAAAATTTTCCAGCCTGGCCGATCGCTTTGGTCTGAGCAGAAAAATAAAATAAAACTATTTTAAGGTATCAGTGCTAGTGGTGTACGTAGTGGGGTGCGGCCCGCACTGGGGGGGGAGGGGGGGTCGGCTTGTACTGAGGGGTCTGTGCCTGTGAAGTTGGTCTGTGCTGGAGGGGAATCTATACTGAGAAGTTTTTATGCAGGGGGATCGGTCTCTGCTAAGGGATCTTTGCTGGGGGTTGTGCTGGGGGTTTTCCGGTCTATACTAGGGGAGATGGTCTGGGAGGGACGGTTTAGGGTTGTTAGGGTGAAGCTGTCCTGTGGGGAATCAGTGGGGAGGAATCATTTTTGGTTACTCACTGTAGAGTGGACTGTGCATTGCACACTCCTGAGCCCTGCATTCTTATCCACTCCTGAGCCCTGCACTCTTATCCACTCCTAAAGCCCTGCATTCTTATCCACTCCTGAGCCCTACACTTTTATCTACTCCCGAGCCCTGCATTCTTATCCACTCCTGAGCCCTGATTTCCTATCCACTCCTGAGCCCTGCATTCTTATCCACTCCTGAGCCCTGCACTCTTATCCATTCCTGAGCCCTGCACTCTTATCCACTCCTGAGCCCTGCACTCTTATCCATTCCTGAGCCCTACACTTTTATCTACTCCCGAGCCCTGCATTCTTATCCACTCCTGAGCCCTGAATTCTTATCCACTCCTGAGCCCTGCACTCTTATCCACTCCTGAGCCCTGCACTCTTATCCATTCCTGAGCCTACACTATTATCCACTCCTGAGCCCTGCACTCTTATCCATTCCTGAGCCCTACACTCTTATCTACTCCTGAGCCCTGCATTCTTATCCACTCCTGAGCCCTGCATTCTTATCCATTCCTGAGCCCTGCACTCTTATCCATTCCTGAGCCCTGCACTCTTATCCATTCCTGAGCCCTACACTCTTATCTACTCCTGAGCCCTGCATTCTTATCCACTCCTGAGCCCTGCATTCTTATCCACTCCTGAGCCCTGCATTCTTATCCACTCCTGAGTCCTGCACTCTTATCCACTCCTGAGCCCTGCATTCTTATCCACTCCTGACCCCTGCACTCTCTGGGTTAACCATTCCATAGCCCTGCACTCTCTGTGTTACCCACTACTGAGCCCTGCGCTCTTTGCGTTGCGCACTTCTGAGCCCTGCGCTCTCTGCGTTGTCCACTCCTGAGCCCTGCGCTCTCTGCGTTACCCACTTCTGAGCCCTGCGTTTTCTGCGTTACCCACTCCTGAGCCCTGCGCTCTCTGTGTTACCCACTACTGAGCCCTGTGCTCTCTGCGTTGCCCACTTCTGAGCCCTGCGCTCTCTGGGTTAATCACTCCATAGCCCTGCGCTCTCTGCGTTACCCACTTCTGAGCCCTGCGCTCTCTGCGTTATCCACTCCTGAGCCCTGCGCTCTCTACGTTACCCACTCCTGAGCCCTGCACTCTCTGCGTTACCCCCTCCTGAGCCCTGCGCTTTCTGTGTTAACCACTCCATAGCCCTGCGCTCTCTGTGTTACCCACTTCTGAGCCCTGCGCTCTCTGCGTTATCCACTCCTGAGCCCTGCGTTTTCTACGTTACCCACTCCTGAGCCCTGCGCTCTCTGCGTTGCCCACTTCTGAGCCCTGCGCTCTCTGCGTTACCCACTTCTGATCCCTGCACTCTCTGTGTTATCCATTTATGACACCAGGGTACACATCAAACACATGTGCTATAGAAAGAAAAAGAGTTTAACCACTCCAAAGTCCCAGAGAACTAGATGACTGAATCCAAACACTTGGGTGCCGGCGCTGCAATGATATGCAAGATTTGTAGAAAAAAACTTGGATGGCCGCACTCCAAAAACAATGTTGTTCCTTTTTAATTAAACTGGTCACAAAACAAACATGTCACAGCAAAAAATCAGATGAAAAAGCTGACGCGTTTCACACTATCATGATTATACACAGGAGTATACGTTGGGTACATGGGATATAGGATATGACATTGGGGTACACACCAAACACATAGGATATGACATCGGGGTGCACAGTGGATCCATAAGAAATAGGATATGACATCGGGGTACATATCAGTTATAGGAGATATAGGATATGACATTGGGGTACACATCAGGTATAGGGGATATAGGATATGACATTGGGGTACATATCAGGTATAGGGGATATAGGATATGACATTGGGGTACGCAGTGGATGCACGGGATATAGGATGTGACACTGGGGAACACACCAAACACATAGGATATGACACCGGGGTACACAGTGGATTCATAAGATATAGGATATGACATTGGGGTACATATCAGGTATATGGGATATAGGATGTGACATCGGGGTACATATCAGGTATACAGGATATAGGATAAGACACAAGGGTACATATCAGGTATAGGGGATATAGTATGTGACATCGGGGTACGTATCAGGTATAGGGGATATAGTATGTGACATCGGGGTACGTATCAGGTATAGGGGATATAGGATGTGACATCAGGGTACGTATCAGGTATAGGGGATATATTATGTGACATCGGGGTACGTATCAGGTATAGGGGATATAGTATGTGACATCGGGGTACATATCAGGTATAGGGGATATAGGATGTGACATCGGGGTACATATCAGGTATAGGGGATATATTATGTGACATCGGGGTACGTATCAGGTATAGGGGATATAGTATGTGACATCGGGGTACATATCAGGTATAGGGGATATAGTATGTGACATCGGGGTACGTATCAGGTATAGGGGATATAGTATGTGACATCGGGGTACGTATCAGGTATAGGGGATATATTATGTGACATCGGGGTACGTATCAGGTATAGGGGATATAGTATGTGACATCGGGGTACATATCAGGTATAGGGGATATAGGATAAGACACCGGGGTCAGTGGCGTATCTAGGATATGGCGCCCATGGAAAGTGCCATGGGCGCAATATGAAGGGGGCGCTGTTGAGTGGCTGGGCAACAAGCCACTTCCCAGGGTCTCATGGTCTCTGCTACCCTCCTTCTGAGTATAAGCAGGATCTCTTTTTCAGCACCTTTGCTAATAGACAATGGGGTACACAGTGGATGCACGGGATATAGGATGTGACACTGGGGTACACACCAAGCACATATGATATGACACCGGGGTACACAGTGGATCCATAAGATATAGGATATGACATTGGGGTACATATCAGGTATACGGGATATAGGATATGACATTGGGGTACATATCAGGTATACGGGATATAGGATATGACATTGGGGTACATATCAGGTATAGGGGATATAGGATGTGACACTGGGGTACACATCAGGTATATGGGATATAGGATATGACATCGGGGTACATATCAGGTATAGGGGATATAGAATGTGACATTGGGGTACATATCAGGTATATGGGATATAGGATATGACATCGGGGTTCATATCAGGTATAGGGGATATAGGATGTGACATCGGGGTACATATCAGGTATAGGGGATATAGTATGTGACATAGGGGTACATATCAGGTATAGGGGATATAGGATGTGACATCGGGGTACATATCAGTTATATGGGATATAGGATGTGACATCGGGGTACATATCAGGTATACGGGATATAGGATAAGACACCGGAGTACATATCATGTATAGGGGATATAGGATATGACATTGGGGTACATATCAGGTATAGGGGATATAGGATGTGACATCGGGGTACATATCAGGTATAGGGGATGTAGAATGTGACATTGGGGTACATATCAGGTATATGGGATATAGGATGTGACATCGGGGTACATATCAGGTATATGGGATATAGGATATGACATCGGGGTTCATATCAGGTATAGGGGATGTAGGATGTGACATTGGGGTACATATCAGGTATAGGGGATGTAGAATGTGACATCGGGGTACATATCAGGTATATGGGATATAGGATGTGACATCGGGGTACATATCAGGTATATGGGATATAGGATATGACATTGGGGTTCATATCAGGTATAGGGGATATAGGATGTGACATCGGGGTTCATATCAGGTATAGGGGATATAGGATAAGACACCGGAGTACATATCATGTATAGGGGATATAGGATATGACATTGGGGTACATATCAGGTATAGGGGATATAGGATATGACATTGGGGTACATATCAGGTATATGGGATATAGGATATGACATCGGGGTTCATATCAGGTATAGGGGATGTAGGATGTGACATTGGGGTACATATCAGGTATATGGGATATAGGATGTGACATCGGGGTACATATCAGGTATATGGGATATAGGATATGACATCGGGGTTCATATCAGGTATAGGGGATGTAGGATGTGACATTGGGGTACATATCAGGTATATGGGATATAGGATATGACACCGGGGTCAGTGGCGTATCTAGGATATGGCGCCCATGGAAAGTGCCATGGGCGCCATATGAAGGGGGCGCTGTTGAGTGGCCGGGCAACAAGCCACTTCCCAGGGTCTCATGGTCTCTGCTACCCTCCTTCTGAGCATAAGCAGGATCTCCTTTTCAGCACCTTTGCTAATGGACAATGGCAGCGCTCTCCCTGCTGCGTTCAGCCACAGCCCTCCCCCGTTCTCCCAGGCTCTCCTTTTCCATCTGGTCGGATTGGCAGCACACAAAGAAGAAGGAACATCAGTTTCTCCCTCTTCTTTGTGACAACTGAGGCCCTAAGTGATGAAGAGTTCATCACTTCCAGTCTCAAAAGCAGCCAATATGCCTTGGAGGGCAGAGGAGGGATCAGGGGTCTAATAAACCCCGGATTTCTCCATAAAGAGGATATGTCACTACCTAAGGTATCACAAGGGATAATAAATATCAGTTTTGTTAGCTGTTTTTTTTTAAGGTTATCTGAAAGATGGGTTTCCAATGTTTCGACAGTGGCGCAGTTTCAGTGCTCGCCAAAAGCGCTATTTTCACTAGATACGCCTCTGACCGGGGTACACATGGAACAGACGGTTCACAATCCCCCCCTCATCAGGCTGCTCACGATTGGTGGTTCCTGGACAGATAACAGCGGAACATTCTGGATCTCTCGGAATTTATCGTTTCTCGGACACTCTTCTCCTTTGTGGGCTCGTTATCCAGAAATTGTCAGCTCCGCGCTTAACTACCGCGGTCATTCTTCTGCCTCCCGCCTGTTAAACGCGTAACTCCTCCATCGTCTGCGGGCCGCGCGCCGACTGCCAGAGCCGACACTCCTTCGTAAAAAAGGCGACGGTAACAGTCAAGTACTTCAATAAAAGGAACCTCCAATCAGTGCAGAAATAAAGTCTTTTACGGGACGTATCCCAGACGTGCGACACGCGCATCATTTATATACAAAGGAAGACGAAGTCACCTCACATTTCTTTCCTGGTTTTTATTTCTCAGACGTTCAGCAAATCACCAAAAAGACGAAGAAATAACAAAGTTCCTTTTCCTGATGAATATCCGGCCTCCGTTCTGACAGTTCTTCACTCCGTCTTCTGCCGATCGCAATTAGACTGCACGGGCGAACGCTGGTGGACACCTGACCGTCACACGCATCCCAAGACCACAGATTAATATGCAGGGCCAACTTTAATGTTGAGTGGACCCTGGGCATGCAATTTGTTGCCCCCCCCCCCCCCCCATGCAATTTCGCTCTCCACCTGCTCTGAGACGTACAATAAATATCAGCTAGACCTAAAATCAGTTTGCTGTATCAGATCAGGCAGTGATTGCGATTGGTTGCCAGAGGTTACAGCGTATCATTGCCACTTACTGACTGGTTGCTAGAGGTTACAGTGTATCATTATCACTTACTGACTGGTTGCTAGAGGTTACAGTGTATCATTATCGCTAATTGACTAGTTGCTAGAGGTTACAGTGTATCATTATCACTTACTGACTGGTTGCTAGAGGTTACAGTGTATCATTATCACTTACTGACTGGTTGCTAGAGGTTACAGTGTATCATTATCGCTTATTGACTAGTTGCTAGAGGTTACAGTTTATCATTATCACTTACTGACTGGTTGCTAGAGGTTACAGTGTATCATTATCACTTACTGACTGGTTGCTAGAGGTTACAGTGTATCATTATCACTTACTGACTGGTTGCTAGAGGTTACAGTGTATCATTATCGCTTATTGACTAGTTGCTAGAGGTTACAGTTTATCATTATCACTTACTGACTGGTTGCTAGAGGTTACAGTGTATCATTATCACTTACTGACTGGTTGCTAGAGGTTACAGTGTATCATTATCACTTACTGACTGGTTGCTAGAGGTTGCAGTGTATCATTATCACTTACTGACAAGTTGCTAGAGGTTGCAGTGTATTATTATCGCTTACTGACAAGTTGCTAGAAGTTACAGTGTATTAGTATCGCTTACTGACAAGTTGCTAGAGGTTGCAGTGTATCATTATCGCTTACTGACAAGTTGCTAGAAGTTACAGTGTATTAGTATCGCTTACTGACTGGTTGCTAGAGGTTACAGCGTATCATTACCACTTACTGACTGGTTGCTATAGGTTACACTACAGTGTATCATTATCGCTTACTGACTGGTTGCTAGAGGTTACAGCGTATCATTACCACTTACTGACTGGTTGCTAGAGATTACAGCGTATCATTACATCGTTTGCGTAAGCGTAAAGTTACCCCTGCTATATGAGGGGTGAATTTGCGTAGGTGAGGCGTACGCAATGTTAAGCACGGACGTCGGGACAGCGTCGATTATTACGTCGGTTACGTCGTTTGCGTAAGTCGTTCGCGAATAGGGATTTGCGTAAGTTACCTTTACGTCGAAAGCATTGACTATTTGCGACGTGAACACATTTCCATAAAACACGCCCACCTCATTTCAATTACCCGGGCTTACGCCGGGCCATTTACACTACGCCGCCGTAACTTAGGAGAATACGGCACTTGCGTCCAAAGTTGCGGCGGCATAGCGTTAATAGGATACGCTACGCCCCGCTGCCAGATACGCAAACATACAAGAATCTGGCCCATAATCTTATAGGAAAGGGTTTTTTTGTTGAAATGAATTGTCTGGTGACAGGGTCTCTTTGTTTCATTCTCCCATCTTTAGGATGCCTATAGGATTGGCTATCCTGTGCCCAGAGGGCTCTCCTCTTCCCCTTCCATTGCGTTGGGCCGCAGTGTAACTTCTGTCTGGAATCCCATTCAGCCAATTAGTGGATTTCATATGTGCAGCGTTGTGCCAACGGGCACTGCCAACAGTCCCTGCACTGTGCCAGTAATCTCTGGCAGTCCGTTGAATTCCTGGAGATACCTGTCATATGTCGGCAATGGGAGGACGGCGGGCCTAACAGGACTGTTTTATCTCTCGGTCTTCCTCTCACCACGCCGGTGTTTATGGCAGGTTTGGAGAGTGGAAAGAACATTTGGAATGGGCATCTAGTGGCAGGGAGGCCTCAGCCGGTGGGCTCTACCGGCTGGTTATGATTCGGTATATTGCCGGCCTGTGGGGCCAGTAAATGTATCATTTAGGTCTCTTATGGAAGAAACAATGTAATAGAAGCTTTTCATATCGCTGTGTGATGATACCAGGGAGGGGGCGAGAGGAGCCGGAAGGTTCATTTGTCTGAAAAGATTGTTTTCAAAGTTTTTGCATTTTGGTAAAAATACATTTCCAGCAGTCATCAGGGAAGGCAAAATTAGGGGGGTCTTTGCTGTTCTTTAAGGGTACAAACAGATCCTGAGGGTTACAGTGCCCTAAGCTCATTCCTACCTGAACACACTCTTATAAATCAATGTAAACAAACATTTTTGAAAAAAATAAAAACATGAATGGTGTCAGTAGGGCAGTGGACGGTGTCAGTAGAGTAGTGGACGGTGTCAGTAGAGCAGTGGATGGTGTCAGTAGAGTAGTGGACGGTGTCAGTAGAGTAGTGGATGGTGTCAGTAGAGCAGTGGACGGTGTCAGTAGAGTAGTGGATGGTGTCAGTAGAGCAGTGGACGGTGTCAGTAGAGCAGTGGATGGTGTCAGTAGAGTAGTGGACGGTGTCAGTAGGGCAGTGGATGGTGTCAGTAGAGTAGTGGACGGTGTCAGTAGAGCAGTGGACGGTGTCAGTACGGCAGTGGACGGTGTCAGTGGGGCAGTGGATGGTGTCAGTAGAGCAGTGGACGGTGTCAGTAGAGTAGTGGACGGTGTCAGTAGGGCAGTGGATGGTGTCAGTAGAGTAGTGGACGGTGTCAGTAGAGCAGTGGACGGTGTCGGTAGGGCAGTGGACGGTGTCAGTAGAGCAGTGTATGGTATCAGTAGGGCAGTGGACGGTGTCAGTAGAGCAGTGGACGGTGTCAGTAGAGCAGTGTATGGTATCAGTAGGGCAGTGTACGGTGTCAGTAGAGCAGTGGACAAGTCAATAGGGCAGAGGCTGGTGTCAGTAGGGCAGTGGATGGTGTCATTTGGGTAGAAGTTGGTGTCAATAGAGCAGTGGATGGTGTCAGTAGGGCATTGAATGGTGTCAGTAGAGCAGTGGGCATGTCAGTAGGGCAGTCTATGGTGTCAGAAGGGCAGTGGATGGTGTCAGTAGGGCAGAGGTTCGGTGTCGATAAAGCAGTGGACGGTGTCAGTAGGACAGTCTATGGTGTCAGTGGGGCAGTGGACGGTGTCAGTAGGGCAGAGGTTCGGTGTCGGTAAAGCAGTGGACGGTGTCAGTAGGGCAGTCTACGGTGTCAGAAGGGCAGTGGACGGTGTCAGTAGGGCAGAGGTTCGGTGTCGGTAAAGCAGTGGACGGTGTCAGTAGGGCAGTCTACGGTGTCAGAAGGGCAGTGGACGGTGTCAGTAGGGCAGTGGACGGTGTCAGTGGGGCAGTGGATGGTGTCAGTAGAGCAGTGGACGGTGTCAGTAGAGTAGTGGACGGTGTCAGTAGGGCAGTGGATGGTGTCAGTAGAGTAGTGGACGGTGTCAGTAGAGCAGTGGACGGTGTCGGTAGGGCAGTGGACGGTGTCAGTAGAGCAGTGTATGGTATCAGTAGGGCAGTGGACGGTGTCAGTAGAGCAGTGGACGGTGTCAGTAGAGCAGTGTATGGTATCAGTAGGGCAGTGTACGGTGTCAGTAGAGCAGTGGACAAGTCAATAGGGCAGAGGCTGGTGTCAGTAGGGCAGTGGATGGTGTCATTTGGGTAGAAGTTGGTGTCAATAGAGCAGTGGATGGTGTCAGTAGGGCATTGAATGGTGTCAGTAGAGCAGTGGGCATGTCAGTAGGGCAGTCTATGGTGTCAGAAGGGCAGTGGATGGTGTCAGTAGGGCAGAGGTTCGGTGTCGATAAAGCAGTGGACGGTGTCAGTAGGACAGTCTATGGTGTCAGTGGGGCAGTGGACGGTGTCAGTAGGGCAGAGGTTCGGTGTCGGTAAAGCAGTGGACGGTGTCAGTAGGGCAGTCTACGGTGTCAGAAGGGCAGTGGACGGTGTCAGTAGGGCAGAGGTTCGGTGTCGGTAAAGCAGTGGACGGTGTCAGTAGGACAGTCTATGGTGTCAGTGGGGCAGTGGACGGTGTCAGTAGGGCAGAGGTTCGGTGTCGGTAAAGCAGTGGACGGTGTCAGTAGGGCAGTCTACGGTGTCAGAAGGGCAGTGGACGGTGTCAGTAGGGCAGAGGTTCGGTGTCGGTAAAGCAGTGGACGGTGTCAGTAGGACAGTGGACATGTCAGTGGGGCAGGGGATGGTGTCAATATTTTTGTGTGTTGGCGGACATGCTCCTCCATTCAGGGAAGTGTCTTGACAGCCACCACAGTGCAGCTCACATCCAAACCCATCCCCATGACTTACCAGCGAGAAGAAACACATGATAAGGATCACATCTTTTTTTTTTGCAACAATGTTAAAAGATTGAACAAAAAATAGAAAAAAAGTGCTTAAAAATGCTTATTTTTGACTCCAAGTTATACCCATAGATTGGCTGATACTCAGGCCCCCCTGGAGCACTGGAAAAGAGAACTCTGGGCACCTTACAATAAATAAATAAATAAATAAATAATATATATTAAAAAAATTATAAAAACAAAAAATTTTTTTTTTTTTAATTTTTTAAAAAATATATAAAAAAAAAAGGGGGGGGGGCCCTGGGGACCTCTGGGCCCTTTAATAAAAACAAAAACTAATTTAAAAATATATATATATATATATATTTTTTTTATATAAAAATAAAAAAAAGGGGGGGGGGTTGCCATCCGGGCCCCTTGCAGGTGTACTGCCTGTACCCCCCTGATGGCGGCCCTGCGTATACTCCCCGGGATAGGTGGTAGGAATGGGCTGTATGAGGCCAGCCTTAGAATTTAAAAGCTGAAAGGGCTACAAGATATACGGTAAATGGCATCAGTTCTACAATCTGAATGGGGGGGGGGGGGGAGTCTTAATGACCTTCATTTATTCTTTAGATCTCTAATAAGTCCGAAATGAACTTAATGTATGAGAAAAAGCCTTGGCTAAGAGCAAAGTGACAGAATAATTACAGAAAGCTATAGTGTCCTTTTACTGGGCGCATGATTAGCTATAATTGCCATGATTAACAGCGCCCTGAAAAAGTATTCATACCCTTTGAAACTTTCCACATATTGTCATATCACAACCATAAACGTAAATGTATTTTATTGGGATTTTATGTGATGGACCAACACAAAGTGACACATAATTGTAAAGTGGAAGGAAAATGATAAATGCTCAAAATTTTTAACCACTTAGACCCGGACCTTGCCCCTTTTTTCGACTGGCACTGCTTTGTTTTAACTGACAATTGCGCGGTCGTGCGACGTGGCTCCCAAACAACATTGGCGTCCTTTTTTCCCCACAAATAGAGCTTTCTTTTGGTGGTATTTGATCACCTCTGCGGGTTTTATTTTTTGCGCTATGAACAAAAACAGAGCGACAATTTTGAAAAAAAAAAGCAATATTTTTTACTTTTTGCTGTAATAAATATCCCCCAAAAACATATATAAAAAAAAACGTTTTTTTCCTCAGTTTAGGCCGATACGTATTCTTCTACATATGTTTTGTAAAAAAAATCGCAATAAGCGTTTATCGGTTGGTTTGCGCAAAATGTATAGGGGCAGATTCTCGTAGAGTATCAGAAATACACTACGCCGCCGTTTTTTACCTGGCTCTACGTGGAATCCCGGTAGATTTTGTCCAGTAAACGACGGCGGCGTAGTGTATTTCTTCCGTCGCAATCCATCTGCGCGAGTAGGGGGCGTGAAGCATTTAAAATAGGCGCGTTCCCGCGGCGATCGAACTGCGCATGCTCCGTTCGCAAATTTCCCGCCGTGCATTGCGCGAAAACACATCGTCACGTCGTAGTAGCGTCGTTTACGTACATTCCTATTCCCGAACGAGTTACGTTAAAAAAAAATAATATATTTTCAAATCGACGCGGGAACGACGGCCATACTTTACATGGGTTACGCACTGTTAGACCAGCAAAAAGCTCCTCTAACATTACGCAGCCAAAAAATGACGTAGGCGATTGCGAGGGACACTCGTACCTTCGTGGATCGCCGTAAAAACTAATTTGCATACCCCGACGCGTGAAAACGACGCAAACTCCTCCCAGCGCCCGCAAAAATATCGCAGCGTAGATCCGAAGGCTTACGAAGACGTAAGCCTCTCGGATCGAAGCCCGAAGCCGCCGTATCATGGTTTGAGGATTCAAACTAGTGATACGGCGCGCAAAATTTGAAATTACTCCTGTCTAACACCAGTTACACAGGCGTAATTGCTCTATGAATCTGGGCCATAGCATTTACAAAATAGGGGTCGGGGATAGTTTTATTGCATTTTTATTAATAACTTTTTTTTTTTACTTCTAATAGCGGCGATCAGCGTTTTTTTTTGAGACTACGACATTGTGGCGGACACATCGGACAATTTTGACACATTTTTTGGGACCAGTCATCATTGGTGTCATTGGGAGGAATACTGCCCCATCATTGGTGTCACTGGGAGGAATTCTGCCCCATCATTGGTGTTATTGGGAGATATTTTGCCCCATCATTGGTGTCATTGGGAGGAATTCTGCCCCATCACTGGGAGGAATTCTGCCCTATTATTGGTGTCATTGGGAGGAATTCTGCCCCATCATTGGTGTCACTGGGAGGAATTCTGCCCCATCATTGGTGTCATTGGGAGGAATTCTGCCCCCTCATTGGTGTCATTGGGAGGAATTCTGCCTCATCATTGGTGTCACTAGGAGGAAATCTGCCCCATCATTGGTGTCATTGGGAGGAATTCTGCCCCCTCATTGGTGTCATTGGGAGATATTCTGCCCCATCATTGGTGTCATTGGGAGGAACTCTGCCCCATCACTGGGAGGAATTCTGCCCTATTATTGGTGTCATTGGGAGGAAATTCTGCCCCATCATTGGTGTCATTGGGAGGAATTCTGCCCCATCATTGGTGTCATTGGGAGGAATTCTGCCTCATCATTGGTGTCATTGGGAAGAATTATCCCCCATCATTGGTGCCAATGAATAAAAAAAAACCCAAGGGCCAGATAAAATAAAGCAAAGGCCCCTCGGGCCGCAGTTTGGAGACCACTGATCTAAACCATTCCATTGTAGCTCTGGCTGTACTTTAGGGTCGTTGTCCTGCTGGAAGGTGAACCTCCGTCCCCCGGTCAACATTTTATTGTGGCCTAGGTCAGAAACCAGGAAGTAACTAAAGAAATCTGAAAAAAAAAAAAGGTTTAAAACAAGAAAATACAATCTCCCTCCCTATCTATATACTTATGTCAGCAGCGTGAGGATTACAAATAGTTAAAAAATGAAGGGAGAGTTTTGCTGGAAGTGCCGAGCAAATCATTATTATGTGTTTATGTGAAAAATAAATGAAAAGATAGAAAAGGTGTCGGTTCGGATCACTTTCAACACTTTTTGCAACTGTTTCGCTAACTGCGCTGATAAAATAATAATAATAAAAAAAAATTGTGCAATTAACAAGGTGTCGGTATTTTTTGTCCACCCCTCCCCCGCATCCACCAATCACACTTTATCACCCCAAAGTGTCACTTTTCCCCTGGAGGGTAAAAATACAAAGCGCAATCTCATTGGCTGCTAAATGGGTAATGCAAAGGAACTGATCATTTTGATAAAAACAATTAAAAAAAATTATAATAATAATTATAATAGTAAAAATAATAATAAATAATAGTAAAAATATTGATAAATAATAATTATTAGTAAATAATATTAAAAAATTATAATAAATAATAGTAAAAATAATGATTAATAATAAATACAAATAAAAATAATAATGCATAATAGTAAAAATAATGATAAATAATAATTATTAGTAAACAATATTAAAAAATTATAATGGTAAATAATAGTAAAAATAATGGTAAATAATAGTAAAAATAATGATAAATAATAGTAAATATAATAATAAATAATAGTAAAAATATTGATAAATAATAGTAAAAATAATGATAAATAATAGTAAAAATAAGGATAAATAAAAGAAAACATAATAATAAATAATAGTATAAATAATAGCAACATAAATAATAAATAATAGTAACAATAATGATAAATAATAAATAATAGTAAACATAATAATAAATAATAGTAAAAATAATGATAAATAATAAATTATAGTAAAAATAATAATAAATAGTAGTAAAAATAATGATAAATACTAAATAATAGTAAAAATAATGCTAAATAATAGTAAACATAATAATAAATAATAGTACAAATATTGATAAATAATAGTAAAAATAATGATAAATAATAAATAATAGTAAAAATAAGAATAAATAAAAGAAAACACAATAATAAATAATAGTAAAAATAATAATAAATAAAAGTAACATAAATAATAAATAATAGTAAAAAGAATGATAAATAATAAATAATAGTAAAAATAATGATAAATAATAGTAAATATAATAATAAATAATAGTAAAAATATTGATAAATAATAGTAAAAATAATGATAAATAATAGTAAAAATAAGGATAAATAAAAGAAAACATAATAATAAATAATAGTATAAATAATAGCAACATAAATAATAAATAATAGTAACAATAATGATAAATAATAAATAATAGTAAACATAATAATAAATAATAGTAAAAATAATAATAAATTATAGTAAAAATAATAATAAATAGTAGTAAAAATAATGATAAATACTAAATAATAGTAAAAATAATGATAAATAATAGTAAACATAATAATAAATAATAGTAAAAATATTGATAAATAATAGTAAAAATAATGATAAATACTAAATAATAGTAAAAATAAGGGTAAATGAAAGAAAACACAATAATAAATAATAGTAAAAATAATAATAAATAATAGTAACATAAATAATAAATAATAGTAAAAATAATGATAAATAATAGTAAACATAATAATAAATAATGATAAAAAAGTTTGATGACCGCACAGGCTGATTAAAAAAATAAAAAAGATAACAAAATAAAAAATAAAAAAGCTGAATTGCGGCAATATTAAAGTTGCACATTTCTGTAGAACTCCCGGGTAAGTTCTGGTTCTGTTTTGAAGCTTGGAGTTGCGCAGAGAGGAGGGGGAGCAGCTGGATGGATCATGTATAAAGTAATCCGAGTGTTTGCCCGCGGCGAAGAACAGCAGGAAGGCCTGGAGGAGGCTGGATGGATTTCTTTGAAGCTTTGATGTGAGCGGGTTAGTTATTCCCCTCATTGGACCTTAGGTGTAGTTGGGGAGGTAGGTTATGTCCCACCACTGTCACCTATCAGTGCCCATCAATGCAAGCTATCAGTGCCACCTATTAGTGCCACTTCTCAGTGCCCACCAGTGCCACCTATCAATGCCCTTCAGTGCCACCGATAAGTGCCACCTCTCGGTGCCCACCAGTGCCTCCTATCAGTGCCGCCTTTTTTGGTGCCTATCAGTGCAGCCTATGCGCGACGATGCCCATGTTGGCATACAGTGTTGGGCCGTGTGACCTGAACTCCTCATCGGTGCTTTATCTATCAGTTTTTTTCAAAATTTAGCAGCTTTTAGGTCTATGACAGAACATGCTGTTGCCATCAGTGCCACCTGCGTTTTTTTTGTGGATCCCCGTAGTGCCCATCAGTGCATATTTGCCTCATCAATGGTGTGTCTAGCGCAGTTTTGCAAGAAAAACTACCTGTTTGCAAACGCCGGATATAAAACGTAGATTTCGGCGTTTTGTTTTGTGAATTCCAACTATACGCACGCGCACATTTAAAACGCGCAAATTATGCTCTGTGACTGGGCCTTTAATTTTTTTTTTTTTAACAAAAAATAAACAAAAAGCGCAGAGGTGATCAAATACCACCAAAATAAATCTCTATTTGTGGGGAAAAGGATAAAAATGTCATTTGTGTACAGTGTTGTATGACCGCGCAATTGTCATTCAAAGTGCATCAGCGCTGAAAGCTGAAAATTGGTCTGGGTAGGAGGAGGGGTTTAAGTGCCCGGTAAGCAAGTGGTTAATTTAAGGTGTTTATACATTTTTTTAAAGTCCCAGGATCTCATCTTCTATCAGGATGGAATACATTGGCCCGGATTCACAAAGCACTTGCGCTGGCTTAAATCACGTGAGTGCAAATGTGCGCCGGCGTATCTGTGCGCCTGAGTCACAAACCAACATACGCCTAAAAACTGGCCACCCTACGCCGACGTATCTTACTTACCCCGGCGTAACGTGGGCGCATTTTTCTTCTGGACGCATGTTACTGCTCCCATTGATTAGCCATTCAAATATGCAAATGATGGAAATACGCCGATTCACAAACGTACGTGCGTCCGGCGCAGGCTCTACGCAACGCGCGTAAGTTTTCCGTCCGGCGTAAAGTCATTCCCCATAAAGGAGGTGTAAGTCAGCACCAGACATGCAAAGGTCTTCACCAGGGAACTCAAGCCTACGTATTTTACATTGGAACGTGGGTCTGGCTGGGCGTAGGTTACGTTCACGGCGTACACAGTGATCCGGCGTATCTTAGGCAGTTCTGTCCAAGATACGTGAGTTGATACCCAGCGGCGTACTGGGATACGTCCACGTCGTATCGTAACGCAATTTTAAAATGGCCGCTAGGAGCGTTCCCGCTTTTACGGTACCGTATTATCGGCGAGATATACCGAACGCGCAGTGACTTTACTCCGTTGTAAGGGGCCCTGGCGTAAATCAGCAGGCGCATCCTAAAGTATGGATGTCGCGCGTCATTTTAAAATGTTTACGCCGATCGTTTCCCGCGTAACTCGTCCGTTTGAATGGGGATTGACGTCATTGACGTTCACGACGAAAACACCGTCATAATTTGGAGCATGCGCACTGGGATACATTGACGGCCGGCGCATGCCCAGTACGTTCGCCGCGGGATCGCGCCTATTTTAAATACTACACGCCCCCTACCCGCCCAATTTGAATTCCGCCGGCCCATTTACGCTACGCCGCCACAACTTTAGGAGCAAGTGCTTTGTGTATACAGTACTTGCGCGTAAAGTTGCGGCGGCGTAACGTAAAGGAGAAACGTTACGCCGCCGTAAAGAGCAGCTCGCCATCCTGAATCTGGCCCTATGTATTTTACGTTCCACAGGAAAATGCGTGGGTCCACTTTAGGGCGTAGGTTACGCACGGCGTACACAGTAATCCGGCGTATCTTGGGCAGTTGTTCCGACGTGGTTGTACGCATGCGCACGAGGATACCCATGTCTCGATAAATACGGTACTTGTCTGGCGCCCCGGCCCATCATTTGCATGGGGTCACGCTTCATTAACATGGATCACGCCCACTTCCACCTACTTTCACTTACGCTGGCTTATGCCTTCGAAATGTACGCTACGCCGGCGCAGAGTTGGGAGCAATAGCTTGCTGAATTCAGTGCATGGCTCTCCGCGCTGCACCGGCGTAAATATGCGCCTATCTCTGTGAATCCGGGCCATTGTATGTACATCAGCCGCACCGATGGGCGATGGAACATCTCGTATCTTCCCTGTGCTCGGTGGGTTTTGCTTGTAATTTGGAAAAACTCAATAAAGATCACCGAAACAGAAAATCTGTTTATTTCTGACCTCTCGGTAACAAGTTCCTCGGATGGTGGAAGGCGTTTCACGGCGTTCCCGGCCACACGCAGTTTATACAGGAAGAGGGAAGTAAGAAAATAGTACTGAGCGTGTGTCATGTCTATTATCAGTTCATATGGCAGCAGGAGCCGACTCCCCAGTGACTGCTTAAAGGACATCTCCGTCTTTTACATCGTCGTGTCACATCCGGATTTGGATTGAAATTATTTTTTATTCAAACTCACATGGTTGTATCTATAGTTTTGCTATTATTCAGCCCCCCCCCCACCCCCTTACATCACAAACCCCCATTTTACATAGCAGCCCCCCTTCACACCACAGTCTCCCCTTTACATTGCAACCCCTCCTTTACATCCGAGTGCCCCCTTTACATTATAACATCACAGTCCCCCCATTTAAGTCACAGTCTCTTTTTTTACATTGCAGGCCCCCTCTTTTTGAATCAAATCCCCCCTTTACATTACAGCCCCCCCATTACAGCCCCCCCTTATATTACAGTTCCCCCTATAGAAGCCCCCCTTCACATCGCAGCCCCCCTGTACAGCACAGACCACCTTTTGCATTACACTCCCTCTTCAAATTACAGCCCCCCCCCCTTTACATTATAGCCCACCTTTACATCACAAACCGCCCTTTTACATAGCAGCCCCCCTTCACTTTACAGCCCCCTTTACACTAAAGTCTCCCCTTTACATCAGAATGCCCCCCCCCCCTTTTATAGCCCACCTTTACATTATAGCCCACTTTAAGTCACAGTTTTTTTTTTTTTTTTACATCGCAGACCCCCTTTTTTTTATTTAAGTCCCCCGTTTACATTACAGCCCCTCCTTTACACAGCTGCCCCCCTTTACAGCACAGCCCCCCTCCTGCACATAGCTGCCCCCCTTTACAGCACAGCCCCCCTCCTGCACATAGCTGCCCCTCTTTAAATCACAGCTCCCCTTTTCATCATGGTCAATCCTTTTAAAGTCAAAGTCCTCTTTATTATATCACACACACCCCCATTTACATTACTGCACCCCCCCTTTACACCACAGCCCCCTCATTAAGTTTCCCACTTTACAGCACAGCCCCTTCCTTTATTATCATTTACAGCATAGCCCCCCTCCTGCACACTGCCCCCCTTTAAATCCAGCCCCCCTTTTCCATCACGGTCCCCCCTATTTACATTACTGCACCCCCCTTTACACCACAGCCCCCCCTCCATTACATAGATTTCCCACTTTACAGCACAGCCCCTTCCTTTACATACTTCCCCATTTACAGGACAGCCCCCCTCCTGCACATAGCTGCCCCCCTTTAAATCACAGCCCCCCTTTTCCATCACGGTCCCCCCTATTTACATTACTGCACCCCCCTTTACACCACAGCCCCCCCTCAGTTACATAGATTTCCCACTTTACAGCACAGCCCCTTCCTTTACATAGCTTCCCCATTTACAGGACAGCCCCCCTCCTGCACATAGCTGCCCCCCTTTAAATCACAGCCCCCCTTTCCATCATCACGGTCCCCCCTATTTACATTACTGCACCCCCCTTTACACCACAGCCCCCCCTCAATTACATAGATTTCCCACTTTACAGCACAGCCCCTTCCTTTACATAGCTTCCCCATTTACAGGACAGCCCCCCTCCTGCACATAGCTGCCCTCCTTTAAATCACAGCCCCCCTTTCCATCACGGTCCCCCTATTTACATTACTGCACCCCCCTTTACACAGCACAGCCCCCCCTCAATTACATAGATTTCCCACTTTACAGCACAGCCCCTTCCTTTACATAGCTTCCCCATTTACAGGACAGTCCCCCTCCTGCACATAGCTGCCCCTCCTTTAAATCACAGCCCCCCTTTCCATCATGGTCCCCCCTATTTACATTACTGCACCCCCCTTTACACCACAGCCCCCTCTCAACTGCATAGATTTTCCACTTTACAGCACAGCCCCTTCCTTTACATAGCTTCCCCATTTACAGGACAGCCCCCCTCCTGCACATAGCTGCCCTCCTTTAAATCACAGCCCCCCTTTCCATTACGGTCCCCCTATTTACATTACTGCACCCCCCTTTACACCACAGCCCCTTTCTTTACATAGCAGCCACCTCTTAACATCATCACATTCCTCCCTTTTACAGCACAGCCCCCCTTTACACTACAGTCCATCACAGCCCCCCCTCCCTTTAAATCACAGCCTGCTTTTACATTGCAGCCCGCCTCAACTGCACAGCCCCCCTCCTTTACATGATTGTAATCAGCCCCCCCACTTTCCAGTCCCACCTTATATAACATGGCAGAGGGTGGAAGGTTTCCGACTTTTCCAATTAGCAAGCGGGCGATTGGTTGCTAGTACCTCCCCCCCCCCCCCCCCGCGCAGTTGCAACTTGCAACCAATCACCTGCTGAGCCTCTTGTAAAGTGGAGCAGCTCCTGCCCTCCATCCAGACCATGCTGGCAGAAAAGAGGACAGACGGGCAGCTGTTTGTGTTACCAAGCAACTAAACAGGTGTACCTAATAAAGTGGCCGGTGAGGGGATATTTTAGGCTAAATTCACTTTTGCTTTTTCATTGAAAAGTGATCCACCATGGATCCATCCTGAATAGATTTTTTTTTCTTTTTTTAACGGCTGTGGCATTTTAACCACTTCAGACCCGGACCATTATGCAGGTTAAGGACCTGGGCCCTTTTTGCCACTCGGCGCTGCGCCGCTTTAACTGACAATTGCGCGGTCGTGCGACGTGGCTCCCAAACAAAATTGGCGTCCTTTTTTCCCCCACAAACAGAGCTTTATTTTGGTGGTATTTGATCACCTCTGCGGTTTTTTATTTTTTGCGCTATAAACAAAGCGACAATTTTGAAAAAAAAAAATGCAATATTTTTGACTTTTTGCTGTAATAAATATCCCCCAAAAAATATATACAATGTTTGTTTTTTTTTCCTCAGTTTAGGCCGATACGTATTTATCGATTGGTTTGCGCACCTATTTATAGCGTGGTAAAAATAGGGACAGTTTTATGGCATTTTTATTAATCATTTTTTTTTACTACTAATGGCGACGAGCGTTTATCGATTGGTTTGCGCAAAATTTATAGCGTTTACAAAATAGGGGACAGTTTTATAGCATTTTTATTAATCATTTTTTTTTTACTACTAATGGCGACGATCAGCGTTTTTTTTCATGACTGCGACATTACGGCGGACACATCAGACAATTTTGACACATTTTTGGGACCATTGTCATTTTCACAGTGAAAAGTGCTATAAAAATGGACCGATTACTGTGAAAATGACAATTGCAGTTTAGGAGTTAACCACTAGGGGGCGCTGTAGGGGTTAAGATCCCTTTCACACTGAATCGTTTTTACAGCGTTTTAGCGTTAAAAATAGCGCTCATAAAACGCTCTCCAATGGACCCTTTCACACTGAGTTCTGCAAGCAGCATGTTTGGAGCAGCTTTTGAGCGCTGAAAAAAACGCTCCAAAAAACGCCCCTCTCCATTGAAATGAATTGAAAAACGCTGTAAAAACGCCTTACCCTTTCGCACTGAGACACTGCAAAACGCCCTAAAACTTTAGGGTCTTAGGCCCTTTTCACACTGGGGCGTTTTTCAAGCGTTTTTCGTGCGTTATTACAGCGTTTTTCGAGCGAAGCCTTATCTGCAATCCCAATGTGTTGGTAAAGCACCGATAAGACCCCTAAAGTTTTAGGGCGTTTTTGCAGTGCCTCGGTGTGAAAGGGTAAGGCGTTTTTACAGCGTTTTTCAATTCATTTCAATGGGGAGGGACGTGTTTGGAGCGTTTTTTTTCTGCGCTCAAAAGCTGCTCCAAAGACGCTGCTTGCAGGACTCAGTGTGAAAAGGTCCATTGAGATGCATGGAGAGCGTTTTATGAGCGCTATTTTTAATGCTAAAACGCTGTAAAAACACTTAAGTGTGAAAGGGGTCTTAGCGGTGCTTTACCAGCACATTGGGATTGCAGATAAGGCTTCGCTCTAATAACGCTGTAATAACGCTTGAAAAAGGCCCCAGTGTGAAAGGGGCCTAAGTGTGACCTCATATGTGTTTCTAACTGTAGGGGGGCGTGGCTGGACGTGTGATGTCATTGATCGTCTTTCCCTATATCAGGGAACAGACGATCACTGACACTGCCATACAGAAGAACGGGAAACGTGTGTTTACACTCACCTCTCCCCGTTTTTCAGCTCCTGTGACCGATTGCGGGACACCGACGGCGATCGGGTCCGCGGACACGGAGCTTCGGACCGGGTCGCGAGCGCGCCGCCTCACAACCCCACAGCTGGGCTACTAAAGCGGACGTACAGGTACGTGATTGTGCCCCTCTGCCGACGTTTATCAGCGTGAAGGGGTCCTTAAGTGGTTACCAGCACCCTCCGGCTACATTGTAGGCTCTAAGTGGGTGGTTGGGATAGGGGGGGCCGGGGGGGGGGGGCAGATGCCACCCCGCCACCCCCCCCCCGGTGTGAATGATATCTTAGTTATGTAATTAGTATGAAGTTGTAGGACGGCATTGCTGAACCTTACAAGTCCCATTAGCGTTTCTTTCTGTTTGCCGCTCCAATTAGTGGCGGGATGCGTTATCCCGTCGCCGGGGGGGAGATTTTTCGGGGACCCGTCCTCTCGATGTTCTATCGTTTTTTTTTTTTTAGCGCCTTCATTTTTTGATAACGCTTTATAATTATTTCCAAGGAAACCTGTCTGCATATTCCGACCTGAGCAGAACTGCCCAAATGACAATCCTCTCAATTATGACATTTCCCTATCACTTCGCACTATAAATACTTTATTTTATCATTTTAATTGCTTTGCATGTTCAATTGTTATTTGATAAATGTCAAATACAAAGAGCCCCAGAAATAATAACGGCTCCTCTCCCGCTGAAATGGTAACATAAAGCAATGTAAGTAGTCATTCCCGGATGAATAAACGATGGAGAGCTGGAATACCTACCTTTCCTGGGGAAAGTGCTGCTCCAGCTCGGCTCCCTTTGGTATTTGCTCACGGGCTCTTTGGTGGAGAGAAGGATCAGCCATTAGCTTTCTCTGGATACTCAGGTAGAGATCATGGCCCAGATTCACAAAGCACTTACGCCGACGTATAGCACATTACGCCGACGTAAGTGCAAATGTCCTCCGGCGTATATGTGCCCCAGACCCACAATGCAAGATGCGCCTAAAAACTGGCCACCCTACGCAGACGTAGCTTGCACACGCCGGCGCACATATGGCATACCTCCCAACTTTTCAACTTCAGAATGAGGGACAAATGAGCATACCCCCCAACGAAGTTGTTGAGCGGGGGGTCCGCAGATCTAGGTTGCTGAGCGGGGGGGGGGGGGCCACGGATCTGAGTTGTTGTGAGCGGGGGGGGGGGGGGCGCAGATCAATGTTGTTAAGGGGGGGTTCCACGGCTCGGAGTTGTTGAGCGGGGGGTTTACCGCGAATCGCGGGGTTTTACCGCGAATCGCGGGAATTTACCGCGAATCGCGGTAATCGCGGGGGGGGGGGGGCGGAATCGCGGGACTTTTGCCGTGATCGCGGGACCGCAGGATTTATCCGTTATTCGCGAGACAATCCCGCAAAATCAGGGACGGTTGGGAGGTATGCACATGGTCTGGACGCATGTTGCTGCTCCCATTAATTAGGCATTCAAACATGCAAATTAGGGAAATACGGCGATTCGCGAACGTGAGTGCGCCCGACGCATGCTACGCGAGGTGCGCGTAAGTTGTACGTCCGGCGTAAAGTTATTCCCCATAGATGAGGTGCAACCCGGCAACAGACATGCAAAGGTCTGCACCAGGGAACACAAGCCAGAGTATTGTGCGTTAGTGCGTCTGGCTGGGCGTACGTTCACGGCGTACGTGGTGATCCGGCGTAGCTTAGGCAGTTGTGCCGGCGTGGTTGTGAGCAGGCGCATAAGGGGGCTGTGTAAGCGTCCAGGTCACGGCTATGCATAGTTTGTGATACTCCGGGGCGTAAAACACTGCACCATGCTCGGACCATCATTTGCATGGGGTCACGCCCACTTCCACCTACGCCGGCCTGCACCTTCGAAAATACGCTACGCTGGTGCAGCGTTAGGAGCACTGGCTTGCTGAATGCTATGCTTGCCTCTCCACGCTATGTTGGTGTGGCGTACGGCATTTACGTTACGGCGGCGTAATGTGCGCCCAACTCTCTGTGAATCTGGGTCCATATCACGAAATGCAAGGGCTTTGTAAGCAGCACTGAAGCGAGCCTGGAGCAGCATGATACTAGAGAAGTAAGGTAGACATCTCTTCTGTTACTTCTTACCTAACCACCTGTTATGTACCTAGTGCTTGAGCCCAAATTGCAGAAGGAGGCTCCGACTCGAGGCCCGTGATAGGGTAAACAGGAGGCGCAGGAGTGAGGAGTGATATGAGTGCCTGGAAGGATCGACAGCAGGAGGTCAGTCCAGAAGTCAAAGTGTTCCTTGCAGGTGATAGTAAACAGGAACTGGAACAGCAGGCTGGTACCCGAAGCAGGCAGGATCAAGAACAGCTGATAGGACCAAGGACCAACTGGATAGGCAGACAGGAACAGAGGACTAGAACCAGGAACAAGCTGGAGCAGTAGGCAGGTTCAGCAGACTGAAACTGGAAGAGGCGGACCGGAACCAGTAATAAGCTGGACAGCAGACAGGTTCAGCAGACTGGAACAGGAACAGAGGACTGGAACCAGGAACAAGCTGGAGCAGTAGGCAGGTTCAGCAGACTGAAACTGGAACAGGCGGACCGGAACCAGTAATAAGCTGGACAGCAGACAGGTTCAGCAGACTAGAACAGGAACAGAGGACTGGAACCAGGAACAAGCTGGAGCAGTAGGCAGGTTCAGCAGACTGGAACTGGAACAGGAGAACTGGAACCAGGAACAAGCTGGAGCAGTAGGCAGGTTCAGCAGACTGGAACAGGAACAGAGGACTGGAACCAGGAACAATCTGGAGCAGTAGGCAGGTTCATCAAACTGGAACTGGAACAGGAGAACAGGAACCAGGAACAAGCTGGAGCAGTAGGCAGGTTTAGCAAACTGGAACTGGAACTGGAAAAGGAGAACAGGAACCAGGAACAAGCTGGATCAGCAGGCAGGTTCAGCAGACTGGAACTGGAACAGGAGAACTGGAACCAGGAATAAGCTGGAGCAGTAGGCAGGTTCAGCAGACTGCAACTGGAACAGGAGAACCGGAACCAGGAACAAGCTGGAGCAGTAGGCAGGTTCAGCAGACTGCAACTGGAACAGGCGGACAGGCCGGAGGTCAGGTGCAGGAGGATAGCAGGGATGGTCACAGCACAGGGCCAATCAGCACTGTCCAGACAGAGGGTCAGGGGTCCTGCAGCCTTATAAGACAGTCAAAGTAGAATGATAACTCCTCCTACAAGCTTTAACCAGACACTGATAGAAGTCACAAGACTGCTTTATACTGCTGATGAAAAAAGGTATTTAGCAGTTTATATTTACTAAACCCAGGGTTGGGACAAGGGGTGGGAGGGAGGCATGGTTGCTCTGGGCACAATGGTTTAATCGGTGTAGGATCCTCCAAGCTTGCACATCATGAACAGGGGAGGGCGTAGTTTGGCATCTTTGCCCTGGACGCTGGATGACCTCCACGGCACTGACGAAGGGTCAGTTCTATGGGCGTCTGCTCCACAGGGCAGGGGGGGGCAATTGACCCCCCTGGAAAAATCGAGAAGGGCCGGATGTCACACAGGCACAGCGAGCAGAGTGAAGCCGCCTCCTCCACCTGCTGTGCCTGTGCCGCGCTGATGGCTGATCTGAGGTACTGAATGGGATGGGGGAGGAGGGTCCGTCTGTGCTCAAGGGGGGGTTTGGGTTTAATGGGGGGTCCATCTGTGCTGAAGGGGGGGGTCTGTGCTTAAAGGGGGTCCATCTGTGCTGAAGGGGGGTCTGTGCTGAAAGAGGGGTCTGTGCTGAAAGAGGGGTCTGTGTGGAATGGGGGGTTTGTGCTAAAGGGGGGGTCTGTGCTGAAGGGGGGTCCATCTGTTCTGAAGGGGGGTCTGTACGTTCTCTAGGCTATATTTATATGGGCATGGGGCAGCGCTTTACCATCGTTTTAGCTGCGATATTTGGCCACTAGCGGGGCGGTTTTAACCCCCGCTAGCGTTTAAAGAAAGGGTTAAATACGACTGTGTATCGCCATTGAAAGCGCCCCCACCCCCCTCCCCTGAATAATTTAAGCGGGCGCCCATGGTCAGTTCCGTCCCGTCCCGGCGAGCTTGTGCGCAGAAGCGGCCGCATACGCGGGCCGCGCCCGCGTATGAAACCGGTATACAAACCAAACATGTGAGGTATCGCCGCGATCGTTAGAGCGAGAGCAATAATTCTAGCCCTAGACCTCCTCTGTAATGCAAAACATGCAAACGTCGCCTATGGAGATTTTTAAGGGTCAAAGTTTGTTGCCATCCCACGAGCGGGAGCAATTTTTGAAGCGTATCAATTTACTCGGCGTAATATTATCTTTCACAATATAAAAAAAAAATTGGGCTAACTTTACTGTTGTCTTATTTTATTTATTTTTTCAAAAAAAGAGCGTTCGTTAGACCGCTGCGCAATTATGGTGTGACAGAAAGTATTGCAACGAACGCCATTTTATTCTAGGGTGTTAGAAAAAAATATATACATAATTAATAGTTAACCGCGTTACTCGCAATCCGAGGTTCCACTGTACAGGGATATGGGAAATAATTATAGATACCGTACACCTACACAGGTTGAACTGGATGCCGGACTATTGTCTTCATTCAACCTCACCTACTATGGGCCAGATTCAGGTAGATGGGCGCTTCTTTACTTTGGAGTAACGTTTCTCATTTACGTTACTCCGCCGACACTTTAGGCGCAAGTACTGTTATTCACATAGCACTTGCGCTTAAACTTGCGCCAGAGTAACGATAATGCGCTGGCGTAACCCGACGCAAGTGGAAGTGGGTGTGATCATATGTAAATGATGGGCGGAGCCCAGCGCAGAGGCTTACGTTCAGCGCATCATCCACGGAGCATGCGCAGTAAGTGAGGCTCCACTCGCCCCCTTTGTGCGCATGCTCACAACTTCCGTCGGCACCACTTCACGGGAAATGTCAGCGCAATGCGTTCCGTTGGACGTTTAAATGCGCCCGTAGATGCGCCATTCCGGCACTAAAGTATATCCTGCTCCCCCTCCCCGCAGTGAAGTTACTTTTGTTCTGAGATGGCTGCTCCCGTTCCCCGCAAACACACAGGAGAAAGCTGAACTCTAAAGGCCAGGAGCTGTCAGCCGTCATCTCGGCTATGGAGACCTATGATGTCTTCCTCCATGGCTGTAAAAGTTGACAGACAAGCATGGACAGAGGTGTTGTCCTGCAAGTGGGGGTGCTCAGCTAGCTCTTATCGTCGGTAACGCTGCTGTAGCTGCTCTCCTGCTGACCTGAGGCCGTCTGGAGTAAAGATAAAGCAGCTATTTGTAGAAATAACTTTGCGCCGGACGGACGAGATACGCGCGGCGCATGTAGCCGGCGTATGGTGCTAATCCGTTCGCGAATCGGGAAATAACCCTCATTTGCATATTTGCAGGGGAAATCAATAGGCGCGACTGATGCGCCAAGCGAAATTATGCGCTGACGATACTCTGGCGTCGGAAAGTTAAGCCAATCGGAAATGGCCCGTTTTCTGTCGCATCTAGTTTGGTGGGTACGGCCACATAGAAACGACGGCGCATAATCACAGTTACGCGGCGCATATCGAATTACTCCAGCGCAAGTCTTGCTGAATCTGGCCCTATGTAATTATATAAAATATGTTGGGCCAGATTCAGAAAGTAGTTACGTGGGCGTATCTAGAGATATGCCACGTAACTTCTAAGAATCGCCGGCGTATCTTTTTTCCGTTATTTAGAAAACAAGATACGCCGGAATTTAGCTAAGATACGAGCGGCGTAAGTCTGTTACGCCGTCGTATCTTAGTTGCATATTTACGCTGGCCGCTAGGTGGCGCTTACGCGGATTTATGCTTTGAATATGTAAATTAGGTGGATACGCTGATTCACGAGCGTAGTTGCGCCCGGCATATCTATTTGCGTCGTTTGCGTAAGGCGTCGGACCGGTGTAAGGTTACCCCTGCTATATGAGGCGCAGCCAATGTTAAGTTTGGACGTCGGGACAGCGTCGTACTGTACGTCGTTTACGTAAGTCGATTCAGAATGGGGCTGGGCGTAAGTTACGTTCACGTCGTTTTCATTGACTATTTGCGACGTGATTTGGAGCATGCGCACTGGGATACGTTCACGGCAGTTCGAAAAAAGCGTCAATTGCGCGGGGTCACGATTCATTTACATGGATCACGCCCCCTACCTGCCTATTTTAAATTAGGCGCTCTTCCGCCGGCCCATTTACGCTACGCCGCCGTAACATTGGGCGCAAGTTCTTTCTGCCTCTCAAAGTTACGGCGGCGTAGCGTTAATGAGATACGCTACGCCCGCACAAAGTTACACGGATGTATCTGAATCTGGCCCATTATGTTTGGCGTTTTTTTCGGGAATTTTAAGGTCTAATTTTTTTTTAAAATTGCGTACAAAAAACGCAAAAACGCCTCTGGCAGGAAACTATAATACTTTCACACGCTTTTTGCTGTGAAGCGCCTGGAATGCGTTTTTGGCCTCTTGGAAGGGAAGGTCCAGTTGGGTTTTGATGCCTATTTGTTACACCTTGGTACTTATTGTGTCACCACGTTGTACTCGTCCTGTAAGGTGGCCTCAGATTTTTCGGCAACACGACCAAAACCCACCTCCATTCACACCGCACAACAGCGGCCTGACCCCCCCCCCCACCATCCAGCGAGTCTCCGGGATGGTTGGCGTCCTGCATATTCTTCGTCTTGGCGCCACAGGACCCCGCTATTCTCCTCACACGGACAGAGGAGAACCTGACCTTGACAGAGCCCTCTCATCAGCCGGGGCCTGGCTCGCTGCCTCATTGTTATGGTAATGAGAAGTAGCACATTAATAATAAAGACAAGCTCACGGATTGTGGAAGGTGGAGGTGGTGGGGGCTGGGGGGGCGGGGGGGGGTCGCAGTTCCAGATGTAGAGTGGAAATGGAGCAGCGGCCTCTGATGAAAGCTTTGCATGCTGGTTCTGCTGCCTTTTCTGAACAGCGCCGGCATGGGCACCAAAAACAAAGGGAGGCAGCGGGCGCTGCCAGCTTTCCGAACGGGGGCTGGCCGCGCTCCAATGATTCCCCTGCCAGCTCCGTGCTGGCGCGAGTCGGCAAACCTTCGGGGGCTGACGGATCGGCGGAGTGCCACCGCTAACTCCACTTGTCGTGGTTGATAACCCCGTCTGGAGGTGATGCGGAGATGTGGCAGTATGTAGTACAAAAGGCCGCGGGGAGAGTGGGCGTGCGGCCCGCGGTAATTAATAGTTGTTGGAAGCGGCGGAAACAATTCTATTACATGAAAGGGAAAAAATAAAAAATAAATACAAATAATCCGGGGAAAAGATTATTCTAGGAGGGGCGGTGAGTGTGTGTAAAGCAAATATTATTCTGTTATCCCCTTGAAAGATTCATTCTGATTGGATCAAGAAGAAGAAAAAACACTGGAGGGCGCGATCTAAGTGCAGCAAAACAAATTGACTTATTGGCAGACAGGAAAAAATGGCAACTCACATGTAGTAAAAACATAGGAACCTGTCACGTGGACCAAAGCTGTCATGTGTATGATGGTGCAGCAGGAATCCGGTCCGAGGATCGAGGACCTCCACCAGCCTGGGTAGACTCAAAGCCTAGTAAGCCGATCTGACAGCATGGAAGACAGTCCAATATGATGTCAGATGCCGAGAGGCGTCAAACGGTCATGCCTACATGTTTCAAGGCTGCTCCGTCTCTTTCTCAAGCCATTGAGGAGCATCAAAAGGGGCATGCCTACGCGTTTCGAGGCCTGTCCACCTCTTTCTCAAGCCACCGAGGGGCATCCAAGTTGCTTGCCTTGTGTTTCGAGGTCGATCTGCTTCTTCCTTAAGTTACTTAGGGGCATTAAAAGGGGTGTGCCTATGTGTTTCGAGGCCTGTCCACCTCTTTCTCAAGCCACCAAAGGGTATCTACGTTGCTTACCTACATGTTTCCAGGCCACTCTGCCACCAAGGGGCGTGCCTACGTATTTCGAGGCCACTCTGCTTCTTTGTCAAGCCACCGAAGGGTGTCAAAGGGGTATGCCTATGTGTTTTGAGGTTGCTCTACCTCTTTCTTAAGCCATCTAGGGGCATTAAAGGGGCGTGCTTATGTGTTATGAGGCCGCTCCTCCGATTTCTCAAGCCAGTGGGGGGCATCAAAGGGGCATGCCTACGTGTTTCGAGGCCTGTCCACCTATTTTTCAAGCAACTGAGTGGCATCCAAGTTGCTTGCCTATGTGTTTCCAGCCCACTCTGCCTCCTTTTCAAGCCACCAAGGGGCATGCCTACGTATTTCGAGGCCACTCTGTTTCTTTGTCAAGTCATCGAGGGGCGTCAAAGAGGTGTGCTTACATCTTTTGAGGCCACTCCGTTTCTTTCTCAAGCCACGAGGAGCGTGCCTACATATTTTAGGGCCACTCTGCTTCTTTGTCAAGCCACCGAGGGATGTCAAAGGGTCGTGCCTACATGTTTCAAGGCTGCTCCGTCTCTTTCTCAAGCCATTGAGGAGCATCAAAGGGGCATGCCTACGTGTTTTGAGCCCTGTCCACCTCTTTCTCAAGCCACCGAGGGGCATCCAAATTGCTTGCCAACGTGTTTCCAGGCCACTCCGCCTCCCTTTTTAAGCCACCAAGGGGTGTGCCTACGTATTTTGAAGCCACTCTGCTTCTTTGTCAAGAGATTAAGGGGCGTCAAAGGGGTGTGCCACTCCGGGTTCATTCTCAAGCCACGAGTGGCGTGCCTATATATTTTGAGGACACTCTACTTCTTTCACAAGCCATCGAAGGGTGTCAAGGGGCATGCCTACGTGTTTCGAGGTCAATCTGCCTCTTTCTCAAGTTACTTAGGGGCATTAAAGGGGTGTGCCTATGTGTTTTGAGGCCTGTCCACCTCTTTCTTAAGCCACCAAGGGGTATCTACGTTGCTTACCTACGTGTTTCCAGGCCACTCCGCCTCCTTTTCGAGCCACCAAGGGGCGTGCCTACGTATTTTAAGGCCACTTTCCTTTTTTCACAAGCCACCAAAGGGTGTCAAAGGGTCGTGCCTACATGTTTCAAGGCTGCTCTGTTCTTAAGCCACTTAGTGGGAATTAAAGGGGCGTGCGTACTTGTTATGAGGCCGCTCCTCCTATTTCTCAAGCCAGTGGGGGGGCATGCCTACGTGTTTCGAGGCCTGTCCACCTCTTTCTCAGGCCACCGAGGGGCATTCAAGTTGCTTGCCTATGTGTTTCCAGGCCACTCCGCCTCTTTTTCAAGTCAACCGGGGGGCGTGCCTATGTTTTTCGAGACCACTCTGCTTCTTTATCAAGCCATCGAGGGGCGTCAAATGGGTGTGCCTACATGTTTCGAGGCCACTCTGCTTCTTTCACAAGCCACAGAAGGGTGTCAAAGGGTCGTGCCTACATGTTTCAAGGCTGCTCTGTCTCTTTCTCAAGCCAGTGAGGGGCATCAAAGGAGCAAGCCTATGTGTTTCAAGGTCTGTCCACCTCTTTTTTAAGCCACCGAAGGGCATTCAAGTTGCTTGCCTTCCCATTACCTTTTACCTTCCCTGCCTGGAAATTAACAGGGAGAGAGGGGAGCAGGAAGAGGACTTGATTGGCTGCCATTGCAGATGAAGAGAATGCCCCAGGAGGACTTGGCTGAAGCCAGAGAGACAACCCTTGCCCCTCACTGTTTGAGCTGAGGAAGAGTGAACTGGAGGCCCAAGTAAATAATGGGTATACAGACCCATGAACTCAGCAAAAGGATGGTGGGAACCCCTCATAATGGGCACAGCGGGTGTACAGACCCAGGAACTCAGCAAAAGGATGGTGGGAACCCCTCATAATGGGCACAGCGGGTGTACAGACCCAAGAAATCAACACAGGGATGGTGGGAACCCCTCATAATGGGCACAGTGGGTGTACAGACCCAGGAACTCAGCAAAAGGATGGTGGGAACCCCTCATAATGGGCACAGCGGGTGTACAGACCCAAGAAATCAACACAGGGATGGTGGGAACCCCTCATAATGGGCACAGCCGGTGTACAGACCCAGGAACTCAGCAAAAGGATGGTGGGAACCCCTCATAATAGGCACAGCCGGTGTACAGACCCAGGAACTCAGCAAAAGGATGGAGGGAACCCCTCATAATGGGCACAGCAGGTGTACAGACCTGGGAACTCAGCACAGGGATGGTGGGAACTCCTTATAATGGGCACAGCAGGTGTACAGACCCTGGAACTCAGCACAGGGATGCTGGGAACCCCTCATAATGGGCACAGCGGGAGTACAGACCCAGGAACTCAGCACAGGGATGGTGGGAACCCCTCATAATGGGCACAGCAGGTGTACAGACCCAGGAACTCAGCACAGGGATGGTGGGAACTCCTTATAATGGGCACAGCAGGTGTACAGACCCGGGATCTCAGCACAGGGATGGTGGGAACTCCTCATAATGGGCACAGCAGGTCTACAGACCCAGGAACTCAGCACAGGGATGGTGGGAACCCCTCACAGTGGGCACAGCGGGTGTAGAGACCCAGGAACTCAGCACAGGGATGGTGGGAACCCCTCACAGTGGGCACAGCGGGTGTAGAGACCCAGGAACTCAGCACGGTTTGCTCAGATGGTTTGCTTTTCAGAGGGCATTTGTCAGTCGTTACGTTCCTCTTCTAACCCATAACTGGGCCTGCACTGGGATTAAGAATCAGTTTCCTAAAGCATTATAAATGGGGATGGGAACTGCATTATAGGCAATGGCTGGCCGGTACCCAGAAGAACTGCCAGAAGCGAGCCATTGTCCGGAACACATCGCCTCCTTTCATTTCCATACAATGCCTTGGAACGCAGACTCCGGTACATCGCCATTCTTTCTACATTTCAATCACTGGATGTTCCGTTTCAGGCGGAGTTCTCCGTTAAGTCGTGATTTACATAGTTTTCACAGACTGGACTGCAGATGGATGGGCTGAAGATAAATTCTGTCGGGGAGAGGTCTGTGAGAGTCGCTGTATACATAAAAGATGGCGGCACACAGCAGGTGCTGTAAAGATTTATGGCAGGTCCGTGTCATTGTTCACAGCGCGTCCACACCGCGCCAAGCAACCGCGCTTTTCTGTGTGATGCTGGAACAAGCAGATGGACATTTAACGAGCAAATGTCAGAGGCGCTTAGCTTGTATACGTCGTACACCCCGGGGGCAGGATTACAGGTTTTAATCATTTCTACGGTACTGAATAACCAGGCAGGTATGACACCTGCGGGCGGATCACCGGATGGCACCGACACACAGTGGCGGCTGGTGCTCATTATTTTTTTTGGGGGGGGGGGCGCAAATAAACAGGGAAAAAACATCAATTGCAGCCTCACTGTGCCCATCAATTGCCGCCACTGTGCCCATCAAACGCAGCCACTGTGCCATGAAATTGTCACCACTGTGCCATAAAATTGTCGCCACTGTGTCATGCCATCAAACCCAGCCACTGTGCCCATCAATTGTCACCACTGTGCCATAAAATTGTCGCCACTGTGCCAATCAATTGTTTCGCCACTGTGCCATGCCATTGTCGCCACTGTGCCCATCAATTGTCGAAACTGTGCCCATCAATTGTTGCCACTGTGCCATGCTAAATGCAGCCACTGTGCCCATCAATTGTCGCCACTGTGCCATGCCAAATGCAGCCACTGTGCCCATCAATTGTCGTCACTGTGCCATGCCAAATGCAGCTACTGTGCCCATCAATTGTCGCCACTGTGCCATCAATTGGCGCCACTGTACCATGCCATTGTCGCCACTGTGCCCATTAATTGTCGCCACTGTGCCATGCCAAATGCAGCCACTGTGCCCATCAATTGTCGCCACTGTGCCATCATTTGATGCCACTGTGCCATGCCATTGTCGTCAATGTGCCCATTAATTGTCGCCACTGTGCCATGCCAACGCAGCCATTGTGCCCATTATGAGGGGTTCCCACCATCCCTGTGCTCAGTTCCCGTGTACACCTGCTGTGCCCATTATGAGGGGTTCCCACCATCCCTGTGCTCAGTTCCCATGTACACCTGCTGTGCCCATTATGAGAAGTAACATTGTTTACAAACGTTGATCAGAGAGAAGATAGAGCGATACAAAGTAACATTGTTTACAAACATTGATCAGACAGGAGATAGAAAGATTCAAAGTAACATTGTTTATAAACATTGATCAGACAGGAGATCGAGCGATACAAAGTAACATTGCAATCTGCACAGAACAGGTTTTGGGTGGAATTACACTTTTTTTTTATTATTATTAGTAAATTCAGGCCTAAATAGGTGAATTTGTGGCGCGGCGACAGCGGCGGTCCCTCCCAGATGTCTTCAGATGTAATAGAATAACGCATTTTCTTGCTAGAGGGTTTTATTGTCTTGTAACTTTTGTCACAGAGCGAACTTTAAAGCCGACCACAAAAAAAGACGTCTTAAAATTCACCTTTTTATTCCAGGCTTTCAGGGCGGCGTGACTTTTTTTTTTTCTTCTTTTTTTATTTCCCCTTTCAAGTGCCGCCAGGAGAGCTCTGCCATTAAAAAGATGACGATTTTCTTCTAGAAATACGATTTTGCGATTTTTTTTTAATCATCCCGTTCTTCTCAACGCTTCGAATTCTACGGCTGCGACAAGGCCCCGTAAAGTCGTATGATAGAGCGGCATCGTCTTTCAAGAGTTCTTTGTGGATGTGAAGAGAATTCTGATATCGCTCACAGTAAGGTAGGTACAAGGTAGGTCCGCGTTCTTCATTCTCCTTCCGCTAAAAAAACAAGATGGAGTTCGGCCGCAATGGAATTCAAAGCTCTTTGTTTTAACTCTTTGGTGGGTGGCGGCGTAGATTACACAAGGCGTTGGCTGCTGTGATTAGGAGTGCTTCTGTGGAATACGGCCCGCAAGTACCATTAACCACTTCAGCCCTGGAAGAGTTGGCTGCCCAATGACCGGGCCGCTTTTTGCGATTTGGCACCGTGTCGCTTTAACTGACAATTGCGCGGTCGTGCGACGTGGCTCCCAAACAAAATTGACGTCTTTTTTTCCCCACAAATGGAGCTTTCTTTTGGTGGTATTCGATCACCTCTGCGTTTTTTTTAGAGCGACAATTTAAAAAAACAAAACAATATTTTTTTCCTTAGTTTAGGCCGATACGTATTCTTCTACCTATTTTTGGTAAAATGTTTCTGATGAATGTTTATAAACAATGTTACTTTGTATATTTCTCTCTCCTGTCTGATCAATGATTATAATAAAAAAATTATTTTGGGCCAGATTCTCAAAAGAGATACGACGGTGTATCGCAGGAAACACCGTCGTATCTCTGTTTTTTTTACTGGGTATCTATGTGTGTGATTCCTAGAATCACTTACGCATAGATACAGTGAAGATCCGACAGGTGTAAAACACTTACACCGTCGGATCGTAGATGTAATTACTTTTCTGGCCGCTAGGTGGCCTTTACGTTGTTTTCTCATTTGCCTATGCAAATGAGCCTAATACGCCGATTCCCGAACGTTTTTACGCCGCACCGTCGTCGTTTATGTCGTTTCCGTAAGCGTAAGATTACCCCTGCTATAATGAGGGGTAACCTTACGAAGGTCCGTCGGATGCCATGTTAAGTATGGCATCGGGTCAGCGTCGTCTTTTTCCATCGGTAATGTCGTTTTACTAAGTCGTTCACGAATAGGGCATTGCGTAAATGACGATCACGTCGTTTTGACGTCGGTTTCAACGACGCTTTCCGACGTGAGCTGGAGCATGCGCACTGGGCTTTTTCCCCGGCCGGCGCATGCGCAGTTCGATCGACGCGGGGGCGCGCTTAATTTAAATACAAGCCGCCAGCTTTGAATTACGCGGCCTTACGCTGGGACATTTACACTACGCCGCCGCAACTTACGGAGCAAGTGCTTGGAGAATACGGCACTTGCTCTGTTAAGTTGCGGCGGCGTAGTGTAAATGGCTTACGCTACGCCGCCGCATTTCTATGAGAATCTAGCCCTCAGAATTGGCTGCGCCTGCTATAGCAGGGGTAACTTTGCGCTGGTCTAACGCTTACGCAAACACCGTAAAATACGAAGCGCCGCCGCAAGTACGTTTGTGAATCGGCGTAAATAGCTCATTTGCATACTTTACGTGAAAGACGACGGAAGCGCCACCTAGTGGCCAGCGTAAATATGCAACTTAAGATACGACAGTGTAAGCGAATTACGCCGCTCGTATCTTAGGAGAAAGCCGGCGTATCTTCTTTTCTGTATAGCAAAAAAAGATACGCCGGCTATTCTTAGTATTTACGCGGCGTATCTCGAGATACGCTGACGTGAATACGTTATGAATCCGGCCCTGTGTTCTGAATCCGGCCCTAAGTGCTTCTGCAGCTCGGCGAGTCCGGGCAATTTTTACATTATCCGTTAGTACTGCTTTGTTGCGCACTTACCCTAAGTGTGATAAACACTGGCGGGCGCGGGCGCGGGGGGGGAGGGGGGGCGGATGACACAAGTGTGGGGAGCTTGTCGATAACGTTCATGTAAAGGCCAAGCACTGACCCTCGTTTCATTATTCCATCTCTTTTTCTTTTACAAGGATAAATCAATAAAGATTTCACATTTCATTTTATAAAATTTACATTTATTTATTTCGCTGATGCGAGTCGCATTAAAGAGAGATTGGCCGCAAAATCTCGGCACTGACAGTAATGACGACCCGGAGGACGGCGTCTCCGAAAAAATCTGCCCTTACTGTAAAACGGATCTCTCTTTACTTTATCATTTTATCTGGCAGTCATCAAACTTTTATCTCTTCCTCACTTACAATAAAAGATAAAATAAGTGATGTAATGGTGTTTATTGTTCTTTTTCTCTTGGAGATCCATTTTTTGAGTCTCAGAAACTTCCTTTGTAGCGCTGCAGCCGGGGAAGAGCAGATTGTACTCTGTCATTGGAACGTCTGTTTGTGTCACTTGTCTCCGCGACGAGCGTTTAATGACTTGTCAGTTTCCCGATACGGCGCGCGGCGTTACCAAGGTACGAGATTTGTCGAGATGACGGCTATTATGAAATAATAAAGATTCCTTAAAATAGATAGAAATCATTACCAAGGACGAGGGAGCGGGGGAGGCGCGGGAAGTTTTACGTCACTTATTAAGGGGGCCCATTCACACCGTAAAGCGCAAGCTAAGTGCTTTGAAATAAATGGCGCCGCATTGCACCAACACCCTTAAAGTGATTGTAAACCTTTGTGTTTTTTTTTTAAATAACAAAAATGCAGTGGCGTTGGGAAGGGGGGGCTGGGGGGGGGCTGGAACCCAGAAAGGGGTTCCCGAAAAGACCCGGGTCACGCACCAATCTATTGTCAGCCCAGAGCCGCTGAGCAGGGACCGATCTGATCCCAAGCGCCGCAGACTGCGGACGATCGCTGCTGTGTGACATAGCAGGTCCCGTCTTCTGGAGCCTGCAGCGCCTATAATGGACGTCCCACTGGTCCAGTTCCAGGGGGCTGCGGGACATGTGACGTCCATCATAGGCGCTGCGGGCTCCAGAAGGTCTGTGAGATCCCTGCTCGGCGCTCAGGCAGGCGGCTCTCCTCCTCTGGCTGCCTGCTGTGACGATGGGCACGCCGCACACCACAGCTGAGCTGAGATGCTGCAGGACACATGAAGTCTGTCTTCTGGTCAGGTAGGTCAGTGTATGTAGGTCACTATCGTCAGTGTAGGTAGGTCAGGTAGGTCAGTGTATGTATGTCAGGTAGGTAGGTAGGTAGGTCAGTGTATGTATATCAGGTAGATCAGTGTATGTAGATTACTACCATCAGTGTATGTACGTCAGATAAGTCAGTGTATGTATGTCACTATGTCAGTGTATGTAGGTCAGGTAGGTAAGTAAGTGTATGTACCTCAGGTAGGTCAGTGTATGTAGGTCAGGTAGGTAGGTCAGTGTATTTATGTCAGGTAGGTCAGTGTATGTAGGTCACTGTCGTCAGTGTATGTATGTCAGGTAGGTAGGTCAGTGTATGTAGGTTAGGTAGGTAGGTTACTGTATGTATGTCAGGTAGGTAGGTCAGTGAATGTATGTCACTATCGTCAGTGTAGGTAGGTCAGGTAGGTAAGCCAGTGTATGTAGGTCAGTATATTTATGTCAGGTAGGTCAGTGTATGTAGGTCACTGTCGTCAGTGTATGTATGTCAGGTAGGTAGGTGTATGTATGTCAGGTAGGTCAGTGTATGTAGGTCACTACCGTCAGTGTATGTAGGTCAGGTAGGTAAATCAGTGTATGTATGTCAGGTAGGTCAGTGTATTTAGGTCACTATTGTCAGTGAAAGTAGGTAAGGTAGGTAGGTCGGTGTATGTATGTCAGGTAGGTAGGCCAGCGTATGTATATCAGGTAGATCAGTGTATGTAGGTCACTACCGTCAGTGTATGTAGGTCAGGTAGGTAAGTCAGTCTATGTACGTCAGGTAGGTAAGTCAGTGTATGTACGTCAGGTAGGTCAGTGTATGTAGGTCACTATCGTCAGTGTAGGTAGGTCAGGTAGGTAAGCCAGTGTATGTAGGTCAGTGTATTTATGTCAGGTAGGTCAGTGTATGTAGGTCACTGTCGTCAGTGTATGTATGTCAGGTAGGTAGGTGTATGTATGTCAGGTAGGTCAGTGTATGTAGGTCACTACCGTCAGTGTATGTAGGTCAGGTAGGTAAATCAGTGTATGTATGTCAGGTAGGTCAGTGTATTTAGGTCACTATTGTCAGTGAAAGTAGGTAAGGTAGGTAGGTCGGTGTATGTATGTCAGGTAGGTAGGCCAGCGTATGTATATCAGGTAGATCAGTGTATGTAGGTCACTACCGTCAGTGTATGTAGGTCAGGTAGGTAAGTCAGTCTATGTACGTCAGGTAGGTCAGTGTATTTAGGTCACTATTGTCAGTGAAAGTAGGTAAGGTAGGTAGGTCGGTGTATGTATGTCAGGTAGGTAGGCCAGTGTATGTATATCAGGTAGATCAGTGTATGTAGGTCACTACCGTCAGTGTATGTAGGTCAGGTAGGTAAGTCAGTCTATGTACGTCAGGTAGGTAAGTCGGTGTATGTACGTCAGGTAGGTCAGTGTATGTAGGTCACTATCGTCAGTGTAGGTAGGTCAGGTAGGTAAGCCAGTGTATGTAGGTCAGTGTATTTATGTCAGGTAGGTCAGTGTATGTAGGTCACTGTCGTCAGTGTATGTATGTCAGGTAGGTAGGTCAGTGTATGTAGGTTAGGTAGGTAGGTTAGTGTATGTATGTCAGGTAGGTAGGTCAGTGTATGTAGGTTAGGTAGGTAGGTTAGTGTATGTATGTCAGGTAGGTAGGTCAGTGAATGTATGTCAGGTAGGTAGGTCAGTGTATGTAGGTTAGGTAGGTAGGTTAGTGTATGTATGTCAGGTAGGTAGGTCAGTGTATGTAGGTTAGGTAGGTAGGTTAGTGTATGTATGTCAGGTAGGTAGGTCAGTGTATGTAGGTTAGGTAGGTAGGTTAGTGTATGTATGTCAGGTAGGTAGGTCAGTGAATGTATGTCAGGTAGGTCAGTGTATGTAGGTCACTATCGTCAGTGTAGGTAGGTCAGGTAGGTAAGCCAGTGTATGTAGGTCAGTATATTTATGTCAGGTAGGTCAGTGTATGTAGGTCACTGTCGTCAGTGTATGTATGTCAGGTAGGTAGGTGTATGTATGTCAGGTAGGTCAGTGTATGTAGGTCACTACCGTCAGTGTATGTAGGTCAGGTAGGTAAATCAGTGTATGTATGTCAGGTAGGTCCAGGGGCGGACTGACCATTGAGGAACTCGGGCACTGCCCGAGGGCCCCATGCCACTAGGGGGCCCCATCAGGGTTGCCAGGCTCATTAAAACCAGGGACAGTATGTAAAAATCTGTGTTTTTTTTACATCTGTCCCTGATATGTCCAAAACCTACATGCTTTTGATGTGAAAATCCTGAGATTTTAGCTGCCCCGCCTCTGTACTGCCACCTGGCTTGGTGGCCATCTGTAAGCCTGGGGGCCCCATAATCTTCTATTGCCCGAGGGCCCCATGAGTTGTCAGTCCGCCCCTGGGTAGGTCAGTGTATTTAGGTCACTATTGTCAGTGAAAGTAGGTAAGGTAGGTAGGTCGGTGTATGTATGTCAGGTAGGTAGGCCAGCGTATATATATCAGGTAGATCAGTGTATGTAGGTCACTACCGTCAGTGTATGTAGGTCAGGTAGGTAAGTCAGTGTATGTACGTCAGGTAGGTAAGTCAGTGTATGTACGTCAGGTAGGTCAGTGTATGTAGGTCACTATTGTCAGTGTATGTATCTCAGGTAGGTCGGTCAGTGTATGTATGTCAGGTAGGTAGGTCAGTGTATGTATGTCAGGTAGGTAGGTCAGTGTATGTAGGTCAGGTAGGTCAGTGTATGTAGGTCAGGTAGGTCAGTGTATGTAGGTCAGTGTATTTATGTCAGGTAGGTCAGTGTATGTAGGTCAGTGTATATAGGTCAGGTAGGTAGGTCGTGTATGTATGTCGGGTAGGTCAATGTATTGGTCAGTGTGTCAGCTTCGATGGGCACTGGTAAGCCAGGCAGCAACCAGCAAGTGATATTACCCTTTTGCGCCGTGGCTCCTCCCCGCATCGTATAACCCCCTCGGAGTAGCGCTCTCCCAGGGGGTTTCTGTGCATGCGCACTCCCGAGTTCAGCATTTGAGTCTGTTAACACGAATGCTGACTCAGGACCACGCCCACAAGATAACCCCCTCGGGAGAGCGCTTCACCAAGGGGGTTAGCTAATGCGGGGAGGAGCCTTGAGAGCCGCCGAGGGCCCCCAGAAGAGGAGGATCGGGGACACTCTGTGCAAAATGAGCTGCACAGTGGAGGTGAGTATTTGTATTTGTGCTAAGAAGTGAAATTTGAGGGGTAGAGGATTTTGTGCTAGGAGTGGTGATTTCAGGGGATTTGTGTTGGGAGGGGGGATGTGTGAACAGAATTCATTCTATGAGGGGGTGATTGGGGGGGGGGGTTGTGCTATAAAAGTAAAATAGTACAGGGTTTTCTTTTGTGCTAGGAGGGGAAATTTGAAGGGTAGAGGGCAAATATTTGTTTTGGGGGGGGGGGTGATTTGTGCTAGGTCGTCAGGGGAAATGTGTGTGTGTGTGGGGGGGGGGGGGTTGGTTGTGCTAGGTTGGGGGAGGGGACTTTGTGCTGTAAGTGGGGATTTGGGAGGGGGGGGGGGATTTGTATTCTAGGATGACTTTTTTTGGGGGAGGGATTTTTGCTGGGGGCATATGGAGAGTTATGCTTAGGGGGTAAGCATGCAGATTATTGCTTGATTTTTTTTAAGGGAGAGGGATTTTCGCTGACACATTATTTTTTTTTGGGGGGGGGTCACCATTTGGTATGTTCTCCTTGGGCTCTAGATGACCTTGCCCTGGCACTGCCGTAATCCACCAAGGGAAAGAAAGGACGAAACTTGCGGAAGGAGAGTCCGGTCCTGAGCCAAAGGGCGCGGTAAGGAGGGGAAATTTGAGGGGTAGAGGGGAAATATTTGTTTGGGGGGGGGTGATTTGTGCTAGGAGGGGAAATATGTGTGTAGGGGGGGGGTTGGTTGTGCTAGGTTGGGGGAGGGGACTTTGTGCTGGAAGTGGGGATTTGGGTGGGGGGGGATTTGTATTCTAGGATGACTTTTTGTGGGGGAGGGATTTTTGTTGGGGGCATATGGAGAGTTATGCTTAGGGGGTAAGCATGCAGATTATTGCTTGATTTTTTTTAAGGGAGAGGGATTTTCGCTGACACATTTTTTTTTTTTGGGGGGGGGGGTCACCATTTGGTATGTTCTCCTTGGGTTCTAGATGACCTTGCCCCGGCACTGCCGTAATCCACCAAGGGAAAGAAAGGACGAAACGTGCGGAAGGAGAGTCCGGTCCTGAGCCAAAGGGCGCGGTAAAGATCGCGTCTAATTAGAGGCGAGCAAAGGTCTCGTTATTTAGCAGCAAGAAGGTCATTTGTCACTCCCGGAGGAGCTCTGTAGATTGAGTGATCTGCTGGAAGAATTGACTGATGAGGGTCTAAAAGAGCAGAAGACAATTACAAAGGTCACAGCGGGAGGAAGAAGTGCTGAGCTCCCAACTCTCAGGACTAGATCAGCGCGTACGAGAGACGGGGGCGACTTCCAGCACAACAAGGGGAGGACGCCGCCACCACTAATGACTCCATTATACCGGCTCATCGTCGCTAAACGCTGCTCGGGGAAATGGAGGTCTAGTAGAAGAACGTCAGGGGAGCTCGGTGGGGGGTGCGCCTAAACAATTCCGCAACTTCAACCGATAAAGGGCTCTTACGGAGGCCGTAAATTTACGGACAGCTTGTAAATGTAGGGCTATTCACAGGCTGTCCGTAAATGTCCGTTAGGGACAGCGGCTGCCCGTGAAATTATATATATTTTTTTAAATTTGCGCTTTGTCAAAGCCCGCCAAATGACCTTTGGCTGTCTTCGGCGCGCATGCACATTTGGAATCGGACCCTCTAAAGAGCGGCAGATGTAAACTGACTTTTGGTAGCCCGTCAACCTCCAATCCTATCCTCTAAAGAAAAAAAAAATAGAAGGGCATTCGTCTCCTTCCATCTGGGCGGTTTGGAGGGCCTTATAGAATAGCCTTGATCTGTCATCTGCCTGCTCCGATCATTGTGGCCTGGTTACCAAGTTGCTTAAGTGGCCCTCGCTCTTCAAAAGGTTGGGCACCCCTGATGTACGGGGTGCGTAACCTAGGGCTAGGGAAAAAATCGATTTGAATCTTGAATCGAGTTGGGAGGTCAAATTGATTCAGATTTTGACCAAATAGATTATTTTTTTCCATAGGACCGGTGCTCCATGGACTAGGCCGAAGCCGCAGCCTCGCCTTAAAAAAATCCTGCCCGCAGCTAGCCGCGATCCTGGGAAAGGGCCGCGAGGCCAGACGCCGCGGACTAGACCGAAGCCGCAGCCTTTTTTCAGGATCGCGGCGAGCTCCAGGCAGTATTTTTTAGGCGAGGCCGCGGCTTCGGCCTAGTGGGTGGCCTTTTCCCAGGATCGAAGTGAGCTGTGGGCAGGATCTTTTTGGGCAAGGCCGTGACTTCAGCCTAGTCCCCGGCCTTTTACCAGGATGCCGGCGAACTGCAGGGATGATTTTTTTAAAGCGAGGCCGCGGCTTTGTCCTAGTCCTTATGCCATGATCGCCGCGGACTAGGCCGAAGCCGCAGCCTCGCCTAAAAACTCCTGCCCGCAGCTAGCAGTGATCCAGGAAAAAGGCCGCGAGGCTGGACGCCGCGGACTAGGCCAAAGCCGCGGCCTTTTCACAGGATTGTGGCAAACTGCGGGCAGGATTTTTTAGGCGAGGCCGCGGCTTTGGCCTAGTCCGCGGCCTTTTCTCAGGATCGCGGCGAGCTGCGGGCAGGATTTTTTAAGGCGAGGCCACGGCTTCGGCCTAGTTCACTGCCTTTTTCCAGGATCGCGGCGAGCTTTGGGCAGAATTTTTTAGGCGAGACCGCGGCTTTGGCCTAGTCCGTGGCCTTTTCCCAGGATCGCGGCGAGCTGCTGGCAGGATTTTTTAGGCGAGTCCACGGCTTCGGCCTAGTCCGCGGCCTTTTCCCAAGATTGCGGCAAGCTGCGGGCAGGATTTTTTAAGGCGAGGCCACGGCTTCGGCCTAGTCCGCGGCCCTTTCCTAGGATCGCGGCAGACTAGGCCGAAGTCACGGCCTCGCCTAAAAACTCCTGCCCACAGCTTGCGGCGATCCTGGGAAAAGGCTGCAAGGCTTTTCACAGGATTGTGGCGAGCTGCGGGCAGGATTTTTTAAAGCGAGGCCGCGGCTTTGTCCTAGTCCTTATGCCATGATCGCCGCGGACTAGGCCGAAGCCGCAGCCTCGCCTTAAAACTCCTGCCCGCAGCTAGCAGTGATCCAGGAAAAAGGCCGCGAGGCTGGACGCCGCGGACTAGGCCAAAGCCGCGGCCTTTTCAAAGGATTGTGGCAAACTGCGGGCAGGATTTTTTAGGCGAGGCCGCGGCTTTGGCCTAGTCCGCGGCCTTTTCTCAGGATCGCGGCGAGCTGCGGGCAGGATTTTTTAAGGCGAGGCCACGGCTTCGGCCTAGTTCACTGCCTTTTTCCAGGATCGCGGCGAGCTTTGGGCAGAATTTTTTAGGCGAGACCGCGGCTTTGGCCTAGTCCGTGGCCTTTTCCCAGGATCGCGGCGAGCTGCTGGCAGGATTTTTTAGGCGAGTCCACGGCTTCGGCCTAGTCCGCGGCCTTTTCCCAAGATTGCGGCAAGCTGCGGGCAGGATTTTTTAAGGCGAGGCCACGGCTTCGGCCTAGTCCGCGGCCCTTTCCTAGGATCGCGGCAGACTAGGCCGAAGTCACGGCCTCGCCTAAAAACTCCTGCCCACAGCTTGCGGCGATCCTGGGAAAAGGCTGCAAGGCTTTTCACAGGATTGTGGCGAGCTGCGGGCAGGATTTTTTAAAGCGAGGCCGCGGCTTTGTCCTAGTCCTTATGCCATGATCGCCGCGGACTAGGCCGAAGCCGCAGCCTCGCCTTAAAACTCCTGCCCGCAGCTAGCAGTGATCCAGGAAAAAGGCCGCGAGGCTGGACGCCGCGGACTAGGCCAAAGCCGCGGCCTTTTCAAAGGATTGTGGCAAACTGCGGGCAGGATTTTTTAGGCGAGGCCGCGGCTTTGGCCTAGTCCGCGGCCTTTTCTCAGGATCGCGGCGAGCTGCGGGCAGGATTTTTTAAGGCGAGGCCACGGCTTCGGCCTAGTTCACTGCCTTTTTCCAGGATCGCGGCGAGCTTTGGGCAGAATTTTTTAGGCGAGGCCGCGGCTTTGGCCTAGTCCGTGGCCTTTTCCCAGGATCGCGGCGAGCTGCTGGCAGGATTTTTTAGGCGAGTCCACGGCTTCGGCCTAGTCCGCGGCCTTTTCCCAAGATCGCGGCAAGCTGCGGGCAGGATTTTTTAAGGCGAGGCCACGGCTTCGGCCTAGTCCGCGGCCCTTTCCTAGGATCGCGGCAGACTAGGCCGAAGTCACGGCCTCGCCTAAAAACTCCTGCCCACAGCTTGCGGCGATCCTGGGAAAAGGCTGCAAGGCTTTTCACAGGATTGTGGCGAGCTGCGGGCAGGATTTTTTTAGGCAAGGCCGCAGCTTCGGCCTAGTCCGCAGCCTTTTCCCAGGATCGCGGTGAGCTGCGGGCAGGATTTTTTTAGGCGAGGCCGCGGCTTCGGCATAGTCAGCGGCCTTCTCCCAGGATCGCAGGTGGACTAGGCCGAACCCGTGGCCTCACCTAAAAACTCCTGCCCGGAGTTCCTTAGGACCGGTGCAGTGTCCATCATAAAAAAAACTTGTAAATCAATTTTTTTTTTAAATCGCAGATTTTTTGGGGGGGACAAAATCACCCAGCTCTAGCGTAACTCCTCCTAGCTTTCCCCTCACTGCTTCCAGCCCTGTACTGACAAGAGTAGTGATGCTGTTGTCACTACTCCTGTAAGCCTAGTAACAGAAGGAAGTTACAGGTTTTCCCTATCTGATCATTCGGGCGATTATCTAATCGGTGAAAATAGTTTTGGATTTACAGATAGGTTCTGAGGGCGGCACGGCCGCCGGTGCAGAAGAAGGCTGAACAGCACTTACGTCTCAGGCAACGGCTGTAAAGGACAAAACACGGGGCTGCGGGAGGTCCGAAAAAATTACTTTTTTTCATTTAGATTTACTGGTTGGAGTCCAAGTCGCGCTCCCCGCCTGTTCACAACTCGCAGACCCGATCACTGCAGAGGTCTCATGACAGCAAGTCTGGGCAAGAAAGGGAGGAGTTCCTGTGATTCCATGATGAGAACAATCTGATCTAAAAAAACGAGAAGATATTTTCCTCAAATAGTGACGTCTGCAAAAAATTTGACCCTGTAAATTATTGATGGGGGGGGGGATTGCAAAAAATAAATGATGTGCAATAATGGTACAAACAGTGGCGGCTGGTGCTCAAAACCCATCAAACTCAGCCACTGTGCCCATCAAACGCAGCCACTGTGCCCATCAAACGCAGCCACTGTGCCCACCAAACGCAGCCACTGTGCCTATCAAAGACAGCCACCACTGTATCCCCAAATGTAGCCACTGTGCCCATCAAACCCAGCCACTGTACCATCAAATGAAGCCACTATGCCATCAAACTCAGCCACTGTGCCCATCAAACGCAGCCACTGTGCCCATCAAACGCAGCCCCCTGTGCCCTTCAAACGCAGCCCCCTGTGCCCTTCAAACGCAGCCCCCTGTGCCCATGAAATGCAGCCACTGTGCCATACGTATTTATTACGTTCACTAACAGCCACATTTTAAAGGAAATTCCAATACCTACCGTATAATATAATAGTAAGTTAATATTATTTAGTTATTCTTTCAAATTTTGAGATTTTCAAATTTTTAAATTTCATGAATTTTCATATTAACGAATTTACGAATTTTCAAGTTTAAGAATTTACAAATTTAAGAATTTAAGAATTTACGCATTTATAAATTTTCAAATTTAAGAATTTACGAATTTATAAATGTTCAAATTAACGAATTTACAAATTAAAAAATGTAAGAATATTCAAATTTAAGAATTTACTAATTACTAATACGTTTCCAAAATAGCACATTTCTGAATTTTCAAGTTTAAGAATTTACGAATTTTCAAATTGACGAATTTAAGAATTTTCTAATTTAAGAGTTTACGGATTTATACATTTTCAAATTAACGAATTTACAAATTTAAGAATTTTAAAGTTTAAGAATTTACTAATTTATACGTTTCCAAAATAGCAAATTTCCAAATTTTCAAGTTTAAGAATTTACGAATTTTCAAATTGACGAATTTAAGAATTTTCTAGTTTAAGAATTTACGGATTTATAAATTTTCAAATTAACAAATTTACAAATTTAAAAGTTTAAGGATTTTCAAGTTCCAAAATAACAAATTTCCGAATTTTCAAGTTTACGAATTTACGAATTTTCAAATTGACGAATGTAAGAATTTTCTAGTTTAAGAATTTACGGATTTATACATTTTCTAATTAACGAATTTACATATTTAAAAGTTTAAGAATTTTCAAGTTCCAAAAAAAACAAATTTCCAAATTTTCAAGTTTAAGAATTTACAAATGTTCAAATTTAAAAATTTACGAACTTACAAATTGAGATCAAAACGAATGACCCGAAAAAATAAATAAATAATGAAACGAAAATGTATTTTTATTTTTCCGCAGTGTCTACAGCCAACAACGAATCCTGTCCTCACTCTCGTTTCCTCTATTAGGTCTGCAGTTTCTGACACATCTCCTCTCCAGCATTTCATAAAGTGAACAAACCCTTTTGGTTGATGTCAGGGGCCACATTTGAGGACCTGTATAAGTTGAATGATAACCACTGCTCTAACTGATATATCTAAAGAGCAACTTGTTCTCTTGAAAAAACAAAAAAACAAAAAAAAAAACAACAGACTTACTGGCTGTATCACCTGGTAAAAAAAAATAAAAGAAAGAAAGCCTAAAAAAATAAAAAACAGACACATCTAAGAACTGGTTAGCTGAAATATAATAAATGTTTTTTGCATTTGTGTTTATTACGTCTTTAAGAATCCCTTTGCAACCTTAGAAGGGCCCCCGGGGAGGGGGAGGGGGGGGGGGGTCCTATAGATCTGTGATGGAGAATGGCTGCTTTATGCAGAATTTGTATTCTACGGGGTTAATTAATTACCGGAATACGTAATGAACGCATGATGGCATACGGAACAATACATGATTAACAATAGATGGGGGGAAGAATATAGAACAACATGATAAGACATAAGGGACCATGAACAATAAACCAAGAGTATAAAAAAAAAAGAAGCATAAAGTCTACAATGTAATAATAATTAGAATGAACATTTCATATGAATATTGTCCCCCTATGGGAATATATTATTGATATAAAGAAGGGTCACTCTGTGTGTATATATATATATGTCTATAAATGGTTCTCTGCACTCTCATAATTAATACGTTTTATATTATCTGTTCATTAATATCATTAGAACATCTTCTTAGTATTTCGGGATCATTGCTCCCTATTGTCTTATCATGTTGTATATCCACCCTCCCCCCCTTCTTCAATATATCTTCATGTGATCATTATATCTTCCGGTAATTAATTTTCCCGGCAACATCCAATAACACAAATCCTGTGTACAGCATCTATTTCTTATTATTATTGTGATTCTAAGTATCGATTATTATTGTAATTATAAAGGATTTATATCACATCAATTGTCTACAGTTATAATAAAAAGGAGACGGTAGAATTACAGCCCAGATCAATAGAAAAGGACTAGTGGGGCCCTGACCCCTGAGAGCTTACAATCTAATAGGGAGGGGCCCTGACCCCCAAGAACTTACAATCTAATAGAGAGGGCCCCTGACCCCCTGAGAGCTTACAATCTAATAGGGAGGGGCCCTGACCCCCAAGAGCTTACAATCTAATAGAGAGGGGCCCTGACCCCCTGAGAGCTTACAATCTAATAGGGAGGGGCCCTGACCCCCAAGAGCTTACAATCTAACAGGGAGGGGCCCTGACCCCCAAGAGCTTACAATCTAATAGGGAGGGGCCCTGACCCCCAAGAGCTTACAATCTAATAGAGAGGGGCCCTGACCCCCTGAGAGCTTACAATCTAATAGGGAGGGGCCCTGACCCCCAAGAGCTTACAATCTAATAGAGAGGGGCCCTGACCCCCTGAGAGCTTACAATCTAATAGGGAGGGGCCCTGACCCCCAAGAGCTTACAATCTAATAGGGAGGGGCCCTGACCCCCAAGAGCTTACAGTCTAATAGGGAGGGGCCCTGACCCCCAAGAGCTTACAATCTAATAGGGAGGGGCCCTGACCCCCTGAGAGCTTAAAATCTAATAGGGAGGGGCCCTGACCCCCAAGAGCTTACAATCTAATAGGGAGGGGCCCTGACCCCCAAGAGCTTACAATCTAATAGGGAGGGGCCCTGACCCCCAAGAGCTTACAATCTAATAGGGAGGGGCCCTGACCCCCAAGAGCTTACAATCTAATAGAGAGGGGCCCGGACCCCCCGAGAGCTTACAATCTAATAGGGAGGGGCCCTGACCCCCAAGAGCTTACAATCTAATAGAGAGGGGCCCTGACCCCCTGAGAGCTTACAATCTAATAGAGAGGGGCCCTGACACCCTGAGAGCTTACAATCTAATAGGGAGGGGCCCTGACCCCCAAGAGCTTACAATCTAATAGGGAGGGGCCCTGACCCCCAAGAGCTTACAATCTAATAGTGAGGGGCATGTGATACAAAAGATGATACAGTTGAACCTCGGATTACGAGTATAATCCGTTGCAGGAGAATGCTCGTAGTCCAAAGTACTCGCATATCAAAGCAAGTTTTCCCATTAAAGTCAATGGAAACGAAAATAATTTGTTCCGCATTGACTTCAATGGGATGCAATACCGAATGCGTCCAGCGGTGGGGCGCCAAAGAGTGCTGAAAATGGCTGAAAAGGCCCGAGGACACTTTGGCTCGTTTTCTGCACCCCGTACCTGTTATATATAGATGTGGATACAATGTATAAGTTATATATAGATGTGACTACAATGTATATATTATATAGTTGAACCTGGGCTCTAACCATGAGAGTTTACAATCTAATAGTGAGGGGCATATGATACAAAAGATGATACAGTTGAACCTCGGATTACGAGCATAATCCGTTCCAGGAGAATGCCCGTAGTCCAAAGTACTCGCATATCAAAGCGAGTTTTCCCATTAAAGTCAATGGAAACGAAAATAATTTGTTCCGCATTGACTTCAATGGGATGCAATACCGAATGCGGCCAGCGGTGGGGGCGCTAGAGAGCGCCGAAACAGCCGAAGAGGCACGAGGACACTTCGGCTCGTTTCCTGCGCCCCGTACCTCTTATATATAGATGTGTATACAATGTATAAGTTATACAGTTGAACATCGGATTACGAGCATACAGGGAGTGCAGAATTATTAGGCAAGTTGTATTTTGACCACATCATCCTCTTTATGCATGTTGTCTTACTCCAAGTTGTATAGGCTCTAAAGCCTACTACCAATTAAGCATATTAGGTGATGTGCATCTCTGTAATGAGAAGGGGTGTGGTCTAATGACATCAACACCCTATATCAGGTGTGCATAATTATTAGACAACTTCCTTTCCTTTGGCAAAATGGGTCAAAAGAAGGACTTGACAGGCTCAGAAAAGTCAAAAATAGTGAGATATCTTGCAGAGGGATGCAGCACTCTTAAAATTGCAAAGCTTCTGAAGCGTGATCATCGAACAATCAAGCGTTTCATTCAAAATAGTCAACAGGGTCGCAAGAAGCGTGTGGAAAAACCAAGGCACAAAATAACTGCCCATGAACTGAGAAAAGTCAAGCGTGCAGCTGCCAAGATGCCACTTGCCACCAGTTTGGCCATATTTCAGAGCTGCAACATCACTGGAGTGCCCAAAAGCACAAGGTGTGCAATACTCAGAGACATGGCCAAGGTAACAAAGGCTGAAAGACGACCACCACTGAACAAGACACACAAGCTGAAACGTCAAGACTGGGCCAAGAAATATCTCAAGACTGATTTTTCTAAGGTTTTATGGACTGATGAAATGAGAGTGAGTCTTGATGGGCCAGATGGATGGGCCCGTGGCTGGATTGGTAAAGGGCAGAGAGCTCCAGTCCGACTCAGACGCCAGCAAGGTGGAGGTGGAATACTGGTTTGGGCTGGTATCATCAAAGATGAGCTTGTGGGGCCTTTTCAGGTTGAGGATGGAGTCAAGCTCATCTCCCAGTCCTACTGCTAGTTTCTGGAAGACACCTTCTTCAAGCAGTGGTACAGGAAGAAGTCTGCATCCTTCAAGAAAAACATGATTTTCATGCAGGACAATGCTCCATCACACACGTCCAAGTACTCCACAGCGTGGCTGGCAAGAAAGGGTATAAAAGAAGAAAAACTAATGACATGGCCTCCTTGTTCACCTGATCTGAACCCCATTGAGAACCTGTGGTCCATCATCAAATGTGAGATTTACAAGGAGGGAAAAGAGTACACCTCTCTGAACAGTGTCTGGGAGGCTGTGGTTGCTGCTGCACGCAATGTTGATGGTGAACAGATCAAAACACTGACAGAATCCATGGATGGCAGGCTGCATGAGTGTCCTTGCAAAGAAAGGTGGCTATATTGGTCACTGATTTGTTTTTGTTTTGTTTTTGAATGTCAGAAATGTATATTTGTGAATGTTGAGATGTTATATTGGTTTCACTGGTAAAAATAAATAATTGAAATGGGTATATATTTGTTTTTTGTTAAGTTGCCTAATAATTATGCACAGTAATAGTCACCTGCACACACAGATATCCCCCTAAAATAGCTAAAACTAAAAACAAACTAAAAACTACTTCCAAAAATATTCAGCTTTGATATTAATTAGTTTTTTGGGTTCATTGAGAACATGGTTGTTGTTCAATAATAAAATTAATCCTCAAAAATACAACTTGCCTAATAATTCTGCACTCCCTGTAGTCCGTTGGCAGGGTTTGATGGGCACAGTGGCTGCGCTTGATGGGCACAGTAGCTGCATTTGATGGGCACAGTGGTTGCATTTGATGGGCACAGTTTCTGAGTTTGATGGTACAGTGGTTGCATTTGATGGGCACAGTGGCTGTGTTTGATGGGCACAGTGACTGCGTTTGATGGCACAGTGGCTGCGTTTGATGGGCACAGTGGCTGTGTTTGATAGCACAGTGGTAGCGATTGATGGCACAGTGGCTGCATTTGATGGGCACAGTGGCAGCGTTTAATGGGCACAGTGGCTGCCTTTGATGGGCACAGTGGCTGCGTTTGATGGGCACAGTGGCTGCGTTTGATGGGCACAGTGGCTGCGTTTGATGGGCACAGTGGCTGTGTTTGATGGGCACAGTGGCTGTGTTTGATGGAACAGTGGCTGAGTTTGATGGCATAGTGGCTTCATTTGATGGTACAGTGGCTGCGTTTGATGGGCACAGTGGCTGCGTTTGATGGGCACAGTGGCTGCGTTTGATGGCACAGTGGCTGAGTTTGATGGCATAGTGGCTGAGTTTAATGGCATAGTGGCTGAGTTTGATGGCACAGTGGTGGCGTTTGATGGCACAGTTACTGCGTTTGAAGCGTTTGCAATTGAAAGGGAACAGTGGCTGCATTTGATGGGCACAGTGGCTGCGTTTGATGGGCACAGTGGCTGCGTTTGATGGCACAGTTACTGCGTTTGAAGCGTTTGCAATTGAAAGGGAACAGTGGCTGCATTTGATGGGCACAGTGGCTGCGTTTGATGGGCACAGTGGCTGCGTTTGATAGCACAGTGGCTGCGTTTAATGGGCACAGTGGCTGCGTTTGATGGGCACAGTGGCTGCGTTTGATGGGCACAGTGGCTGCGTTTGATGACATAGTGCCTGCGTTTGATGGTACAGTGGCTGGCTGCGTTTGATGGGCACAGTGGCTACATTTGGGGATACAGTGGTGGCTGCGTTTGATGGGCACAGTGGCTGTGTTTGATGGGCACAGTGGCTACATTTGGGGATACAGTGTTGGCTGCGTTTGAAGCCATAGTGGCTTCATTTTATGGTACAGTGGCTGGCTGCGTTTGATGGGCACAGTGTCTACATTTGATGGGCACAGTGGCTGTGTTTGATGGGCACAGTGGCTGCGTTTGATGGGCACAGTGGCTGAGTTTGATGGTTTTTTCCCCCAGCGGCACGTCTTCATTTTCCGGTGAGCCCCGAGACTGACAATGCGGCGTCGGTGTCGCGGTTGTAATTTGTAGGGGGATGATTGGTAATTACTATTTGCACTGTAATGGCGGATCAATGCGCGGCACGCCGCAGCAAAGCCCATTAAAGGGTTTAATCTGCTTTTCTCTGATTTGTTGCAACTTAAGTGACGGCCCCGGGGACGCATTTAGAGAAGGTTGAGTGATGACCCACCAATACAGGAAGAATATTACTTTTTTTGTGTCCATTCTTAAAGCTGAACAGCCAAATTAAACCACATGCAGCCTTGTGATTGGACAGGTAAAAGTTATTGTAAACCTCAGACATGAAATCTGAACAAAGCACATCCCTCTATAGTGTGTACTTGTCGCAGTCCAGTCTGCTGCCTCCTTCCTCTGCTATCTGCACAAATCGCTTCTGACAAGTTTTCCTGACACCAAGAGAAAAGTGGTGATGGAAGAGGGAGCTCCAGCACACTTGTTCCTGTGTGCTGTGTGAAGAGGTGTATGTAATGTACAGAGTGCAGGTGTCAGGTGTATGTAATGTAAAGAGTGCAGGTGTCAGGTGTATGTAATGTACAGAGTGCAGGGGTCAGGTGTATGTAATGTAAAGTGTGCAGAGGTCAGGTGTATGTAATATACACAGCAGAGAACAGGGGTGGCCATTGCACAGAGTGCAGGGGGTCAAGAGTATGTAATGCACATAGTGCAGGGGCCAGGAGTATGAAATCTACATAGTGCAGGGGTTCAGGCGAGGGTAGTGCAGGGGTCAGGCGTGGGTAGTGCAGGGGTCAGGCGTGGGTAGTGCAGGGGTCAGGCGTGGGTAGTGCAGGGGTCAGGCGTGGGTAGTGCAGGGGTCAGGCGTGGGTAGTGCAGGGGTCAGGCGTGGGTAGTGCAGGGGTCAGGCGAGGGTAGTGCAGGGGTCAGGCGAGGGTAGTGCAGGGGTTCAGGCGAGGGTAGTGCACAGAGTGGAGAGCTCAAGCTTATGTATCGGCCATGGCCTGGGCTGCACTGTTTGGCAGAGCTGTCTGGATTTCAGACTGGCGGAACTAACTGGCTATAGGAGCAGTCTACCGCTTCTTCTTTCACTGTCCAATCACATGCTTGGGGAGGGACAAGACCTGTAAACGTTACTTAAATTCAGCAGAATAAAAGCCGGCCTCCTTCCCTTCCAGGCAGGGCTGTGCTGTGTGGCAGAGCTGTATAAACACCAGGACTGGACGGACATAATTGCAAACCCTTTGGTGGTACATGTATTTCATCTGTAGTGGTTACTTTCCCGGAGTTGAGCTTTAAGACGCGGAAGGGGTTTCTTTTGCATATTAATTAAAAGCTGAGCTTGGATTTACAGCTTGCATCCCAACATCACAAAAAAAAGTAAAAAATAAAAGAGAGAAAAGAATCTGCTGACACAATTAGACACACAACACGCTCAGCATGCTCCGAATTAGTGACATCCACACAACTCGGCGTGTGTCACAAATGCTTCAAAAATGGCTTTTTAAAAAATGACTTACAAGCGCAGACCGTGTCAATTACTTAACATCTCCGCCAAAGTTCTATTGGGCTTGAAACAGACATCAAAAGGAAAATATCACTTTGCTGCCTCTGAAATTATTAGCTGTAAATGGAGTGAAATAACAATTTCGTGCTTATTTTGACACATTCCGGTGTAAAAGAAGGAGCTGAATTTTAATGAGCTCTGACATTAAAGTGAACGGAATGAAATTCAGCGATGACGACCGCCTGGCCGCTCGCGAAAGGACGGCGCGGGAATTGGTGAGGGTTGGTGGGGTGAAGGAAGGTTCAGGCTCAAAAGAACGGTTTTGTTTATTGACTTGAACTGGAGAGGAACTCTGCCTCAATTGTTTTGGATTTAGGTTGAGTAGAGAAGGAAAGGATCGGCCGTTCTCAGCCAGGGTTCCTCCATCGGTGGTTGAGGTTCCTTAAGCTGTGGCCAACTGATCTGATGGTGGCAGTATGCTTCTAGACTTGGCACTTAGCATCACCAACATAAGGGGCATTTCTCAAATGACCCAATGGACTTGGTGGACCTGAGGCAGAGAGGAACTCCCCATCAAGTTTTTTGGCTTTAGGTTGAGTAGAGAAAGAAAGGATCAGCCATTCTCAACCAGGGTTCTTCCAGTGGTGGTTGAGGTTCCTTAAGGCCGTGGCCAACTGACCTCCGACCTAATGGTTCCAGTATGTTTCTAGACTTGGAAGAGCCAGCAGCATGAATGCAAGGGTGTCATTCTGGCCACCCCTGTAAGGTGGCATTCTTCCCACTTAGCATCACCAGAATAAGAGACATTTTCCAAATGACCCAATGGACTTGGTGGACTTGAGGCAGAGAGGAACTCCACATCAAGTTTTTGGGCTTTAGGTTGAGTAGAGAAGGAAGGGATAGGCCATTCTCAACTAGGGTTCTTCCATCAGTGGTTGAGCTTATTTAAGGTCGTGGCCAACTGACCTCCGACCTGATGGTGCCAGTATGTTTCTAGACTTGTATGAGCCAGCAGCATGACAGCAAGGGTGTCATTCTGGCCACCCCTGTAAGGGGGACATACTTCCCACTTAGCATCACCAACATAAGGGGCATTTGCCAAATGACCCAATGGACTTGGTGGACTTGAGGCAGAGAGGAACTCCACATCAAGTTTTTTGGCTTTAGGTTGAGTAGAGAAGGATAGAATCAGCCATTCTCAACCAGGGTTCTTCCATCAGTGGTTGAGCTTATTTAAGGCCGTGGCCAACTGACCTCCGACCTGATGGTGCCAGTATGTTTCTAGACTTGTAAGAGCCAGCAGCATGACAGCAAGGGTGTCATTCTGGCCACCCCTGTAAGGGGGACATACTTCCCACTTAGCATCACCAACAGAAGGGGCATTTGCCAAATGACCCAATGGACTTGGTGGACTTGAGGCAGAGAGGAACTCCACATCAAGTTTTTTGGCTTTAGGTTGAGTAGAGAAGGATAGAATCAGCCATTCTCAACCAGGGTTCTTCCATCAGTGGTTGAGCTTATTTAAGGCCGTGGCCAACTGACCTCCGACCTGATGGTGCCAGTATGTTTCTAGACTTGTAAGAGCCAGCAGCATGACAGCAAGGGTGTCATTCTGGCCACCCCTGTAAGGGGGACATACTTCCCACTTAGCATCACCAACATAAGGGGCATTTGCCAAATGACCCAATGGACTTGGTGGACTTGAGGCAGAGAGGAACTCCACATCAAGTTTTTTGGCTTTAGGTTGAGTAGAGAAGGATAGAATCAGCCATTCTCAACCAGGGTTCTTCCATCAGTGGTTGAGGTTCCTTAAGGCCGTGGCCAACTGACCTCCGACCTGATGGTGCCAGTATGCTTCTAGACTTGGCAGAGCCAGCAGCATGAATGCAAGGGTGTCATTCTGGCCACCCCTGTAAGGGGGCATTCTTCCCACCTAGCATCACCAACATAAGGGGCATTTCCCAAATGACTCGATGGACTTGGTGGACTTGAGGCACAGAGGAACTCCACATCAAGTTTTTTGGCTTTAGGTTGAGTAGAGAAGGAAAGGATCAGCCATTCTCAACCAGGGTTCCTCTATTGGTGGTGGAGGTTCCTTAAGCTGTGGCCAACTGATCTGATGGTGCCAGTATTCTTCTAGTCTTGGCAGAGCCAGCAACATAACTACAAGGGTTGAGTAGAGAAGGATAGGATCAGCCATTCTCAACCAGGGTTCTTCCATTGGTGGTTGAGGTTCCTTAAGGCCGTGGCCAACTGACCTCCGATCTGATGGTGCCAGTATGTTTCTAGACTTGGCAGAGCCAGTAGCATGGCTGCAAGGGTGTCATTCTGGCCACCCCTGTAAGGGGAACATTCTTCCCATTTAGCACCATCAATATAAGGGGAATTTCTCAAATGACCTCTGATAGACCTGGTGGACTTTAGGCGGAGAGGAACTCCGCCTCAAGTTTTTTGGCTTTAGGTTGAGCATAGAATGGTTAGATCAGCCATTCTCAACCAGGGTTCCTCCATTGGTGGCTAGAGGTGCCTTGAACTGTGGTCAACTGACCTCTAATCCAATGATTCAGATCCATCACCACTTGGCAGTGCCAGCGGCATGATTGCAAGGGTGTCATTCTGGCCACCCCCTGTAAGGAGGGAATTCTTCCCACTTAGCATCAACAACATAAGGGGCATTTCCCAAATGGCACAAATGGACTTGGTGGACTTGAGGCAGAGAGGAACTCCACCATAAGTTTTTTGGCTTTAGGTTGAGTAGAGAAGGATTAAATCAGCCATTCTAAACCAGGATTCCTCCATCAGTAGCTAGAGGTTCCTTGAACTGTGGCCAACTGACCTCTAATCCAATGGTGGCAGTATAGTTTCAGATCCATCACCACTTGGCAGAGCCAGCAGCATGACTGCAAGGGTGTCATTCTGGCCACCCCTGTAAGGAGAACATTCTTTCCATTTTGCACCATCAATATAAGGGCAATTTCTCAAATGACCGCTGATGGACTTGGTGGACGTCAGGCGGAGATAAACTCAACCTCAAGTTTTTTGGCTTTAGGTTGAGCAGAGAATAGTTAGATCAGCCATTCTAAACGAGGGTTCCTCCATCGTTGGTAGAGGTTCCTTAAGCTGTGGCCAACTGACCTCCGATCTGATGGTGCCAGTATGCTTCTAGACTTGGCAGAGCCAGCAGCATGACTGCAAAGGTGTCATTCTGGCCACCCCTGCAAGGGGGGCATTCTTCCCACTTAGCATAACTAACATAAGGGGCCTTTGCCAAATGACCGAAAGGACTTGATGGACTTGAGACAAGGAGGAACTCCACATTACGTTTTTGGGCTTTAGGTTGAGTAGAGAAGGATAGGATCAGCCATTCTCAACCAGGGTTCTTCCATCAGTGGTTGAGGTTCCTTAAGCTGTGGCCAACAGACCTCCGATCTGATAGTACCAGTATGCTTTAGGAAGCCTATTAGAGCCTCTGGCTCTAATCAGGCACTTCCAAAACACACCCACCGCTGTAATTCAGATGGCCGGCGCTCAACAGGGGGCCGGACACCTGAATAGTGGGCGCCAGGGGCTATAATAGATAGATTCATGCAATGCATGAATCTATCTATTGTTGAGTGACGGGTGCAGGAGAGAGGGGGGCGGCGCTCCTGCGCCCTCTATGGATGCACCGCCACTGTTCTAATGAGACTTGGGACCGGAAGCATTTTCATGCAAGGTCTGCTTTAATTGTATAAGAATTGCCTCACGTATTGAATTTTCTATTTAGAAGAGATGGCCGCTGAGTTTCTAATTGCTAAGAGGAAAGAGCGAGCCTCGGATGTAGGATGTCAGCCATGTTATAGATGTTGCCTTGGAATAAAGTTTAGCAGAGACCCAGCTACAGACTAACAAGGAGATAATTTGGGGGTTCAGGCTATTAGTTCAATAAAATCATCTCTGAGTAGATTGGTGAGGTTGGAGACCCCATTGTACCGCCTTGTGAACCCATGCCGGGAATAGATTTGTTAATTGGGTTCTTAGCGGTATTGACAGACAGGAATCAGCGGCGGATGCAGGAGAGCGACGCATGACGCAAACATACAGTAATTAAGGGCCCTTCTAATAGAATAAAATTAACAAACCAGAACTAACACTAAATACCAGCATTACGCCTCACTTTTTAAGCGCGAGTCACGGAACAACGCAGAGCGCTCTGACGCAGGCAGACTTCCATGTGAGGAGGGGGATCGTGTAACTCAAATCATTCGTTATAAAAGTCCAATAATTAGAACCATATCAAGCTCACATCCAGGCAAACATAAATATTGTCTAAACCATTGAAGTATGGCCCTTTGGTGTTTGAAATGTAACCACTATTCCTCCCATGTGACACCAATGATGGGACACTATTCCTCCCATGTGACACCAATAATGGGACACTATTCTTCCCACTGATACCAATGATGGGTCACTAATTATTCCTCCCACTGACACTAATGGTGGGACACTATTTTTCCTACTGACACCAATGATGGCACACTATTATTCCCTCTGACACCAATGATGGGACACTATTCCTTTCATTGACACCAATGATGGGACACTATTTCTCCCACTGACACCAATGGTGGGACACTTTTCCTCCCACTGATACCAATGATGGGACACTATCCCCCCCACTGACACCAATGATAGGACACTATTCCTCCCACTGACACCAATGATGGGACACTATTCCTCCCAGTGATACCAATGATGGGGCACTATTCCTCCCACTGACCCCAATGATGGGACACTATTCCTCCCACTGACACCAATAGTGGCACACTATTTCTCCCACTGACACCAATGATGGGACACTATTTCTCCCGCTGACACCAATGATGGGACATTATTCCTCCCACTAATACCAATGATGGAACACTATTTCTCCCACTGACACCAATGGTGGGACACTATTCCTTCCACTGACACCAATGATGGGACACTATTCCTCCCACTAACACCAATGATGGGGCACTATTCCTCCCACTGACACCAATGATGGGACACTATTCCTCCCACTGACACCAATGATGGGACACTATTCCTTCCACTGACACCAATGATGGGATACTATTCCTCCCACTGACACCAATGGTGGGACACTATTCCTCATACTGACACCAATGATGGGACACTATTCTTCCCACTGACACCAATGATAGGACACTATTCTTCCCACTGACACCAATGATGGGACACTATTTCTCCCACTGACACCAATGGTGGGACACTATTCCCCCCCACTGACACCAATGGTGGGACACTATTCCCCCCCACTGACACCAATGATGGGATACTATTTCCCCCCACTGACACCAATGATGGGACACTATTTCCCCCCCACTGACACCAATGGTGGGACACTAAAAAAATGCAGAAGTGATCAAATACCATGAAAAGAAAGCTCTATTTGTGGGGAAAGAATGTCATCAATTTTGTTTCGGTACAAAGTGGCACGACCGCGCAATTGTCAGTTAAAGCGACGCAGTGCCATATCGCAAAAAATGGCGTGGACATTAAGGGGGTAAATCCTTCCGGGGCTGAAGTAGTTAATAAATCACCCCCCAGCATTAGCGTTAGTCGGCACAGCAATAACCCCCAGCATTGGTGTCAGTGGAGGCAATCATAACCCCCAGCATTGGTGTCAGTGGAGGCAATAATAACCCCCAGCATTGGTGTCAGTGGAGGCAATAATAACCCCCAGCATTGGTGTCAGTGGGCACAATCATAACCCCCAGCACAGGTGTCAGTACTATTAACCCTCTCCTTGTTGGTGGTCGCTGCCAGTAAATGGATTTGAAAGTTAACATCAGTTTTGAGACCTAGGAGCGCACACAGGTGCACAATCCCAGTTCTCTACTACATTGTTAGTTAATCTTCTAATGGCAGGGGGCATTTTTTTTTTTCATCTAGACGTAAAATAAAGCGTAGTAGTGTGATCAGAAGATCGTTTAACAATCTTAAACTTGTGCTCCCTGCTATCTGCAGAGCCGCAGGGAGATATCTGACCACACAGCGTATGTTTCAGGACCCTGGACAGCAGATGTCCATAGACACCCATTGTATTCCCCATTCCCCATTCATTTAAATGGCAGTGAGAAATTCCACAGCACTTTGCAGCGCATGTTGACCAGTGAAGCCCGGACCCTGGAGGAGCTTCAGTTACAGAGGTACCCTAAGCAGTGCCGGGCAGGGGGCGGCCCGTCCATTAAGAGGGCGCTCCGATCCCACCCAGCTGTAAACATCCCTTGTAATAGAAAAAAGCATGACAGGTCCTCTTAAATATGAGACCTGGGGGGTAAAAAGACCTCACATCTCATATTTACACTAAAATGCAATATACGTCTAGCTACCATAACCACGGTATCCTCGTCTTCAATCAGGCGGTCCAGTTTCCGATAATGGTGGTCTCTGCGGCGGATTCGCTGTGAGATCACCTTTATCAGTGGCGGGAGAAGGGCCGATTGGGTCCTTCTGGTGGCTGGGTATGGAGACGAGTGAGGGGGAAGATGGCCCCCACCCATCTCCATACCATGACAGGGAAAGTACCGGCATACGGGTATAGCGATTTGTGCAAAGTGGTTAAGCATTAAAGTGACTGGCACCCAACTTTCTTTCTAGTTCATCACCCACCATGCCTAGTAACCTGCACACTGAGGAAGTATGCCAGCCCTCCCTACCTCTGGTAGTCACCATCAGGCTCCTGGGAAATCGGGGGAAGGCGCTACACTAGATCTCCTTTTGAGAAGGTTATAGGAGTGACTTGTCTGGAAGGAGAGTACAGTGGATCCTCGGATTACGACCATAATCCATTCCAGGAGAACGCTCGTAATCCAAAGCACTCGCATATCAAAGCGAGTTTCCCCATTGAAGTCAATGGAAACGAAAATAATTTGTTCCACATTGACGTCAATGGCATGCAGTAACGCATACGGCCAGAGGTGGGGGGGGGGCGGAGAGCCTCAAAAACTACACCTCAGCAAACCTCGGAAAGGCTCAAAAACCGAGTATTTCCGTGTCTTTCTGGGTATTTCTGAATGGCGCCGATCGCGTTTGACTGCCGCCCCCCACCTTAAGGCCAAACGCGGTACTGCAAACCGCTTTGGCCTGAATCCTGCTCGTTTCGCGAGACAACACTGGCAAACCAAGTTAGGATTTTTCCAAACACAGCTCTCGTATTGCGAAAGCGCTCGTTAACCGCGTTACTCGCAATCCGAGGTTCCGCTGCATTCTAGAATTATGGTGCCGGGTGGGAGAAGTCGCCGTTTTTACTTCTGTATGAAATTACGGAAGCGTAAGAATTGTCACCTCTGTCTCATATTTATGTATAATAAACACGCCGAGCCTCTACCTTTGCATCAGGTCTAAATATATCGCGAGGCGGCCGCGCGGTCTAATCAGCGCGCCGGCGGTGGATCATGTCAAACCAATGGCGAAGGGGTTTTATTTTTGCACAGGCTTCAGAGAAAAGGGCGCTTCAAAAGTTTGAAGTAATTAAAATGATATTTTCTCTGTGTATATATATTCACCTAATGAGACCTGGACTGCAGCCGATCGGATGACACGGAACGCGAAAAAAAAAAACACGAGCCGCCCGGCCTCCCGTATAAATATTGATCCCTGAACCCCCCGGGGACCTCCCAGGTAATTAGCAGGCGATCTGTACCGCTACGCGAAACGGAGGGGTCAAAGGTGACTCCACTACACGGAAACCAATCACCTCCTCCTTGTGACAACTACAGAAGAGGTCGCTGGTTGCGATTTCCCTCCCGTTACAGAAGGTGCGTGGAGGGGGGACAGCTGGCTGCATTTATTAAGACGTTGATCTTCTTTCAAATAAAGGATAATGCGATATCAATGTGCTTTATTTCTACCAGTATTTGTCCCTTCTGTTTCTGCCCCCATTGCTTTATGGCTGTAAAATTCACAGATTTAGGTAGGACCACCAACAGACCCCTTGAAGTCCAATTTTGGGCCTTGGGCTTTTCAGTTAGTCTCCCTCCCTGCCGGTGCATGCAAACTAGGAAAAAAAACATCAATTGCAGCCTCACTGTGCCCATCAAACGCAGCCACTGTACCCATCAATTGTCGCCACTGTGCCATCAAATGCAGCCACTGTACCCATCAATTGTCGCCACTGTGCCATCAAAGGCAGCCACTGTGCCCATCAATTGTCGCCACTGTGCCATCAAACGCAGCCACTGTGCCCATCAATTGTCGCCACTGTGCCATCAAACGCAGCCACTGTGCCCATCAATTGTCGCCACTGTGCCATCAAACGCAGCCACTGTGCCCATCAATTTTCGCCACTGTGCCATCAAACGCAACCACTGTGCCCATCAAATGCCACCAGTTTGCCCCATCAAATGTCGCCAGTTTGCCCCATCAAATACAGCCAGTTTCCCCATCAAATGCAGCCAGTTTGCCCCATCAATTGCCACCAGTTTCCCCCCTCAAATGCCACCAGTTTGCCCCATCAAATGCAGCACATTTCCCCATTATAAGCAGTCAATTTCCCCCCTCAAATGATGCCAGTTTCCCCCCTCAAATGATGCCAGTTTTCCCCTCAAATGCAGCCAGTTTCCCCATCAAATACAGCCAGTTTGCCCCCTCAAATGATGCCAGTTTCCCCATCAAATGATGCCAGTTTCCCCATCAAATGATGCCAGTTTCCCCATCAAATGCAGCCAGTTTGCCCCATCAATTGCCACCAGTTTCCCCCCTCAAATGCCACCAGTTTGCCCCACCAAATGCAGCACGTTTTCCCATTATATGCAGCCAATTTCCCCCCCCCTCAAATGATGCCAGTTTCCCCCTCAAATGCTGCCAGTTTCCGCCTCAAATGCAGCCAGTTTCCCCCACAAATGCAGCCAGTTTCCCCCTCAAATGCAGCCAGTTTCCCCATCAAATACAGCCAGTTTGCCCCCTCAAATGATGCCAGTTTCCCCATCAAATGATGCCAGTTTCCCCATCAAATGATGCCAGTTTCCCCATCAAATGCAGCCAGTTTGCCCCATCAATTGCCACCAGATTCCCCCCTCAAATGCCACCAGTTTGCCCCATCAAATGCAGCACGTTTCCCCATTATATGCAGCCAATTTCCCCCCCTCAAATGATGCCAGTTTCCCCCCTCAAATGATTCCAGTTTTCCCCCTCAAATTATGCCAGTTTCCCCCCTCAAATGATGCCAGTTTCCCCATCAATTGCCACCAGTTTCCCCCCTCAAATGCCACCAGTTTCCCCATCAAATGTCGCCAGTTTGCCCCATCAAATACAGCACGTTTCCCCATCAAATGCAGCCAATTTCTCCCCTCAAATGATGCCAGTTTCCCCCCTCAAATGATGCCAGTTTGCCCCCTCAAATGATGCCAGTTTGCCCCCTCACATGCACCCAGTTTCTCCCTCAAATGCAGCCAGTTTGCCCCCCTTAAATGGTGCCAGTTTGCCACCTCAAATGCAGCCAGTTTCCCCCTCAAATGCAGCCAGTTTGCCCCCCTTAAATGGTGCCAGTTTGCCCCCCTTAAATGGTGCCAGTTTGCCCCCTCAAATGATGCCAGTTTTCCACCTCAAATGCAGCCAGTTTTCCACCTCAAATGCAGCCAGTTTGCCCCCCTTAAATGATGCCAGTTTGCCCCCTCAAATGCAGCCAGCCTTTCTCGGTTCAGCGCCGTCCTCCTCCGAGTCAGGAGAGAGGGGGGGGGCGCTCCTGCTCCCACTATGGACGCACCGCCACTGCTTCAGGCCCCCTTAGCTCCGACCCTCGGTGGCAGTATCTTATTTATTTATTTTTTGTCAGATGCCTTCAGGCAGAGCCGGTACAAGGGGGGGGGGGCCTAAGGGGCGGAACAATTTATTGGGGGTGGGGGGGGCGCAGTGAAGTGTCCTTCAAAAACAGCAGTCATTAAAAGGCGGCCCGTGTTAGGACCGAGCGACGCTCTTGCTCGGACCGCCAGGCCGCCAGCGTAGTAGCAGTCACTGGCTTGCTGGGAATGCGTGTTTCCAAACAACCAGTGACGTTGCGTGTGTGCACCCCGCCTCCAGACCGTGGCTCTCGGTGAGACATCACGTGCATGCTCCGCCCCATCCCCCTGCTACTCCTGGCTCCCTGCTCCTGGCTCCTGTCCTGACTCTCACTTGCGAGACATATCTTGCAGCTTTCCGCCCAACTGCAGCTTGTGCTGACTACTCCTGAGCTCAAGGTATATTGGGAACATGTTTCCTAAGACATTGATTCTTTCTTAAAAACAGGGGGGGGGGAGCGCAGTGAGTAGGGTGCCCACGTGTCCCAGATCCCGGGCACCTTCATTCTGGGGCAATACAATGTCCCGGAATGAAATAGAGGACACAGCCACCCCCTACTAGCTATTAACTACATTTTCGGAAATGATTGCTACCGCCAGCGCTGCCTGGCATCTTGCAACCAGTGACAATTTACTCTCAGACAGTAAGACCGGGAGCGAGGCCTGCGCCTAGTGCAGCACCGCTGTTCCCACCCACCTCGGCACCTCCTCCTTCTCCGGCAAGCAGCAGGGACTGGTGTGATCTTCACTCTCCAGATAGTGACGCCACTCCTTTCCTACCACGCACGTGGCTCATGCCGAGGGAGTGACAGCAGCACTGCATCTGGTGGCAGGCTATGGGTGGCAAGTGGCACATCCACCTGACAAATAACTTGCCGCAAAATTCCCCATCAACCCCGAGACTACATACCCCCCCCCCCATCTTTTTTTGGGGAAGGTGAGAGAGGGGGGTGTGTCCCTGAATGGCAGTTTGGAAATGTGATCACCCTAGCAGTGAGACGATCGCTGGTATCCGTGGGACCCGCGGACGGACTCACGGAGCTTGTGGCGGGTAGGGTGACCACATTTTCAAACTACCATTCAGGGACACCTGCCCTTTCCAAAAATCAGCTTGTGATTGGACACAAGAGGCGGGATTTATGATTTTTCCAATCACAAGCAGGGGGCGGGGATTGTGCTCCTCCAGGAATTCCCGACCAGGACAAGTACTGTCAGTGAGTAAAGCGGTGATGTGGCGCCCTTTTTTGGGGGCATCAGATTGGCCCGGTAGGGGGGGGGGGTGGCTGTGTCAGTTTCATTCCGGGACACTGTATTGTCCTGGAATGAATGTGCCCAGGACAGAACTGCAAAATGCGGGACTGTCCCGGGCAATCCGGGACACACGGTCACTCTGGTGGCGGGCATGTGCGCGCCCACAATGCCGCTTCTTAACCACTTCCCGACCGCCGCATGTACATATACGTCCACAGAATGGCACGTTAAGGCAGATGGGCGGGACACCCCCCCCCCCCGCGCTACATGCGGCGGTCGGAAACCCGCGGGGAGAGATCCGGGACGAGGGCACGGCTATTCGTTTCTAGCCGCCCCCTCGCGACCGAGCTGAAGAACGGGGAGAGCCATATGTAAACACAGCTTCCCCGTGCTTCACTGTGACGGCGTCATCGATCGAGTGATACCTTTCATAGGGAGACTTGATCGATGACGTCAGACCTACAGCCACACCCCCCTACAGTTGTAAAACACACACAAATCCTACAGCGCCCCCCTTGTGGTTAACTCCCAAACTGCAACTGTCATTTTCACAATAAACAATGCAATTTAAATGTGAAAATGACAATGGTCCCAAAAATGTGTCAAAATTGTCCGATGCGTCCGCCATAATGTCGCAGTCACGAAAAAAAAATCGCTGATCGGCGCCATTAGTAGTAAAAAATAAATAAATAATAAAAAATGCAATAAAACTATCCCCTATTTTGTAAACGCTATAAATTTTGCGCAAACCAATCGATAAACGCTTATTGCGATTTTTTTTTACCAAAAATAGGTAGAAGAATACGTATCGGCCTAAACTGAGGGAAAAAACTATTTTATATATATGTTTTTGGGGATATTTATTATAGCAAAAAGTAAAAAATAATGTTTTTTTTCCAAAATTGACGCTCTATTTTTGTTTATAGCGCAAAAAAATAAAAACCGCAGAGGTGATCAAACTCCACCGAAAGAAAGCTCTATTTGTGGGGAAAAAAAGGACGCCAATTTTGTTTGGGAGCCGCGTCGCACGACCGCGCAATTGTCTGTTAAAGCGACGCAGCGCCGAATTGTAAAAACGCCTTTGGGCATTTAGCAGCATATTGGTCCGGGGCTTAAGTGGTTAAAAGGCGACGTATATATACGTCGATCTGCCCACAGGAGCCATTGTGTCGATGTATATATATATATATATACGTGAGCCGGTCCTTAAGTGGTCACGTGATGGTCGGGTGTCCACCACATTTTGGCCATACTGTACAAATCTGAAACTAAGCATAAAGTTAGATGAAAATGATTAGCATGCGATGCATTTCGTTTTTTATTCCTCCTCTGCAGAGACTTTGAGGGGAGCTCATTACGCTTCGGCTGCTGCGGAGACTTTGAAGTTGGAATGGGTTTTAGCAGAGGCGGCTCTTTAACCACTTCCTTACTGGGCACTTATACCCCCCTCCTGCCCAGGTGATATTTCAGCTTCCGGCACTGCGTCGCTTTAACTGACAATTGCGCGGTCATGCGACGTGGCTCCCAAACAAAATTGGCGTCCTTTTTTCCCCACAAATAGAGCTTTCTTTTGGTGGTATTTGATCACCTCTGCGGTTTTTATTTTTTGCGCTATAAACAAAAAAGAGCGACAATTTTGAAAAAAATACAATATTTTTTACTTGTTGCTATAATAAATATCCCAATTAAAAAAAAGTTTAGGGCGATACGTATTCTTCTACATAATTTTGGTAAAAAAAATCGCAATAAGCGTCTGGTTTGCGCAAAATTTATAGTGCCTACAAAATAGGGGACAGAATTATTATTTTTTATTATTTTTTTTTTACTAGAAATGGCGGCGATCTGCGATTTTTATTGGGACTGCGACGTTATGGCGGACACATCGGACACTTTTGACACATTTTTGGCGTCATTCACATTTATACTGCGATCGGTGCTATAAAAATGCACTAATTACTGTATAAATGTGACTGGCATTGAAGGGGTTAACACTAGGGGGTGAGGAAGGGGTTAAATGTATTCCCTGCATAGTGTTCTAACTGTGGGGGGAGAGGGGGGTGACTGGGGAGGTGACCGATCTGTGTCTCTATGTACAAGAGACACAGATCCGTCTCCTGCTCTCCAGAGACAGAACGCTGTCTCTATGTAAAACGGCAATGAGAGATGATCTATGAGATCATCTCTCATTGGCCGCACAGATCGCATCGCAAACGGCCACTCTGATTGGCCGTTCGCGGCGATCTGTGATTGGCTGTGTCCAAGGGACAAGGGCAACACAGTGTTTCCCCGCAGCGCCCTCTGGAGCGCGCGCCGGGAGGCAGCTAGTGACAAGCCGTCAATTGACGGCTTGTTGACAATTTAGATCTGCGCTAGAGCCGTCATTCGGCTGTAGCGCGGATCTCAAGTAGTTAATTAGGCGGTCACCTCAGGCCTCGCACTCACAGGGGCCTCACGGCCGCCTAATTTGCCTCTGTGTGATAGATCCGTGCAACTTTCTGCAGCCATTTTTATTTGCTTGAATTTTTTTTTTTTTACCCATTATGGGCATGTTGGGGGCCCCCCTTGTCTAAGTTTTCCTTAAGGCCTCACAAAGCCTGGAGCCGCCTCTGGGTTTTAGTAAAGCAAACAAAGTGTTTGGAGGAAAGTTTTATGTCACCCCGGACCCCCCATGCTCCTCTCGCTCATCTCGTGTGATTATCTCTCAGCTCACCGAGTGCCAGAAAAAAAATGAGAGAACCAGACAGGGAGCAGAATCGAGAAAAAGGTGTTAAACCTTATGAATCCGTGTTTGCAGCGGCAGCGCTCTGCCAGTCGCCCGTCTCTCCTGATTTACTGTGTGCGGTAATAAGCTGGAGGGATGCAGGGACATGATCTGTGTCGGAAATGCACAGGCTTCACAGGGACAAACATGGTGGTCCAAAATGCACATACACAGGAGGGGCTCAGCATGCCCCGTTTTAGGGCAGTGACGTTACACATTGCGGGGATTTTATGGGATCGTGATGTTAGCAGGTGGCTGCAATATCAGCTTAAGGGATAACTAAACCCCCGAAAAAAAGAATTTTATATATTGCAGATTACCCAAACAACCCTGGAACTGCCACTGGTGAACTTGGACGTATTGCCCCAGCTTGGGCACGCAGGGAGGGGGGCCAGCCGGGCCTGTAAGGGGCCACGGGGACCATCGAGCCCCTTACAGGTGTAATGCAAAAAAATAAATAACGGGAGGGGACCCTGGCTGTAAGGGGCCCTGTGGACCATTGGGCCCCTTACAGGTGTAATGCAAAAACAAATTAAAATAAAAAATAAATGGGAGGGGGGGGCCACAGGGTCCATCAAGCCCCTTACAGGTGTAATGCAAAAGAAAAAAATGGAAGGGGGGCCAGTCAGGCCTGTAAGGGGCCCTGGGGACTATCAGGCCCCTTACAGGTGTAATGCAAAAGAATAAAATGGAAGGGGGGCAGCCAGGCCTGTAAGGGGCCCTGGGGACTATCGGGCCCCTTACAGGTGTAATGCAAAAACAAATTAAAATAAAAAATAAATGGGAGGGGGGGGGGGGCAGCCAGGCCTGTAAGGGGCCACAGGGTCCATCGAGCCCCTTACAGGTGTAATGCAAAAGGAAAAAATGGAAGGGGGGCAGCCAGGCCTGTAAGCGGCCCTGGGGACTATAGGGCCCCTTACAGGTGTAATGCTAAAAAAATAAAAATAGGAGGGGGCCAGCCAGGCCTGTAAGGGGCCACGGGGTCCATCAAGCCCTTTACAGGTGTAATGCAAAAACAAATTTAAATAAAAATTAAATTGGAGGGGGCCAGCTGGGCCTGTAAGGGGCCACGGGGTCCATCGGGCCCCTTACAGGTGTAATGCTAAAAAAAATCAAAATAGGAGGGGGCCAGCCGGGCCTGTAAGGGGCCACAGGGTCCATCGAGCCCCTTACAGGTGTAATGCAAAAGAAAAAAATGAAAGGGGGGCAGCCAGGCCTGTAAGGGGCCCAGGGGACTATCGGGCCCCTTACAGGTGTAATGCTATAAAAAAAAAATAGGAGGGGGCCAGCGGGGCCTGTAAGGGGCCACAGGGTCCATTGAGCCCCTTACAGGTGTAATGCAAAAGAAAAAAATGGAAGGGGGGCCAGTCAGGCCTGTAAGGGGCCCAGGGGACTATCGGGCCCCTTACAGGTGTAATGCTAAAAAAAAAAAAAAAAAATAGGAGGGGGCCAGCGGGGCCTGTAAGGGGCCACAGGGTCCATTGAGCCCTTTACATGTGTAATGCAAAAACAAATTTAAATAAAAAATAAATGGGAGGGGGGCCAGCCAGGCCTGTAAGGGGCCACAGGGTCCATCGAGCCCCTTACAGGTGTAATGCAAAAGAAAAAAATGGAAGGGGGGCCAGTCAGGCCTGTAAGGGGCCTAGGGGACTATCGGGCCCCTTACAGGTGTAATGCTAAAAAAAAAAAAATAGGAGGGGGCCAGCGGGGCCTGTAAGGGGCCACAGGGTCCATTGAGCCCTTTACAGGTGTAATGCAAAAACAAATTTAAATAAAAAATAAATGGGAGGGGGCCAGCCGGGCCTGTAAGGGGCCACAGGGTCCATCGAGCCCCTTACAGGTGTAATGCAAAAGAAAAAAATGGAAGGGGGGCCAGCTAGGCCTGTAAGGGGCCCTGGGGACCATCGAGCCCCTTACAGGTGTAATGCTAAAAAAAAAAACAATAAAAAAAAAATAGGAGGGGGCCAGCCGGGCCTGTAAGGGGCCACGGGGTCCATCGAGCCCCTTACTGTTGTAATGCAAAAAAAAATAAATGGGGGGGGGGCAGCTGGGCCTGTAAGGTGTAATGCAACAAAAAAAATGGGAGGGGGGGGGGCCAGCCGGGCCTGTAAAGAGCCCTAGGGACCATAGGGCCCTTACAGGTGTAATGCAAAATAAAAATAAAAATGTTTTTAAAATGTTTTATTTATTTTTTTAAACGGGAGGGGGGCCAGCCAGGCCTGTAAGGGTCCCTGGGGACCATCAGGCCCCTTACAGGTGTAATGCAAAAAAAAACGGGAGGGGGGCCAGCCGGCTCTTGGGGAGCATCGGCCCCTTACAGGTGTAATGCCTGTGCCCCCCTGATGGCGGCCCTGGTGGCACATAATTGTGAAGTGGCCAGGACCTGATTGCCTGGAATCTACTGCCCTTTGAACAGCGAGCCACTGCGGATCACTTTTCAGAGTCTGGTAAACATCACCAGTAGTGTGAAAGCTTCCTAATAGGAATCTGGAGAATTGAAGATGGTATAACACCTCTGTGCAAATCTCTCATCGTTATCCCCCCTCCCCCCCCCCCCCGATCACCTGGGATGGTGAAGGACGCGGCACGCAGAGGACACCTGCAATAAGAGTCCGTCCCCGGCATTTTCCCATAATTGAATTATCGGCGGGGAGAGGCGGACGTGTGATTGCTCATTAGTAATCATTTCCATAAGAGCCGGAGTTAATGAGAATCGCTCTTCCTATCCTGACACAAGAGGTGTAATTGCTGTGTACATAGAAAGCGGGGGAGGGGTCGTTTCCTCCATGGCTGGATACCCTGACCCCGGGTACAACTGCCAACAGATGGAACTCAGAGATCCCATCCGACTGCCCGCCGCTGGCGATCGCCACATTGGTTTTTGGTTCACTTGGGAGTCGTTCTATACACAGATACACTCACCGGCCACTTTATTAGGTACACCTGTTCAATCGCTTGGTAATATAAATTGCTGATCAGCCAATCAGAAGGCAGCAACTCGATGCATTTAGGCCTCTGGACGCAGAGGCGGCTCTAGGCTTTGCGAGGCCTTAGGCAAATCTTAGACGTGGCAGGTCCTCCATTACAGATCGTCAGGGCCACCATCAGAGGGTACAGGCATTACACCTGTAAGGGGCCCGATGGTCCCCATGGCCCCTTACACGCCCAGTTGGCCCCCCTTCCATTTTTTGTATTTAAAAAAATATTTTTTTTGGGCATTACACCTGTAAGGGGCCTGATGGTCTCCAGGGCCCCTTACAGGCCCGGCTGGCCCCCCTCCTATTTATTTTTTTGCCTTACACCTGTAAGGAGCTCGATGGTCTCCAGGGCCCCTTACAGGCCCGGCTGACCCCCCTCCTATTTATTTTTTTGCATTACACCTGTAAGGGGCCCGATGGTCCCCATGGCCCCTTACACGCTCGGCTGGCCCCCCTCCCATTTTCTTTTTAGCATTACACCTGTAAGGGGCCCAGTTGGCCCCCCTCCTATTTTTTGTATTTAAAAAAAAAAATGTTACTTTTTATTTTTTTGGCATTACACCTGTAAGGCATGGCTGGCCCCCCTCCCATTTTTTTTGGCATTATAACTGTAAGGGGCCCAATGGTCCCCACGGCCCCTTACAGCCGGGGTCCCCCTCTGTTTTTTTTTTTTTACATTTTTTTTGCATTACACCTGTAAGGGGCCCGATGGTCCCCAGGGGCCCGGTTGCCCCCCTCCCATTTTTTGTATTTGAAAAAATAATAATTTATTTTTTTGCCTTACACCTGTAAGGAGCCCGATGGTCTCCAGGGCCCCTTACAGGCCCGGCTGGCCCCCCTCCTATTTATTTTTTTGCCTTACACCTGTAAGGAGCTCGATGGTCTCCAGGGCCCCTTACAGGCCCGGCTGACCCCCCTCCTATTTATTTTTTTGCATTACACCTGTAAGGGGCCCGATGGTCCCCATGGCCCCTTACACGCTCGGCTGGCCCCCCTCCCATTTTCTTTTTAGCATTACACCTGTAAGGGGCCCAGTTGGCCCCCCTCCTATTTTTTGTATTTAAAAAAAAAAATGTTACTTTTTATTTTTTTGGCATTACACCTGTAAGGCATGGCTGGCCCCCCTCCCATTTTTTTTGGCATTATAACTGTAAGGGGCCCAATGGTCCCCACGGCCCCTTACAGCCGGGGTCCCCCTCTGTTTTTTTTTTTTTACATTTTTTTTGCATTACACCTGTAAGGGGCCCGATGGTCCCCAGGGGCCCGGTTGCCCCCCTCCCATTTTTTGTATTTGAAAAAATAATAATTTATTTTTTTGCCTTACACCTGTAAGGAGCCCGATGGTCTCCAGGGCCCCTTACAGGCCCGGCTGGCCCCCCTCCTATTTATTTTTTTGCATTACACCTGTAAGGGGCCCGATGGTCCCCATGGCCCCTTACACGCTTGGCTGGCCCCCCTCCCATTTTCTTTTTAGCATTACACCTGTAAGGGGCCCAGTTGGCCCCCCCCCCCCTATTTTTTGTATTTAAATTTTTTTTTTTTTGGCATTACACCTGTAAGGGGCCTGGCTGGCCCCCCTCCCATTTTTTTTGGCATTATACCTGTAAGGGGCCCAATGGTCCCCACGGCCCCTTACAGCCGGGGTCCCCCTCTGTTTTTTTATTTTTTTTATTTTTTTTGCATTACACCTGTAAGGGGCCCGATGGTCCCCAGGGGCCCGGTTGCCCCCCCTCCCATTTTTTGTATTTGAAAAAGTAATAATTTATTTTTTAGCCTTACACCTGTAAGGAGCCCGATGGTCTCCAGGGCCCCTTACAGGCCCGGCTGGCCCCCCTCCTATTTTTTTTTTGCATTACACCTGTAAGGTGCCCAATGGTCCCCATGGCCCCTTACACGCTCGGCTGGCCCCCCTCCCATTTTCTTTTTAGCATTACACCTGTAAGGGGCCCAGTTGGCCCCCCTCCTATTTTTTGTATTTAAAAAAAAAAATTATTTTTTATTTTTTGGCATTACACCTGTAAGGGGCCTGATGGTTCCATGACCCCTTACAGGCCTGGCTGGCCCCCCTCCCATTTTTTTGGGCATTATACCTGTAAGGGGCCTAATGGTCCCCACGGCCCCTTACAGCCGGGGTCCCCCTCTGTTTTATTTTATTTTTTTACATTTTTTTTGCATTACACCTGTAAGGGGCCCGATGGTCCCCAGAGGCCAGGAGTGGGCACTGCGACTAAAGGCTAAGTAAGCCAAATGAATCAGGAGAGCCGGGCAACACAGTCAGAGGGACTGGTAAATAGAGCAGCGACGCCAGGGGTGGACTGACAACTCATGGGGCCCCTGGGCAATAGATTATGGGGCCACACAGTATACACACACACACACACACAATACACATACACACACTTAAAAAGTACTGGAGGGGCGGGGCAGCTGTATACTTGTGATTTTTAGACCAATAGGATATCGGTAATGGATTTTTTTTTTTACATACTGTCCCTGGTTTTACTGAGGCTGGCAACCCTGATGGGGCCCCCCATCAGGGTGGCAGTGCCTGAGTGGCCGAATGATGGTCAGTCCGCCCCTGAGCGGTGCTGTTGACAAGGAGTTAATGCTGTCACGCGCTCCCTCCAGCGCTGCTCACACACCTAAAAACTTAGGATTTCGGCCATGTGACCTCGGAGGGTAACCCTACACCAAGGGAGGTACCATCGGGCCCCTTACAGGTGTAATGCAAAAAAAAATGGCAGAGGGGCTAGCCGGGGCCTGTAAGGGGCCCTGGGGACCATAGGGCCCCCTTACAGGTGTAATGCAAAATAAAAATAAAAAAAATGTTGTTGTTTTTTTTTATTGAAAAAACGGGAGGGGGGCCAGCCAGGCCTTTAAGTGTCCCTGGGGACCATCGGGCCCCTTACAGGTGTAATGCAAAAAAAAAAAATAGGAGAGGGGCCAGCAGGGCCTGTAAGGGGGCCTGGGGACCATAGGGCCTCAGAGGGTAACCCTACACCAAGGGAGGTACAAAAACCCACAGCAACCAATCAGAAGTAGACTTTTATGAATCTTTCTGCAGCACAGACTGGTGTAGTCTGGTCAACGACAGCGCGCCTCGCCATTTTGTATCTCAAGGAATATTTCTGACTCACCGACCAGAAATGTATATTCACAACAAGGGGAAAAAAATACGTTCTATAGATTTTTTTCCTGAACTTTTCCGACTGGCTCCTCTCGCCGCATCTAAACGGCACAAAAGCTTTTTTTTTTTTTATATCCTCAAGAGATATTCAGCGATGAATGAAGAGGTCTTGTTCACCGCGAGCTCTGAAAACACTGAGCCGCCGGAATGCTTTTGTGATAATAATACAGAGTTTTGTTTAAGAGTGTTTAAGCATTGTATGTGTGAAATATGTTTTGTGACACATAACCTTGTGTCGATCCAAACACAGTGCAACGCAGGGCAGCTGAAAAAAAAGGAAAAGAAGAAAATCCACGAAGTTCAGCTGCAAAAAAAAAAGGAAAAAAAAGAAAATCTACGAAGTTCTGCTGCAAAAAAAAAAGGAAAAAAAGGAAAAAAAGAAAATCCACAAAGTTCTGCTGCAAAAAAAAGGAAAAAAAAGAAAATCCACAAAGTTCTGCTGCAAAAAAAAGGAAAAAAAAGAAAATCTACGAAGTTCAGCTGCAAAAAAAAAAAAGAAAGGAAAATATGAAAATCCACGAAGTCCAGCTGCAAAAAAAAAAAAGGAAAAAAAGAAAATCCACGAAGTTCAGCTGCAAAAAAAAAAGGGAAAAAAGAAAATCCACAAAGTTCAGCTGCAAAAAAAAAAAGAAAGGAAAATATGAAAATCCACGAAGTTCAGCTGCAAAAAAAAAAAGAAAGGAAAATATGAAAATCCACGAAGTTCAGCTGCAAAAAAAAAAAAGAAAGGAAAATATGAAAATCCACAAAGTTCAGCTGCAAAAAAAAAAAAGGAAAATAAGAAAATCCACAAAGTTCAGCTGCAAAAAAAAAAAAGGAAAATATGAAAATCCACAAAGTTCAGCTGCAAAAAAAAAAAGGGAAAAAAGAAAATCCACAAAGTTCAGCTGCAAAAAAAAAAAAGAAAGGAAAATATGAAAATCCACGAAGTTCAGCTGCAAAAAAAAAAAAGGAAAAAAAGAAAATCCACGAAGTTCAGCTGCAAAAAAAAGGAAAAAAAAGAAAATCCACAAAGTTCTGCTGCAAAAAAAAGGAAAAAAAAGAAAATCTACGAAGTTCAGCTGCAAAAAAAAAAAAGAAAGGAAAATATGAAAATCCACGAAGTCCAGCTGCAAAAAAAAAAAAGGAAAAAAAGAAAATCCACGAAGTTCAGCTGCAAAAAAAAAAAGGGAAAAAAGAAAATCCACAAAGTTCAGCTGCAAAAAAAAAAAGAAAGGAAAATATGAAAATCCACGAAGTTCAGCTGCAAAAAAAAAAAGAAAGGAAAATATGAAAATCCACGAAGTTCAGCTGCAAAAAAAAAAAAGAAAGGAAAATATGAAAATCCACAAAGTTCAGCTGCAAAAAAAAAAAAGGAAAATAAGAAAATCCACAAAGTTCAGCTGCAAAAAAAAAAAAGGAAAATATGAAAATCCACAAAGTTCAGCTGCAAAAAAAAAAGGGAAAAAAGAAAATCCACAAAGTTCAGCTGCAAAAAAAAAAAAGAAAGGAAAATATGAAAATCCACGAAGTTCAGCTGCAAAAAAAAAAAAGAAAGGAAAATATGAAAATCCACGAAGTTCAGCTGCAAAAAAAAAAAAGAAAAGAAAATCCACGAAGTTCAGCTGCAAAAAAAAGAAAATCCACGAAGTTCAGCTGCAAAAAAAAAGGAAAAAAAGAAAATCCACAAAGTTCTGCTGCAAAAAAAAAGAAAATCCACAAAGTTCAGCTGCAAAAAAAAAAGAAAGGAAAAAAAGAAAATTCACGTTATCGCCCTAAACCACCCGTCTCCGGTTCCAGATGTACACTTACCTGAACCGCAGAAATGTAGTGCTTCTGGACCAGATCCTCTTTCCCTGAAATTGAGACGCGCTCTTATGCGGCCCACCGCTCACTGAGGTCAACAGCTCCTCCACTCTCACAGGCCAGCAGCATTCTCATTGGCTGCCTGCTCAGCCCTAATTGGTCAGAGGCACTGGGACACTCTGTACATCAAAAACCCAGAGCCTTGACCTTTGCTTTGATAACAGGTAATTTTTTGATTGCCACCTGCCCAGACACTTGGTTGGATAATGCATTATCTTCTGATTGCTGCCTGCCCAGACCCTTGGTTGGATAATGCATTATCTTCTGATTGCTGCCTGCCCAGACCATTGGTTGGATAATGCATTATCTTCTGATTGCCGCCTGCCCAGACACTTGGTTGGATAATAGATTATCTTCTGATTGCTGCCTGCCCAGACCCTTGGTTGGATAATGCATTATCTTCTGATTGCTGCCTGCCCAGACCCTTGGTTGGATAATGCATTATCTTCTGATTGCTGCCTGCCCAGACCATTGGTTGGATAATGCATTATCTTCTGATTGCCGCCTGCCCAGACCCTTGGTTGGATAATGCATTATCTTCTGATTGCTGCCTGCCCAGACCCTTGGTTGGATAATGCATTATCTTCTGATTGCTGCCTGCCCAGACCCTTGGTTGGATAATGCATTATCTTCTGATTGCTGCCTGCCCAGACCCTTGCTTGGATAATAGATTATCTTCTGATTGCTGCCTGCCCAGACCCTTGCTTGGATAATGCATTATCTTCTGATTGCTGCCTGCCCAGACCCTTGCTTAGATAGCAGATTATTTTCTGATTGCTATCTTCCCAGACTCTTGCTTGGATAGAGATGGTCGGATTGATACCTGCCCAGGTCCTTGCTTGGATAACAGAATATTTTTTGATTGCCACCTGCTCAGACCCTTGCTTGGATAATCTGTCCTCAGTAAAAATCCAAAGAAGCACATGGACTGTTCATTGCCTCAAGAGTGATTGGAAAGTGAATGCCAGGCTGGGCAGGGTGATAGGTGGGCCACAACATTCAGCAGCCCCTACGGGGGTACCGCTACATTTTTTACCAACAGTTTCTATCAAAACCATAAAGCAAAACCTTTTCCGGCATGCTGCCTTCACCTATTGGTTGGTTTTCACAAATTGTTGAATATAGAAACATAGAAAAGTGACGGCAGGAAAAAAAATACTGGAGTAGTCAGTCCATTGAGTCTGCCTGGAGTATTGTGAGGGCCCTGACCAATCCCCAACTTGGATTGTCAGGAAGCAGGCCCCCCCTTAAAAACTCTGGGATAGCCCAACTGGGGAGGAATTGTTTGGGTGGCAGCTGGAGATGGAGTGTTAGGCTGTCGCGGTAGGGTGACCACGTGTCCGGGATTGCCCGGGCCAATCTGTGTACAAATTAATAAAATCAATTAAAATAAATAAAAAAACAATAAAGAATTTATTTTTTAAAGTGCCCCGTCCCGAGAACCAGAAGCGAACGCATACATGAGTAGCGCCCGCATATGAAAACGGTGTTCAAACCACACAAGTGAGGTAGCGCCGCAATCATTAGAGCGAGAGCGATAATTCTAGCCCTAGCCCACCTCTGTAACTCAAAACATGCAACCTGTAGAATTTTTTAAACGTCGCCTATCGAGATTTTTTAAGGGTAAAAGTTTGACACCATGCCACGAGTGGGAGCAATTTTAAAGCTTTACATGTTGGGTATCATTTTACTCGGCGTAACATTATCTTTCACAAAATAAAAAAAATTGGGCTAACTTCACTGTTGTCTTATTTTTTAATTCAAATTAAAACATTTTTTTTAAAGTGCGCTTGTAAGACCGCTTCGCAAATACGGTGTGACAGAAAGTATTGCAATGACTGCCATTTTATTCTCTAGGCGCAGTGATGGCGACCCTCGGCACCCCAGATGTTTTGGAACTACATTTCCCATGATGCTCAGGCACTCTGCAGTGTAGTTGAGCATCATGGGAAATGTAGTTCCAAAACATCTGGAGTGCCAAGGTTCGCCATCACTGCTCTAGGGTGTTAGAATAAAAATATATATAATGTTTGGGGCTTCTAAGTGTGACAGACTCACCCGGGACAGAGGCTTTTGGAGGGGACTGAATGCTTGCCTCTTGCCTTGTGATCATGGGCCCTGGCATTTAGCGGAACGGTTCTCTTTGTGAGCTGTATGCCTGGGGACCCTGTATATGCCATATTAGAGTGACTGATTCATACTGTTGGGACACATACTGTTAGATGCTAATGCCATCGCCTCCAGCCATCTGTCTGTTCTCTGTGGTAAATGACCCTGCTATTGTGTGAAGATGTCCTTTGTTTACACGTATGATGCTGTGTATTGTATAGCAGGTGAGCGAGGAGATGGGACGTCTACCCTGAAAGGTCATATCTCGGAGTCACCTAGTCTGGGTAAATGATTAGTTAATTAGCTCATGTTAATTAATGTTCTGGTTACCTCCTCATTAACTGTATATAAGGTTGTATTCTTGGTTCTATTAACCACTTAAGACCCGGACCAAAATGCAGGTAAAGGACATTGCCCCTTTTTGCGAATCGGCACTGCGTCGTTTTAAATGACAATTGCGCGGTCGTGTGACGTGGCTCCCAAACAAAATTGGCGTCCTTTTTTCCCCACAAATAGAGCTTTCTTTTGGTGGTATTTGATCACCTCTGCGGTTTTTATTTTTTGCGCTATAAACAAAAATAGAGCGACAATTTTAAAAAAAATGCAATATTTTTTACTATAATAAATATCCCCCAAAAATATATAAAAAACGTTTTTTTCCTCAGTTTAGGCCGATACCTATTCTTCTTCCTTTTTTTGGTTAAAAAAAAAAATCGCAAAAAGCGTTTATCGGTTGGCTTTCGCAAAATTTATAGCATTTACAAAATAGGGGATAGTTTTATTCCATTTTTATGAATTTTTTTTTTTTTACTACTAATAGCGGCGATCAGCGATTTTTTCGTGACTGCGACATTATGGCGGACACTTTGGACAATTTTGACACATTTTTGGGACCATTGTCATTTTCACAGCAAAAAATGCATTTAAATTGTATTTTTTTACTGTGGAAATGACAGTTGCAGTTTGGGAGTTAACCACAAGGGGGCGCTGTGACTTTGAGTGTTCCCTGTGTGTGTGTTTACAACTGTAGGGGGGTGTGGCTGTAGGTGTGACGTCATCGATCGCGTCCCCCTATAACAGGGATGACGCGATCGATGCTTCGGCCACAGAGAAGCGCGGGGAAGCCGTGTTTACACACGGCTCTCCCCGTTTTTCAGCTCCGGAGACCGATCGCCGCACTGCAGCGGCGATCGGGTCTGCGAGTCCCGCGGTCCCGGTCCTGGAGCTTCGGACCGGGTCACGGGAGCGCACCGCGGGCGCGCGCCCGTGACCCAGGGCTGGGTACTACAACCAACGTATATATACGTTGATGTGCCCAGCCGCGCCATTCTGCCGACGTAAATGTGCAGTAGGCGGTCCCTAAGTGGTTAAACAACACTCCTGTTCAGCACACAAACAAGTCTCGTCTCGTTGTGTGTTTGTGAGCAGCTGGAATATCTGATATCTATACCCAGACTGATAGGAAGCGGTATATGACGGAAGCACTCAAGTGGAGCGTGGGACGTTCCGTTACACTAAGTAATTTTCTAGCAAAAAAAATAAAAAAATGTTTTAAACTTGTAAACACAGAGCCTGAAAAACAGGCAAGGTCCTTAAGTGGTTAAGTGGTTAGTTAATCCCCTTTGACAGTAACCAGGCATGGAACTAAAACTTTACTAAAATGTATCCACTCGGCGGCTCTCCTAATATTTCCCCCCTGCTGTGGGTGAAAGGCTTATGATTGGCCTGCAAAAAAAAAAAAAAGCGTAATTTCATGATTTTGTGTAAAGTTTTGGAGCCTCGCGGGTTGATTATTACACATCTACATTATTACTGAGGGCCATTGTGCGACTCAAAAGCTCAAAATGTTTTAACCTTTTAAAGTGCTTAACCGCTGAGAGGCCGCGGTAATTGCGCCGGTTACCGCCCCCCCCCCCCCCGGAAGCCAAATGACCGCGAAAAAAAAAAGGTAAACGTTTTTTTTTCACGGCTACGAAGAGATTGTCTTTCAAAGCGGGCTGGAAGGGGTTAAGTGCTTGTTAGCGTCTGTTTTTCATGGCGGAGAAGCGACGCCTTTCATGCGGTGTCACTATGCACAATTTAATGAGCTTCGATAGCTCCCGCCGCTGTGACTTTCCTCTGATGAGACGCGTCAACCGTCCTGATCATCTCCTTTTATTTTTACCTTAATTGGTTCGTTTGCTTGCGATTGTAGCAGCGGTATTCCTACAGACTTCAGCCCCCCCCCACCGCCGCCGCCGCCGCCGCCTCTGTCAGGTATGAGCCCCCAGCGCTGTCAAGCCCACTCTGCTGTCTTTGCCTAGGGAGGACGAAAGAATCTCTTGGAAAGCCTTATTAGAATACGGGTGAGTGACGGCAGCGGGACGGGAGGCGTAGAGAGAGGAGCTGCGGACAGCGTTGGGCTTTATGAGACAAGAGGAAATTCAGCATTTGAAGCCCCCCCCCCCAAACTGGAACTTTGGATTGAAAGGAAATCCTTAAAAAACCCTCATTTGGGGTACTGTAGATGAATACAGAAATAAGAAATCTATTTTATATATCGAAACATATTTTGCTGCATAACCAAGTTCGGCAGAAACTGTCCTACTAACGTGTAATCTCAGATTATGTTCTACATGTTTCGCCTCATGGCTTCCTCAGGAACATGCTTGGATATTCTTCTCTGATAGATGAATACAGAAATAACAAATCAATTTTATATATCGAAACACATTTGAAAATACTAGGGTTGTCCCGTTACCACTTTTTTAGGACCGAGTACAAGTACCAATACTTTTTTTCATGTACTCGCCGATACCGAATACCGATACTTTTTTTAAATGTCATGTGACAGTTTTCAAACCACAATACAGACTAAGGATATTTTCTTTAGAATTATGAAGAACTCTAACTCAAGACATTATAAAAGAATAAAAATGAGTAAAAATGTATAAAAAAGTTTTATTTTCTTGTCACGCAGTAGTAAAAAAACTCAAAGAATTTTCACAGAACATGTTGATAAATACAAAAAAAGTATTCTATTTAGGTATCCGGAGCATTTGCGCGAGTACAAGTACAAGTACTCCCGCAAATACTTGGTATCGGTCCCGATACCGATTCTAGTATCGGTATCTGGACAACCCTAGAAAATACATCTACCTTAAACATCTACCAGAGAAGAATATCCATGCATGTCACTGAGGATGCCGTAAGGCGAAACATGTAGAACATAAGTGTGGAAAAATGACAAACATCTATCAGAGAAGAATATCCACGCATGTTCCTGAGGATGCCGTAAGGCGAAACATGTAGAACATAAGTGTGGAAAAATGACAAACATCTATCAGAGAAGAATATCCACGTATGTTCCTGAGGAAGATGTAAGGCGAAACATTTAGAACATAAGTGTGGAAAAATGACAAACATCTATCAGAGAAGAATATCCATGCTTCCTGAAGAAGCTGTAAGGCGAAACATGTAAAACATAAGTGTGGAAAGATTACATAGAGGAAATGTACTTCTTTCTCTATATGTGATAGCCCTGTATATTTTTTTCTTCTATTTTTGTAATAAAATCATATGAGTTGTGATATAATTCTACTATCAAGCAGCACCCATAAAGTCCCATACTCCCCAATTAGGGTTTTCAGGAGAAAAGTTTTTGCAAAGCTCATTCTTGCCTCGCCGTGCTGCGTTGGTGAATTTAGAGATTCATTTTGAAGACATTTTTGGCAATGGCAACATTTTGCTGCATAACCAAGTTTGGCGGAAACTGTCCTACTAATGTGTGATCTCAGATTATGCTCTACATGTTTCGCCTCACGGCTTCCTCAGGAACATGCATGGATATTCTTCTCTGATGAATACAGAAATAAGAAATATATCGAAACACATTTGAAAATACATCCCCATTAAACATCTATCAGAGAAGAATATCCACGAGGAAGCCGTAAGGTGAAACATGTAGAACACAAGTGTGGAAAAATGACAAACATCTATCAGAGAAGAATATCTATGCTTCCTGAGGAAGCTGTAAGGCGAAACATGTAGAACATTTGTGTGGGAAAAATTACATAGAGGAAATGTACTTTCTCCATATGTGATAGTCCTGTATATTTTTTTCTTCTATTTTTGTAATAAAATCATCTTTTATATTATATGAGTTGTGATATAATTCTACTATCAAGCAGCACCCATAAAGTCCCATACTCCCTGTATCGGAACGTCCCACACTCCGCTTGAGTGCTTCCGTCATATACCGCTTCCTATCAGTCTGGATATAGATATCAGATATTCCAGCTGCCCTTAGCACACAACGAGACGAGACTTGTTTGTCTGCTGAACATGGAGTGTTTAATAGAACCAAGAATACAACCTTATATACAGTTTAAAGAGGAGGTAACCAGAATATAAATTAACATGAGCTAATTAACTAATCATTTACCTAGAAGAGGTGACTCTGGACGCATGTTGCTGCTCCCATTGATTAGGCATTCAAACATGCAAATGAGAGAAAAAACTGCGATTCACGAACGTGAGTGCGCCTGACGCGTGCGCATAAATTGTACGTCCGGCGTAAAGTTATTCCCCATAGATGAGGCGCAACTCGGCAACAGACATGCAAAGGTCTGCACCAGGGAACACAGGCCGGCGTACCTGGTGACCTGGCGTAGTTTAGGCAGTTGTGCCCGCGTGGTTGTGAGCATGCGCATAAGGGTGCGGTTTCATGCGTCCACGTCACGGCTACGTCACGGCGCATGCGCAGTTCGTGATACGCAGGGCGTAAAACACTGCACGCCACTGGGACCATCATTTGCATGGGGTCACGCCCACTTCCACCTACGCCGGGCTGCGCCTTCGAAAAATACGCCACGCCGACGCATCGTTGGGAGCAATAGCTTGCTGAATACAGTGCATGCCTCTCCGCACTGCGCCGGCGTGGCGTACGGCGTTTGCGCTACGGCGGCGTAATGTGCGCCCAGCTCTCTGTGAATCTGGGCCAATGACTTTTGACATGTGTGAGCAAAAAAAAACAAATTCCCGCAAAATCTCCCCCCCCATTGTTTTGCCGCAGTCTGGGGTCCGTCCTTTAGTTCCAGAAGCGGCGACGCGAGTGTCCTCCTCCCGCCGGGCCGTCCAGCATCTCATTAAGCCGGTAATCTGGCAAAATTAAAAGTAAAAAAGTAGCAAAATAAATAAATAAGAACGCCGCCTTCTGCTAATCAGGACAGGACTGAGTCGGCTTCCCAGATGCATAATTGAAGTGTAGTGTTTCATTAGTCAGACACCTGCTCGGCGCTGCCATATGCTGCTAGGTAAATAGTGTATAATTGCGGGAAGTGGACGCCGCGAGCATGTCAAGCAGCTAACCCTGGCGAGTCGGTCACCTTCTTATCATCGGAAAATGGGGGGGGGGGCACAATGGAAGCACAACTGGATGGACGGGTCACGTCACAGTATATCAAGATTTATAGATAAAAAAATAATAACTTTTAAGGAAAATTCTAAATTTGTAAAATTTAGAATAGAATTTAAAATATGTAAAATAAATGTCTGCTTTCTTGGGGGGAAAAAATAGCAAAATAAATAAATAAATAAATAAATAAACAAGCATATAAAACTTCCACACAAGTCATTATGTAATTAAATGTTATTAAAAATGATCTTTCCTCTTTTCCTTCTCAATCTGCAGCCGCTGTAATTTTAACACTTTGGCCACCTGGGGGCGCTCTGTACACAGATGGTATACAGAACACCCCCTCCCCAAAAGAGTGCAATATGGCCATCTGGAGGCGCTCTATACACAAATAGTATACAGAGCACCCCCCCAGAAATGCAATATGGCCACCTGGAGGCGCTCTAGTATGTACACAGATGGTACACAGAGCCCCCCCCCCCCCCCAAAAAAAAAAATACAATTTGGCCACCTGGAGGTGCTCTAGTCTGTACACAGATGGTATAGAGAGCCCCTCCCCCCCAAAAAATACAATATGGCTACCTGGGGGCGCTCTGTACACAGATGGTATACAGAGCGCCCCCCGGAACTAAATATGGCCACCTGGAGGTGCTCTCTACACAGATGGTATACTGAACAACACCCCCCTCCAAAAAATGCAATATGGCCACCTGGAGGTGCTCTGTATATGGATGGTATACAGAGGGCTCCCCCCAAAAATGCAATATGGCCACCTGGAGGCGTTGTCTTCACAGATGGTATACAGAACAACACCCCCCCCCCCCAAAAAAAAATGCAATATGACCACCTGAAGGTACACAGATGGTATACAGAGTGCACCCCAAAAAAAGAAATATGGCCACCTGAAGGAGCTTTCTACAGAGATGGTATACAGAGCACCCTCCCCCCCAAAAAATGCAATATGGCCACCTGGAGGCGCCGTCTTCACAGATAGTCTACAGAACAACACCCCCCCCCCCAAAAAAATGCAACATGGCAGACTGGAGGCGCTCGCCACACAGATGGTATACAGAGCGCGGCCCCCCAGAAATGTAAAAAAATGTATCTTTCCTCTTTTCCTTCTCAATCTGCAGCCGCTGTAATTTTCACACTATGGCCACCAGGGGGAGCTGTGTACATGGATGGTTTACAGAGCGCCCCCAAAAATGCAATATGGACAACTGGAGGGGCTCTGTACACAGATGGTATACAGAGCCCCCCCCCCCCCAAAAAAAATACAATATGACCACCTGAAGGTGCTCTGTACACAGATGTATACAGAGTGCACCCCAAAAAAAGAAATATGGCCACCTGAAGGCACTTTCTACAGAGATGGTATACAGAGCACCCTCCCCCCAAAAAATGCAATGTGGCCACCTGGGGGCGCTCTGTACATGGATGGTATACAGAACACCCCCCCAAAAAATTCAATATAGCCAACTGGAGGCGCTCTGTACACAGATGGTATACAGAACCCCCCCAAAAAATGCAATATGGCCACCTGGGGGCGCTCTGTACACAATTCCATACAATCAATGTATATAAAGGATTGATGAAATGGATACTTTTCAATGCTGCCTGAAATTTTGAACTCAACAGATTTCCTGTGTGCGGATGTTCTACAAAGACTCGGTTAAGGGAATAAAACATCCGCGCTCAGGGCACCCCAATACCCTCACAACATAATTCCCAACATTCCGAGCCATCGCGCCAAGAACAACTCGCCGAAATAGAAACTCAATATTGATAGAACCGGAGCAGCGAACGACCTGTAGGCACTGCGCTTTCTTCTTCGGAATGTTTGATCACCGCGTATGTGGACGGCCGCTGTCTATCACAAGATATTTTTTAGGATTTCAAAGCCGCAGTTTGCCGGCGACGAGACCTCGAGGAATTTCGGGCAGCCGACTGCGAATGTAAAACTTGCGCACAGCTGAGTCGACAGGAAACATGAGCTAATTGCACTTGGCTGGGCTGTGCTCTAGAATGGATGTTGTCCGATTCCTGAGCTGCTTTCTGAGTTCGTGTCTCGTCATTTCATCCGCTGCTGTGTATGTATCATTAGAGAGAAAAGAGGGAGGGTGACCCAATTGGTCGGACTTTAACCACTTCAATACCGGGCTTTTATACCCACCTCCATACCGGGCTTTTATACCCACCTAAATACCGGGCTTTTATACCCACCTCCATACCGGGCTTTTATACCCACCTAAATACCGGGCTTTTATACCCACCTAAATACCGGGCTTTTATACCCACCTAAATACCGGGCTTTTATACCCACCTCCATACCGGGGGGCCTATTCTGGCACTTCTCTCACCATGTACAAATCATCATTCTTTTACTAGAAAATTACTCAGAACCTCCAAACACTATGGGCCAGATTCAGGTAGATGGGAGCATCTTTGCTCCAGGGTAACGCTTCTCATTTACGTTACTCTGCCGAAATTTTAGGAGCAAGTGCTGTTATTCATGAAGCACTTGCTCCTAAAGTTGCGGCAGCGCATCGCAAATGAGCCGGCGGAATTCAAATTGGGCGGGTACGGGGCGTGTATTATTTAAACTAAGCGCGATCCCGCGGCGAACGTACTGCGCATGCGTCGAGTGTCAATGCATCCCAGTGCGCATGCTCCAAATTCTGTCAGTGAACGTCAATGACGTCAAATCCCCATTCATGAACGTTTTACGCAAGCGACGCAAAAATTTTTTTTTCCGACGCGATGACGATGGCTATACTTAACATAGGATACTCCACTAGGGCGCTGCTTTATCTTTACGTCGCGTATCGCTTACGGAAACGTCGGAAAGTCACTGCGTCGCGCCCGAAAACGATCGTGAATTGCCGATTCCCGCTGATTAACATATTTTTTCAGCGTTAATCAGCGGGAACGCCCCCGGCGCCATTTTTAAATAAAATTTGTGATGCGATGGCGAAATTCACTTGCGCCGATCGCATCGGAACTCCAACCCGGCGTTTCTTGTTTTCTGGTTACAGAAAACAGAAACGCCGGCTTAAAGTGACAGTTAGGCTGGAGTATCACTGATACTCCAGCCTAACTCTACCTGAATCTGGCCCATAGAGGAGATCTAGTACTAGAATTGTTGCACACACTCTAGCGCACGCGGCGATACCTCACATGTGTGGTTTGAACGACGTTTACATACGTGGGCGAGACTTATGTGTGCATTCGCTTCTGAGCGCGAGCTATCGGGGACAGGGACGTTTTAATTATTATTATTTTTTTTACACTTTTTTTTTTTTATCACTTTTATTCCTATTACAAGGAATGTAAATATCCCTTGTATTAAGAATAGTGTGTGACAGGTCCTCTTTAACCACTTCCCGACCGCTGAACGAGTTTATACGGCGGCACTTTAAAGATGGATATCTCGGTAACGGCAGCAGCTTAGTGCGAGCGGTCCTGTAAAACAAAACGGCGGTCTCCGCGGCGGATTCGCCGCGAGATCGCCGTTATCGGCGGCGGGAGAGGGGCCCTCCCGCCGCTCTCCCGCGCCCCCCGCCGCTTACCGGAGCCGTCAGTAGCGGCGGAGGCGATCGGGTCCATTCGTCTGCTGTGTGGGGATGCGAGTGAGGGGAAAAATCGCCCCCACCCGTCCCCATAGCTCTGCTGGGCGGAAGTGACGTCAAAACTTCAGTCCCGCCCAGCGTCTTAAAGAAAAATTTTTTTTTTTTTTTTGTATTTTGAAAAAATGACAGTTTCAAATTTTAATATTTTTTTTTTGCATTTTAGTCTAAATATGAGATGTGACGTCTTTTTGACCCCAGATCTCATATTTAAGCGGCTTTTTATATTCCATTTAAGAGGACCTGTCATGCTTTTTTCTATTACAAGGGATGTTTACATTCCTTGTAATAGGAATAAAAGTGATCATTTTATTTTTTTATTTTTTCCAGTGTAAAAAATAATAAAATAAAAAAAAAATAAGAAAAAAAAATAAAAAAAAAGTTAAAACGCCCTGTCCCGACGAGCTCGCGCGCAGAAGCGAACGCATACATGAGTAGTGCCCGTATATGAAAACGGTGTTCAAACCACACAAGTGAGGTATCGCCACGATCGTTAGAGCGAGAGCAATAATTATAGCTCTAGACCTCCTCTGCAACTCAAAAAATGCAACCTGTAGAATTTTTTAAACGTCGACTATCGAGATTTTTAAGGGTAAAAGTTTGACGCCATGCCACGAGCGGGCGCAATTTGTAAGCGTGACACGTTGGGTATCATTTTACTCGGCGTAACATTATCTTTCACAATATATAAAAAAAATTGGGCCAAATTTATTGCCGTCTTATTTTTTAATTCAAAAAAGTTAATTTTTTTCCAAAAAAAGTGCGCTTGTAGAACCGCTGCGCTCCGCCATTTTATTGTCTAGGGTGTTAGAAAAAAAATATATAATGTTTGTGGGTTTTAAGTAATTTTCTAGCAAAAAAAAACTGTTTTAGTCTTGTAAACACCAAATCTGAAAAACACCCACGGTAGAGAAGTGGTTAAGGAGACATGCGGGGTGGTCAATAAGACCTCACATCTCTCCTCCAGGCTGGAAAGGATAAGATCGTGAAAAAAATTCACAGATCTCATGCTTACTAGCCGCAATTGCAGCTTTGTTTACTTACGGGTACTCCGGCGGTCATAGAGATGACTGGTGACCATCTGGTCACCAGTCATTTCTATGCTTCCTATCCGGCGCAGGGCGATCCTTTCTTTGGGCCCCCGATGGCACAGGGGAGCCCGGAGAAGCATCGGATGGCGGCGGGAGGTGGGGATGTCCACTCCGGTCGCCTAGAAGAACGATCAAGCGGCAGAATCGCCGCTATGATCGTTCTTATGGTGCACAGGATCGCTGCCGGTACAAAATGATATCTGAATGATGCCTCTAGCTGCACCCATCATTCAGATATCACCGCACAAAGCCCAGGACGTCATATGACATCCACCCGGGATAGGAGATCCCCTCTGTGGACGTCATATGACGGTGTGCGGTATTGAATTCGCTAAAGGCGTAGTACACAGTAGATTTTTCAAAAAAAGTTTATTTTTAAGCAAAAATTCATATCGTACATTAGAGAGAATTAAAAAACAAATACAAGTACATAGTAAAAAAACATGAGGCCCTGTGCGTCAACGCGTTTCGCCGTTAGGCTTCTTCGGGACACATTCAGGGTTCGTTGATAACAAGAGAAAACGGTCTCACTATACAAAATAAAATACATGTGTTATATTCCAGTAATAATGACACATAGCTTAAAAACATTGTCATATCAGATGCAGAGCGTGGCATATAAAGGCAAAAAAAAAACATTACTCACACCTTAAAGGGGGACTCTAGGCAAACATGACACATATGATGCAGTCTGTCACGGGGGAATTAACACAGCAGTCTTGATTTATGGTTATGACTAAGGCCTTATAGGCTGAAACGCGTCAACCTTTCCTATTTGCGTTTGTCTACTGTGGCTTGTCAATAAATACGTCAATTTTTTAAGAGCAACGACCGGAGTGCGGATCATCTTTTCTCATCAGTCTTGATATAAAACCTGGTGATCCAGCCAGTATGTTCCTATTTTTTTCCACTTCAGATTTGGATGTCACCAGTATTGACGTGGCATTGGAAGCCATGGGAGGTTATCAAGTGAACCAAGGGAGGAGGTGTGGAAGGAAAATAGAAGGGGTCCAGAGATAGAGCTTAGGGGGACCCCTACAAAAAGAGGAGAGGAGGGGGTAGAGATGTAGGTTGTGAGCTGAGGAGCAGAGAGATAGATTTGAGTGTCACCAGCTTAGAGATGGCATTGGAAGCTATGGGAGGTTATCAAATGACCAAGGGATGAGGTATAGAGGGAAAAGAAATGGGATCCAAAAAAAAGAACCTTGTGGGGACCCCAACATAGTGGTGGCATTACAAGCCACGGAAGGTTATCAAGTGACCAAGGGAGGAGGTGTAGAAAGAACATAGAAGTGGTCCAAGGAAGGAATTTGGTTGGACCCCTAGAGAATAGAAGGGTTTTGAATACAGAACCTTGAGGACCCCTACAAAAAGAGGAGAGGAGGATGTATTGGTAGGTTGTGGCCTGAGGAGTAGAGAGATAGATTTGGGTGTCATCAGCATAGAGGTGGCATTGAAAGTAGGGTTGTCCCAATACCACTTTTTTAGGACCGAGTACAAGTACCGATACTTTTTTTCAAGTAGTCGCCGATACCGAATACCGATCCTTTTTTTAAATGTGTCCCCAAATGCAGCCATGTCCCCCACATATGCAGCCATGTCCCTCCAGCCATGTCCCCCACATATGTAGCCATGTCCCTCTAGCCATGTCCCCCACATATGCAGCCATGTCCCTCCAGCCATGTCCCCCACATATGCAGCCATGTCCCTCGAGCCATGTCCCCCACATATGCAGCCATGTCCCTCCAGCCATGTCCCTCCAGCCATGTCCCCCACATATGTAGCCATGTCCCTCCAGCCATGTCCCCCACATATGCAGCCATGTCCCTCCAGCCATGTCCCCCACATATGCAGCCATTTCCCCCCATACCTAGCCGCCGAAAGCCGCCGCCGCCGCACGGAGAACATCACAGCATTCATTTAAATAGCTGTTTTGCCCGCGTGTATAGACACTCCCACTTGCTCGGGATTGGACAGATCACAATCACCCATCCAATCCCGAGCAAGGGGGAGTGTCTATACGCAGCGGGAACACTACAGCTATTCAAATGAAAGCTGTGATGTTCCCGCACGCCGTTTAACCCATGCGACGGCTTTCGATGCGGCGGCTTTCGATGCGGCGGCAGGGTGGGGGGAAGTATTCTGTTTAGGTATCGGGGGTATTTGCGGGAGTACATTGGTATCGGGACAACCCTAATTGAAAGCCATCAGAGGTTACCAAGTGACAAGGGTAGGAGGTGTAGATAGAGAAAAGAAAGGGTCCAAGGAAGGAACCTTAAAGGACCCATGCACAAAGAGGAGAGGAGGAGGTAGAGCTGTGGGTTGTGAGCTGGGAAGTAGAGAGATAGATTTAAATGTCATCAGCATACAGGTGGCATTGGAAGCCATGGAAGGTTATCAAGTGACCAAGGAATGCGGTGTAGAGAGAGAATAAAATAGATTAAAAAAAACTTGGGAGACCTCTACAGAAATAGGAATAGGAGAGGAGGAGGTAGAGTCTTAGTGGCCAAGGGAGTAAAGTTTTCTGAGGAGGAGCAGGTGGTCAACTGTATCAAAGCCAACAGAAAGGTCTAATAGTACGAGAACAGAGTAGTTGTCATTGAATTTGGAAGTTAGATGGTGAGTTTTAGGAAGGCAGTTTCTCTGGAATGTTGTGGGCAACTAAGCCTGGACTGTAAGTAGTCAAGAAAGTGGAGGTGGTGACATTCTAGGAGTTTGGGGGACCCGACCCATACAGAAAGAGAAGAGGGGGAGGTAGAGTTGTAGATTGTGAGCTAAGGGGGAAGAAAGATAGATTTGAGTGTCATCAGCATAGAGGTGGCATTGGAAGCCATAGAAGATTATCAATTGACCAAGAGGTGAGGTATAGAGGGAGAAGAAAGGGGATCCAAAAAAAGAACCTTGGGGGAGCCCAACATAGTGGTGACATTACAAGCCATGGGAAGTTGTCAAGTGACCAAGGGAGGAGGTGTAGATAGAACATAGAAGTGATCCAAGGAAGGAACCTTGTAGGACCTCTAGAGAATAGAAGTGTTTTGAATACAGAACCTAGTGATCCGGCCAGTTTGTTCCTATTTATTTCCACTTCCGATTTATATGTCATCTGCATTGATGTGGCAGTGGAAGCCATGGGAGGTTATCAAATGACCAAGGGAGGAGGTGTGGAAGGAGAATAAAAGGGGTCTGGTGATAGAAACTTGGGGACACCTACAAAAAGGAGAGAAGGAGGTATAGTTGTAGGTTGAGGCCTGAGGAGTAGAGAGATAGATTTGGGTGTCATCAGCATAGAGGTGGCATTGAAAGCCATGGGAGGTTACCAAGTGACCAGGGTATGAGGTGTCGATGAGAGGAGGTAGAGCTGTGGGTTGTGAGCTGGGAAGTAGAGCGATAGATTTAAATGTCATTAGCATACAGGTGGCATTGGAAGCCATGGAAGGTTATCAAGTGACCAAGGGATGAGGTGCAGAGACAGAATAAAATGGATCAGAAAAAAGAACCTTGAGAGACCCCTACAGAAAGTAGAATATGAGAGAAGGAGGTAGAGTCTTAGTAGCCAAGGGAGTGAAGTTCTCTGAAGGGGAGCAGATAGTCAACGGTTTTAAAGCCAACAAAAAGGTCTATTAGTACGAAAACAAAGTAGTTGCCATTGAATTTGGAAGTTAGATCATGGGTTTTAGAAGGGCAGTTTTTCTGGAATGTTGTGGGCAAGCCTGGACTGTAAGTGGTCAAGAAAGTGGAGGTGGTGGCTCAGGCAGTTGTAGACTAGACATTTTAGGAGTTTGGAGGTCAACGGTGGCTCAGGCAGTTGTAGACGAGACATTCTAGGAGTTTGGAGGAAAACGGTGGCTTAGGCAGTTGTAGACTAGACATTGTAGGAGTTTGGAGGTAAACGGTGGCTCAGGCAGTTGTAGACGAGACATTGTAGGAGTTTGGAGGAAAACGGTGGCCCAGGCAGTTGTAGACGAGACATTCTAGGAGTTTGGAGGAAAACAGTGGCCCAGGCAGTTGTAGATGAGACGTTCTAGGAGTTTGGAGGAAAACGGTGGCTCAGGCAGTTGTAGACGAGACGTTCTAGGAGTTTGGAGGAAAACGGTGGCCCAGGCAGTTGTAGACTAGACATTCTGGAGTTTGGAGGCAAACGGTGGCCCAGGCAGTTGTAGACTAGACATTCTAGGAGTTTGGAGGCAAACGGTGGCCCAGGCAGTTGTAGACTAGACATTCTAGGAGTTTGGAGGCAAACGGTGGCCCAGGCAGTTGTAGACTAGACATTCTAGGAGTTTGGAGGCAAACGGTGGCCCAGGCAGTTGTAGACTAGACATTCTAGGAGTTTGGAGGAAAACGGTGGCTCAGGCAGTTGTAGACTAGACATTCTAGGAGTTTGGAGGCAAACGGTGGCCCAGGCAGTTGTAGACGAGACATTCTAGGAGTTTGGAGGGAAACGGTGGCTCAGGCTGCTGTAGACTAGACATTCTAGGAGTTTGGTGGCAAACGGTGGCCCAGGCAGTTGTAGACGAGACATTCTAGGAGTTTGGAGGGAAACGGTGGCTCAGGCTGCTGTAGACTAGACATTCTAGGAGTTTGGTGGAAAACGGTGGCCCAGGCTGTTGTAGACCAGACCTTTTAGGAGTTTGGAGGCAAACAGGGCAAGGAGATGGGTCTTGTTAGGACTGGTGGGGTCATAATGAGGGCTTTTATTATGTGGGTGACCAGGAAATGTTTCAGGGGGGTAAAGTAGAATGCCGGTTGGTAGAAAGGGAGAGAGTGTAGAATGGAGTATGAGGGTGGTCAGAGTATCTTTGAAGGAATGGGGTCCAGCGGGCAGGTGGTGAGGTGGGTATCGGCACAATAATGTGAACGGGTCCTAGAAAAATGACCTTTAGAATTTCTGGCATGCCAAGCAAAGTCTAATGTACCCTCATTGGCAGACACGGTCTCATTAGTAAAATTTAAGGCAAAGTAAAGTGGGCGGGGCCAGCGCAAGGGCTGAAACGTGAAAAGAAAAAGGGGGGTAGGTGTAGATGAATACAAATTAGTATCGGAATAAGTAAAGCAGCGTAACCGTACAATGCAACAGTTTGAAAATGAGTCATGGCTCCTCCCCCCTGTCTGCGCAGTACGACGATGACGAATGTACCGTTTTCTATTCGAACATTTAAAATCATTAATCGTGAAGTCGTCACCATTTCTACATTTTGCTCAACACATCCGAAAGCAAGATGCGTGAGATTTTATTTATGCGCTATTGATTCAGAATAGGTTTTCTCATGAATTCTAATGGCGCTCTGCCCGATTCCGCCGCCGTACATCAGTGAGTATTTGTTGTGTCCTTTGGGGGAATGCGGCAGACGGGGACGATGAACCGCCCACAACCAAACGGAGGATTTTCGGATATTAATGTGTTACCGTCTTCTTTTCGTGCGTCGTTGTAGTCAAAATGCAGTCAATGTCCACCCTGCGTCCTCGCGCTGCCGTTCGCGCGTCACTTGCCTCTCCGTCTGAGAATGCTGGTTGCCTGGCTGTCCTGCTGATCAGAGATTCTGAATTTTTCCTGCTTTCATCTGCTGGATTTATATTCGGGGTCTGTGACTCTGATGTGTTGGAGCCACAAAGTGGACCAAAGTGGCAGCCTTGCCCATATTATGTCGGTGATGTCATCCACTGTCCCCACCCCTTTGGTTATCTAGTGGCGAGGAGTGCGGTGGGTACGGGCAGGTTGGTCGACTTTCTTCATTTTTGGGTTTCCCCTTAAAATCTATACATGACCTCATTTTTTTTGTGGCAACACTGAACTCCATACCAGATCTGAAGGCACTGGCGTTGATTTTAGGGACACCCCACACCCTTTTTTTGCCCCCAAAAATCCATACCAGACCAGAACCGTCCAATTTAAGAGGGGCCCCAAATCCCACCCATTTTTTTGTGGGCCCAAACAAAATCCATAGCAGATCAGAAAGTCTGGTATTTATTTTAAGGGGACCCATACTTTGACCCCCCCTAAAATCCATACCATGTCCAAAGGGTCTGGTAAGGTTTTTTTAGGGGCTCCCCAGCAACAGTGATGTAAACTTAAAAAATAACATTTGTGAGCCACCTTGTATTTATTTTAAGGGGACCACTCCATTTTTTTTGTTGGCGTGGTCTACCTAAATCCATGCCAGGTCAGACGGGTCTTGTACTGGTTTAAGGGGGACCCCACATCATTTTTTTGCCCTCAAAAATCCATACCTGATCAGAACGATCCAATTTCGATTTTAAGGGGGACCCAACACCCCCACATTTTTTTGTGGGCCGAACCAAAATCGATAGCAGATCAGAAGGTCTCCTATTTTATTTTAAGGGACCCATACCATTTTATTTGCATAGATGCCCCCTAAAATCCTTGGCAGATCACATGGGTCTTGTATTGGTTTTAAGGGGGATCCTTCATCATCCCCCCCCCCCAAATCCATACCAGATCAGAATGGTCCAATTTCGATTTTAAGGGGGACCCAACACCCCCACATTTTTTTGTGGGCCGAACCAAAATCCATAGCAGATCAGAAGGTCTCCTATTTTATTTTAAGGGTACCCATACCATTTTATTTGCATAGATGCCCCCTAAAATCCTTGCCAGATCAGATGGGTCTTGTATTGGTTTTAAGGGGGACCCTTCATCATCCCCCCCCCCAAATCCATACCAGATCAGAATGGTCCAATTTCGATTTTATGGAGGACCCAACACCCCCACATTTTTTTGTGGGCTGAACCAAAATCCATAGCAGATCAGAAGGTCTCCTATTTTATTTTAAGGGGACCCATACCATTTTATTTGCATAGATGCCCCCTAAAATCCCCTAAAATCCTTGCCAGATCAGATGGGTCTTGTATTGGATGGGTATTGTATCAGATGGGTCATCATCATCCCCCCAAATCCATACCAGATCAGAATGGTCCAATATTGATTTTAAGGGGGCCCCAACACCCCCACATTTTCTTGTGGGCCCAACCAAAATCCATAGCAGATCAGAAGGTCTGGTATCATCGGGAGGTTATTTCATATATTCTTATCAATTGGCGGCGTGAGAACAGCTGGTTTTAAGTAATGGCTCATTAAATTAACGAGCGACTAATTAACCCGGGGACAGTCGGCGGACTGGCGGTGTCGTACAGGTATAGTACTGTTTAATTAAGTGCGTGCTTCACCCCGATACAGAACGTACATCTGCAATTAACAGAGGGCTACGGTCATTAGCTGATCTGTATTTGTTTCTCTTTTCTTGGTATGGGAGCTACAGCGGCGCCGGCACTAACAGCTCCACAGCAATGCCCTGAAACTGAGGCCAATCACAGCCTTGCATTGAGTTAATCATAGGCGTGTGCACAGGGTGTGCCAGGGGTGCCTAAGCATACCCTAATCAACCTGTGTGGTGTTGATTGTAACTTGTTGGCCTAAAAGCAAAACGACGTTATGTGTGGGGAAAACTAACACTGCACATCACCCTGAACACACCATCCCCACTGTGAAACATGGTGGTGGTCGCCTCATGTGGTGGGGATGCTTTTCTCCAGCAGGGACAGGGAAGCTGCTCAAGTTGATGGGAAGATGGATGGAGACAAATACAGGACAATCTTAGAAGAAAACCTGTTAGAGTCTGCAAAAGACTTGAGACTGGGGGGGGTTCACCTTCCAGCAGGACAAGGACCCTAAAGTACAGCCAGAGCTACAATGGAATGGTTTAGATCAGGGATCCTCAAACTACGGCCCTCCAGCTGTTGTAGAACTACACATCCCATGAGGCATCGTAACACACTGAGATTCACAGACGTGACTAGGCATGATGGGAATTGTAGTTCCTGAACAACTGGAGGGCCGTAGTTTGAAGACCCATGGTTTAGATCAAAGCATATTCATGTGTTAGAATGGCCCAGTCACAGTCCAGACCTAAATCCCATTGAGAATCTGTGGCAAGACTTGAAAATTGCTGATCACAGACACTCTCCATCCAATATGACAGAACTTGAGATATTTTACAAAGAAGAATGGGCAGAAATGTCCCTCTCTAGATGGGCAAAGCTGGCAGAGACACCCCCAAAAAGACTTGCATCTGTAATTGCTAGACATGTGCAATTCGTTTCGTTCCGAATTAGTTTTTTAACAAATTTTGACAAATTAGTTCATTCCGAAATTGCCGAATTTTTCAATTTCCGAATTTTCACATTTTCAAATTTCTGAATTCGCGAATTTCCCGAATTTCAGAATTGTCGAATTTCGAATTTCTGAAAATTTCTGAAATTTTCGAAATTCGGAAATTCTGAATTTTCGAATTTCGGAAATTTGAAACTTAGAAACTCTAAAATCTAAAATTTGAAAATGGGAAATTTGAAATTCAGAAATTCGAAAATTTGAAAATTCGGAAATTGAAAAATTCGGCAATTTCGGAATTTTAGAATTTCCCGAATTTAAGAATCTTTTCGACAAAAAGCAAAAAAAAAAAACGAAACCGAAAAAAAAAAAAGTGTACATGTCTAGTAATTGCAGAGAAAGTAGGTTCTACAAAGTATTGACTCCGGGGGGCGCTAGACGAATGTACCCCCCACACTTTTCACATATTTATTTGTAAAAAGTGTTGAAAAACATTTTTTTATGTTTTTCAACACTTTTTATAAATAAATATGTGAAAAGTGTGTGTGTGGGGGGGGGGGGGGTAAATTTGTACCCCCCACACACACTTGTGTTGGTTTCTCACATAAAATCCCAATAAATTACTTTTTAATTTTAAATTACTTTTTTTTTGGTTGTAACATGGAAAAATGTGGGAAGTTTCAAGAGGTATGAATACTTTTCCAAGGCCCTGTACATGGGACCATCCTGCACCCCCCACCAAGAGAGGTTTGGTCCCTGTGGGATCTGAATATTCCCATAGCCTGATGACAAAAAGGGGTATGAATACTTTTCCAAGGCCCTGTACATGGGACCATCCTTCACCCCCCACCAAGAGAGGTTTGGTCCCTGTGGGATCTGAATATTCCCAATGCCTCGCCTGCCCCCCTTACACATTAAATACATTGACGTTTTTGGTTGTAACATGACAAAAAGGGGTATGAATACTTTTGCAAGGCGCTGTACATGGGACCATCCTTCACCTCCCACCAAGAGAGGTTTGGTCCTCGTGGGATCTGAATATTCCAATAGCCTCATGACAAAAAGGGGTATGAATACTTTTGCAAGGCGCTGTACATGGGACCATCCTTCACCCCCCACCAAGAGAGGTTTGGTCCTCGTGGGATCTGAATATTCCAATAGCCTCATGACAAAAAGGGGTATGAATACTTTTGCAAGGCGCTGTACATGGGACCATCCTTCACCTCCCACCAAGAGAGGTTTGGTCCCCGTGAGATCTGAATATTCCAATAGCCTCATGACAAAAAGGGGTATGAATACTTTTGCAAGGCGCTGTACATGGGACCATATTTCACCCCCCCACCAGAAGAGGTTTGGTCCTCGTGGGATCTGAATATTCCAATAGTCTGACGACAAAAAGGGGTATGAATACTTTTGCAAGGCGCTGTACATGGGACCATCCTTCACCCCCCACCAAGAGAGGTTTGGTCCTCGTGGGATCTGAATATTCCAATAGTCTGACGACAAAAAGGGGTATGAATACTTTTGCAAGGCGCTGTACATGGGACCATCCTTCACCCCCCCACCAAGAGAGGTTTGGTCCCCGTGAGATCTGAATATTCCAATAGCCTCATGACAAAAAGGGGTATGAATACTTTTGCAAGGCGCTGTACATGGGACCATCCTTCACCCCCCACCAAGAGAGGTTTGGTCCCCGTGGGATCTGAATATTCCAATAGCCTGATGACAAAAAGGGGTATGAATACTTTTGCAAGGCGCTGTACATGGGACCATCCTTCACCCCCCACCAAGAGAGGTTTGGTCCCCGTGGGATCTGAATATTCCAATAGCCTGATGACAAAAAGGGGTATGAATACTTTTGCAAGGCGCTGTAGTTGAGCTGGGAATTTTCTTTTGACGTTCATGGACACACAGGCTTTTATGGGGTTCAGTTTAGGACCTTTGGCAAAAAAAAAGACCTCAAGTTTAGAAGCTGCCAGTGAACATAAAGCCTAAGATGTTCACATAGACGGGGGGGGGGGGGGGGGGGTTGGGGGGGTTGGGGGGAAGTCATTGTCTTCTTACACTTCAGAAAGCCTGGAAAAGCCTCCTCTGATCCGCAATTAGCTGAAGTGTGTTGGATTCATCTTTTCTGTTGAAGAGTGAAGCTGCCTGTGGATGCTGCCAAGTCAGCAGGTGACCCCACTCCTTAGACGGGGGGGGGGGGGGGTCTTAGGGGGGTATGCGAATACGTAAAACGTCATTCGAATCAACAAAAGCCAAAAGAGAAAGAGTTTTGCCTCGACACATACTTCCCTTCGACTGTAAGAAGCGGGGACTTAGCGGCCGTTTCTAGCCGCTTCCCTGTGGCAGAACGCGCGGCGGGAGCCGCCCTCCTCGGGTGTCCTCATTAGAAGCCCCACGTGTGTCGGCCGCGCAGTGTTCTGAGGAGGCGGGGGGGGGGGGGAGCGCGGTAAACACTTCACAGCGTCCTGGTTAGTAACAATGGCGCTTTTTTCCGGGGGAGGGCCAGAGAACTCCTGAAATTGAAGGACATGAGAGCGCGGAGAGATCGCCAATTACCGCCGCCCGGGACCCCTCCTTACTCACAGCGTGGAGCGGCGCTTGTTGTCAAAGCTACAATGGCCCTCGCAGAGCCGGAGAACCTGCAAAAATAAAAGCCTTTTAATGTGACCGAGGAGAAGCGGAGAGACGGAGAGGGGAGAGAAGAGCTGCAAATCAGAGAGACGAGGACTCCGGACATACAAAAGATATCTGTCCATCCAGTCCTGAGATTTACACAGCCCGCCACACAGCACGGCACACGCCCACAAGACACGACTCTTCTCTATTGCAGTTTAGTATCACAGCTAAGTCTTGACTCCGCCCCCCCAGACTGTGACTGGACATTGAAAGGAGAAGCAGCCCACTAATGGGAACCTCTCTCTGTAACTCCACCCCCCCCCCAGACTGTGACTGGACAGTGAAAGGAGAAACAGTGCACTAATGAGAACCTCTCTCTGTCACTCCACCCCCCCCTCCCCACCCAGACTGTGACTGGACAGTGAAAGGAGAAGCAGCGCACTAATGAGCTCCTCTCTCTGTAACTCCGCCCCCCAGGCTGTGACTGGACAGTGAAAGGAGAAGCAGCCCACTAATGGGAACCTCTCTCTGTAACTCCGCCCCTCAGGCTGTGACTGGACAGTGAAAGGAGAAGCATCCCACTAATGGGAACCTCTCTCTTTAACTCCGCCCCCCAGGCTGTGACTGGACAGTGAAAGGAGAAGCAGCACACTAATGAGAACCTCTCTCTGTAACTCAGCCCCCTAGACTGTGACTATACAGTGAAAGGAGAAGCACCCCACTAATGGGAACCTCTCTCTGTAACTCCGCCCCCAGGCTGTGACTGGACAGTGAAAGGAGAAGCAGCCCACTAATGGGAACCTCTCTCTGTAACTCCGCCCCCAGGCTGTGACTGGACAGTGAAAGGAGAAGCAGCCCACTAATGGGAACCTCTCTCTGTAACCGTGCCCCCCCCCCAGACTGTGAATGGACAGTGAAAGGAGAAGCAGCACACTAATGGGAACCTCTCTCTGTAACTCCGCCCCCCGAGACTGTGACTGGACAGTGAAAGGAGAAGCAGAGCACTAATGGGAACCTCTCTCTGTAACTCTTCCCCCCCCAGACTGTGACTGGACAGTGAAAGGAGAAGCAGCGCACTAATGCGAACCTCTCTCTGTAACTCCGCCCCCCAGGCTGTGACTGGACAGTGAAAGGAGAAGCAGCGCACTAATGGGAACCTCCCTCTGTAACTCCGCCCCCCAGGCTGTGACTGGACAGTAAAAGAAGAAGCAGTGCACTAATGAAAACCTCTCTCTGTAACTCCGCCCCCCAGGCTGTGACTGGACAGTGAAAGGAGAAGCAGTGCACTAATGAAAACCTCTCTCTGTAACTCTACCCCCCCCCCCAGACTGTGACTGGACAATGAAAGGAGAAGCAGCGCACTAATGGGAACCTCTCTCTGTCAGTCCGATCTCTCAGTACACATGTGCAGGACGCAAAAATGTGTTTAGAGTCGTTATTTTCAATACCGGGCTTTTATACCCACCTCCTCCATACTGGGCCTATTCTGGCACTGCTCTTCTTTTAGCAGACACCCTAGGGAATAAAATGGCGGTCATTGCAACGTTTTATCTCGCACGGTATTTGCGCAATAATGTTTCATACACCTTTTTTGGGGGGGGGGGGAAACGGTTTCACGAATTAATAAAAAATAACAAAACAGTAAAGTTAGCCCAATTTTTTGGTAAAATATGAAAGACGATGTTACGCCGAGTAAATAGATACCCAACATGTCACGCTTTAAAAATTGCGCACACTCACGGAATGGCGCCAAACTGTGGTTTGAAAAACGTTTAGATATGTGGGCGGGACTTACGCGTGCGTTCGCTTCTGAGCGTGAGCTACCGGGGACAGGGGCGTTTTACATTTTTTTATTTTTTATTTTTTACTTATTGATTTATTTTTTTACATTTTTTTTTTGATCACTTTAATTCCTATTACAAGGAATGCAAACGTCCCTTGTAATAGGAATGGTGTGTGACAGGTCCTCTTTATGGAGAGAGGCGGGGTCAATAAGACCTCCCCCTCCCCCCACATCTCTCCTCCAGGCTGGAAAGCATGAGATTGAGGGAAAAAAAAATTCACCGATCTCATGCTTACTAGTGGCAATCGCGGCTTTGTATACTTCCGGGTGCTCCGGGCATGACATCATCACATCGCGCCCGGGCCTCCGACGGTCATAGAGATGACTGGTGACCATCCAGGCACCAGTCATCTCTATGGTTCCTATCCGGCGCAGGGCGATCCTTTCTCCGAGCCCCCAATGGCACGGGAGAGCCCGGAGAACCCCCGGATGTCGGCGGGAGGGGGGGAGATTTTTTTTCAAAATTGTCGCTCTATTTTTGTTTATAGCGCAAAAATAATAAAAAAAACGCAGAGGTGATCAAATACCACCAAAAGAAAACTCCGTTTGTGGGGGGGGCGTCAGTTTTGTTTGGGTGCCACGTCGCACGACCGCGCAATTGTCAGTTAACCACTTAAGGACCCCTTCACGCCGATATATGTCGGCAGAATGGCAGGGTTAGGCACAATCACGTACCTGTGGGTTCTGGAGCGCGCCACCGGCGGCGCGCTCGCGAATCGGTCCGAATCTCCGCGACCGCGCCTGTGGGACCCGCGGACCCGATCGACCACAGGAGCTGAAGAGCGGGGAGGGGTGAGTGTAAACAAACCTTCGCCGTTCTTCACTGTGGCAATGTCAGTGATCGTCTGTTCCCTGATATAGGGAAAGACGATCGGTGATGTCACACGTCCAGCCCCGCCCCCTACAGTTAGAAACACATATGAGGTCACACTTAACCCCTACAGCGCCCCCTAGTGGTTAACTCCCAAACTGCAAATGTCATTTTCACAGGGCATTTTTATAGCACTTTTCGCTGTGAAAATGGTCCCAAAACTGTGTCAAAATTGTCCGATGTGTCCGCCGTAATGTCGCAGTCACAAAAAAATTTTTAATAAACTTTTTTTTTTTTTTTTTTTTTTTATAAAAGTGCAATAAAACTATCCCCTATTTTGTAAACGTTATAGATTTTGTGCAAACCAATCGATAAACGCTTTTTTTTTTTACCAATAATATGTAGTAGAATACGTATCGGCCTAAACTGAGGAAAAAAAATTTTTTTATATATTTTTGGGGGATATTTATTATAGCAAAAATTTTAAAATATTTATTTTTTTTCAAAATTGTCGCTCTATTTTTGTTTTTAGCGCAAAAAAATAAAAACCTGCGGAGGTGATCAAATACCACCGAAAGAAAGCTCTGTTTGTGGGAGAAAAAAAGGACGCCAACTTTGTTTGGGAGCCGCGTCGCACGACCGCGCAATTGTCAGTTAAAGCGACGCAGTGCCGAATCGCAAAAAGGGGCAAGGTCCTTGACCTGCATAATGGTCCGGGGCTGAAGTTACCTCCACTGTGCAGCTCGTTTTGCACACAGTGGCCCAGATCCTCCTCTTCTCCTTCTGGGGTCCCTCGTCGGGTTGTCTCGGCTCCTCCCCCACAAGGACTTTCCACCTTCATGGGAAGCTCTGTCGCATGGTGGAAAGTTGTTTTGCGGGCGCGCTCCTGTGATACGGCCGGCGGCTACAGCCGGTCATTAAGGGGGTAAATCCCTTCCGGGGCTGAAGTGGTTAAATGTCTTTTCCATTCTTGGATGGAGGAGAGAATGATTAGAATCCCGTCAGGTTTTCTCTGTATCCAGCGGAGGACATTTTTCTACTCCAGCTGTCAAAATGACAGCAGAAAATGAGAAATCTCCCATCGCTGTCACCACAACAGGAATCCCCACTAAAGATTCCCCCGACCTTCTCTTCTGGTGACAACTGTAAAAAATGTCAGATTTTTCATCACTTTCTGTCCCGGAGAAGAGGGAACATCCGAGCGGAAAAACCTGATGAAAGCTCCAACCCCTCCCCCACTCCATCGGAAAACCAAAATGCATCGGAAGTACTTCAATGACTTGTGTTGGTGGGAAAATACAGAACACTTTATATGGTGAATTAGAACAGTTTTCTGCACATTGTGAACCATCACTTACCTCCCATCCATTACTTACCTCCCATCACTTACCTCCCATCACTTACCTCCCAATCCATCACTTACCTCCCATCACTAACCTCCCATCCATTACTTACCTCCCATCACTTACCTCCCATCACTTACCTCTCAATCCATCACTTACCTCCCATCACTTACCTCCCATCCATTACTTACCTCCCATCCATTACTTACCTCCCATCACTTACCTCCCATCACTTACCTCCCATCACTTACCTCTCAATCCATCACTTACCTCTCAATCCATCACTTACCTCCCATCCATCACTTACCTCCCATCACTTACCTCCCATCACTTACCTCCCATCACTTACCTCACAATCCATCACTTACCTCCCATCACTTACCTCCCATCACTTACCTCCCATCACTTACCTCCCATCACTTACCTCCCAATCCTCCCATCACTTACTTACCTCCCCTCCCATCACTTACCTCCCATCACTTACCATTACTTACCTCCCATCCCTTACCTCCCATCATTTACCCCCTAAGTCATCACTTACCTCCCATCACTTACCTCCCATCACTTACCTCCCAATCCATCACTTACCTCCCATCACTTACCTCCCATCACTTACCTCTCAATCCATCACTTACCTCCCATCACTTACCTCCCATCACTTACCTCCCATCACTTACCTCCCAATCCATTACTTACCTCCCATCCCTTACCTCCCATCATTTACCCCCTAAGTCATCACTTACCTCCCATCACTTACCTCCCATCACTTACCTCCCAATCCATCACTTACCTCCCATCACTTACCTCCCATCACTTACCTCCCAATCCATCACTTACCTCCCATCACTTACCCCCACCACTTACCCTCTAAGCCATCACTTACCTTCCAAATCATCACTTACCCCCTAAACCCTTTATAGGGTGGGTGTGGCCAACAGTGATATTGGATAGATGAGACATTCTCTAAGAGGGTTTCATGAGCACTTTGGGGCCCTCCAGATGATTTCATGGTCATTCTTTTAATTAACCACAACTGTTAAGCAGGGAGACATTCCAATCCAGCAAAGAGACCTCCCCATATATTCAGCAAAAAGACATCCCAATCCAGCAAGGAGACGGTCCCATTTTTTCAGCTCCATATATTCAAAGAGACATCCGAATCGAAGAAAAGGAGACACCCCCATATATTCAGCAAAGAGACTTCTCAATCCAGAAAAGAGACATCCCCATATAGCAAAGAGACTTTACCAACATACACCAGACTGCCTGTAAATAAAGACTGTTATATTGTGGGAGTACCTACATGTACCAGATTGCCTCTATATAGAGAGTGTTGTATTGCGGGAGCATCAACATACAGAAGCCATGGCCCAATCTCCTGCACTAGGGCAGCGCTCTGGGGGTCCATCTCACTTGAGTCTGAGTTACGGTCTCAGCACCAGTACAAGGCAGAAGCCAGGGGGCGGAGCACTAGTATGCGGTGGAGCAGGGAGGAGAAAGTTACATTATCCTATTCTGCTAGGGCCAGTAAATGCACGTTATTGGTTGCTAGGACGCTCAGCGGTCCTAGCAACCAATCATTTTGACAACAATGGCCAGCAGGAAGCTGGAACTCAGTGGAAATGGCAACTTGGGGCCCAATTTTTTAGGGATGCCCGGGACTCCTACATGTGTGGGGCCTGTGTCCCCCCCCCCCAGAGCCAGATGGCACCCCTGCCCATCAATGACCAAGGAGCCTGCCCTAGGTTGGCCCTCCTCTACAGAAACCCTTGCCTTGGCTTTTCACTCTCCCACACAAGCTGTTTACTAGCCAGAAGCACACCAAAATAACACGGGTTCCCTTATTTAAAGGTTCCCTCACCCAAAATGGCCACTTGTGTCGGATCAGACCACTTCTCCTCTTGAGGCACCCTATTAGAATCCCTAAGGGCTCAATTCCCTCATGAGACCCCCCCTTCCTATGCAATAATGGTACAAAGCCACCTAACGGTGGGAAGGCTAACTGCACTTGCCTACATACAACTGACGCTTCAGGGACACGCAAGTCCTCTTTATCAGAGTCGGCTCTAGGCTTTGTGAGGCCTTAGGAAAAGCTTGACATGGGGCCCCCACTCACACAAATGATGGGAAAAATAATTCAAAGACAAGAGCCTCTTCCCCACAACCCTGGCCGGTGGTTGGGGGGGGGTCTGCGGGCAGGGGGCTTATCGGAACCTGGAAGCCCCCTTTAACAAGGCGGGCCCCAGATCCTGCTGTTAAATAACTAAGGGGCGGGGGCAACCTGGTGATGTCACCTGGTAAACCCGCCCCCTTGTGACGTCATTGACTGAGGGCATGCTGGGTCATTGACGTCACAAGGGGTGGAGTCACCGATATTCACTGGTTATTAGGGATGCTCGTGGCTCCGCTCCTAAATAAAGCAGTGTTAAGGTCCCCTGTCCCTCAAAACTGGGGTAATGCATTGGGTAAGTATGGAGGCTGCTAGGCCCCTGTGAGTGCGAGGCCTTAGGTGACCACCTAATTTATCTAATTAAAGAGCTGCCTCTGCTCTTTATCTAAATGTCCTTTCAATTGGATAGATGGGAACCTGCAGGTCCCTGAAATGTAGATGAAGACATCTGCAGTGTCTGCTTTTGAGCTGAACGTTCCTCTCGCCGATCATCTGCTCTTGGGCTTTTGTTTGCAACAAGATTACCTGGAGACGCTTCTGATCACCTTCTGACCTCCTCGAAAATGCAGTTTTATAAACTGAGAAAGTAGATTTCCATAATCCAGTGAATCCTTCATATTCTTGGCCCTTTCTGACCTCCTGACCACCTTCTGAACTCCTAAGCTGCCTCAGTCTGCTGCCATTCACATACAATACAATACAATCCCCGACACTCACACACAGCCAGCGGGTTTCATCTATTGACCCCCCTATAGTGAATGGAGATTCCTGTGTGTTGCCATAAAGTCTTCATGTAAAGACGGTTCTCTAGGCTTTGAACTATAGAAAATACAGCTATGTGGTGAGTTTACTGAAACATTCCATCAGAAATGTTGAAGGAATTCATAAAAAAGAAAGTGAAGAATTAAATGACTGCATTGTGTTCCTTCTATAGTCACTGTGTGCATTCCCCCCTGGAGGAAGGGGGGCAGTGTGGTTCTTCCCCTGGAGGAAGGGGAGCAGTGTGGTTCTTCACCGGAGGAAGGGGAGCAGTGTGGTTCTTCACCGGAGAAAGGGGAGCAGTGTGGTTCTTCCCCTGGAGGAAGGGGAGCAGTGTGGTTCTTCCCCTGGAGGAAGGGGAGCAGTGTGGTTCTTCCCTTGGAGGAAGGGGAGCAGTGTGGTCCTTTCCCTGATAGAAGGGGAGCAGTGTGGTTCTTCTCCTGGAGGAAGGGCAGTAGTGTGGTTCTTCCCCTGGAAGAAGGGGAGCAGTGTGGTTCTTTCCCTGGAGGAAGGGGAGCAGTGTGGTCCTTTCCTTGGAAGAAGGGGAGCAGTGTGGTTCTTCTCTTGGAAGAAGGGGAGCAGTGTGGTTCTTCTCTTGGAGGAAGGGGAGCAGTGTGGTTCTTTCCCTGGAAGAAGGGGAGCAGTGTGGTTCTTCTCTTGGAGAAAGGGGAGCAGTGTGTTTCTTCACCTGGAAGAAGGGGAGCAGTGTGGTTTTTCCTTTGGAAGAAGGGGAGCAGTGTGGTCCTTCCCCTGCAGGAAGGGGAGCAGTGTGGTCCTTCCCCTGGAGGAAGAGGAGCAGTGTGGTCCTTCCCCTGGAGGAAGGGGAGCAGTGTGGTCCTTCCCCTGGAGGAAGGGGAGCAGTGTGGGCCTTCCCCTGGAGGAAGGGGAGCAGTGTGGTCCTTCCCCTGGAGGAAGGGGAGCAGTGTGGTCCTTCCCCTGCAGGAAGGGGAGCAGTGTGGTCCTTCCCCTGCAGGAAGGGGAGCAGTGTGGTCCTTCCCCTGGAGGAAGAGGAGCAGTGTGGTCCTTCCCCTGGAGGAAGGGGAGCAGTGTGGTCCTTCCCCTGGAGGAAGGGGAGCAGTGTGGTCCTTCCCCTGGAGGAAGGGGAGCAGTGTGGTCCTTCCCCTAGAGGCCAGGAACTGTCATTTTGTCAAAAGAGGCTGGGAACGATCATTTTGTCACAATATGCCAGGAACTGTCATTTTGTCAGAAGAGGCCGTGAACTGTCATTTTGTCAGAAGAGGCCGTGAACTGTCATTTTGTCAAAAGAGGCCGGGAACTGTCATTTTGTCAGAAGAGGCCGTGAACTGTCATTTTGTCAAAAGAGGCCGGGAACTGTCATTTTGTCAGAAGAGGCCGTGAACTGTCATTTTGTCAAAAGAGGCCGGGAACTGTCATTTTGTCACAATATGTCAGGAACTGTCATTTTGACAGAGGAGGGTGTGAACTATCATTTTGTCAGAAGAGGCCAGGAACTGTCATTTTGTCACAAGAAGCCAGGAACTGTCATTTTGTCAGAAGAGGCCGGGAACTATCATTTTGTCAGAAGAGGCCGGGAACTGTCATTTTGTCACAATATGTCAGGAACTGTCATTTTGACAGAGGAGGGTGTGAACTGTCATTTTGTCAGAAGAGGCCGTGAACTGTCATTTTGTCAGAAGAGGCCGGGAACTATCATTTTGTCAGAAGAGGCCGGGAACTGTCATTTTGTCACAAGAAGCCAGGAACTGTCATTTTGTCAGAAGAGGCCGGGAACTGTCATTTTGTCAGAAGAGGCCGGGAACTGTCATTTTGTCAGAAGAGGCCGGGAACTATCATTTTGTCAGAAGAGGCCAGGAACTGTAATTTTGACAATAGAGGCCGGAAACTGCCATTTTGTAAAAAGAAGCTGGGAACTGTCATTTTGTCACAAGAGGCCAGGAACAGTCATTTTGACAATAGAGGCCGGAAACTGTCATTTTGTCAGAAGAGTGAAAAGAAGTGAGGAACTCTCATTTTGTCAGTAGAGGCCGGAAATGCAGGGAAAAGATCCCCCACGCATTTCCTAAAATGCACCCGCAGGGCAGGGGAGAACAGAACCGTGTGGTGCTGCAGCACCTTGCAGATTTTTATATCTGAAAACTAGCTGTGTTTTAGATGCATGGGGGGTGACATCAATAGTGAATGCCCCCCCCCCCCCCCTGTGCGTCTTCTAAAGAGCAGTGCATGTTGGCTGCAGGCGTGCAAACACATTAAATTGACATGCACTCCCACACCCACCGCAGTATGGACCTAGCATTAGAAAACTGGTTTCTATGTGCGCTCATGTTGTGCCTGTGCTGATCAATGCTGATGAACACACCTGGTGTAGATGAGCCCCAGACACTGAGAGCTGCTAATTATCTCACCTGTGCTTCTCTGAGGATCTGTGGCCAAAAAACGTTCTGCTAATGAACTCACCTGTGTACCTGGAGATGTCTGGAAATCCTGTTCATCTGAGACCACTGCAATATTATCATTGTAGTTTGGGAATAAGGGAGAAGAGGCACCCCACATTACACTGCTTTATATAAAGAGGGAGAGGACACGTCCCTGAGGAACCCCACATTACACTGCTTCATATAAAAATGTAGAGGACATGCCCCTGAGGAACCCCACATTACACTGCTTTACACTTTACACTGCCTCCAATCTCCCTCTGCCTCCAATCTCCCTCTGCCTCCATCGTCCCCTGCCTCCATCCCCCTCTGCGGTGCCACCAACAACCCCTGTCTCCATCCCCCACCCTCTGCGGTGCTACCATCCCCCTCTATAGTTGCCACCTCATCCCTTTAAACCCGAACACATATGAATTACACAGGTTCTGTGGCTGATTAAGATGGTAATTAAACTCATTTGGTGCCTTATCTGTATTAAATTAGCCTCAGAACCTGTGTAATTCATATGTGTTCGGGTTTAAAGGGATGAGGTGGCAACCCTATCCCCCTCTGCGGTGCCACCAACACCCCCTGCCTCCAATCACCCCCTGCCTCCATTGTCCCCTGCCTCCACCCCCCTCTGCGGTGCCACCGCAGCCGCCATCACCCCCTGCCTCCAATCACCCCCTGCCTCCAATCTCTATGCGCCGTTCCAAGCCAATTAGATCTCAGCTATTTTTACTGGCACATTCCTGCAACCACGGACATTTACGAACGGGGGAAAAAAGTGCCCGGTTGTACAAACTGTGCGTAAAAATACGGACGGTTGGCAACAGTTGGCAAAAACGATATAATATGAGGTCAAGCCTAAAAAACTTTCAATTGCATCCAATCTGGCAGGCGCTTGCATTAACATCTAAAGGAAATTTGTACAACAAAATGGAACATGTTTGGCCAGCCTAAGCCTTTAAACATGTGTGCACAAAAAAAAATCATAGCAATGACACCTTCAGCTGTCAGCAAAAGGGGTCAGTGGTTCATCCAGCCCTGCTGGTGAGGAGGAGGAGGGGGGGGGGGGGGTGATCCATCCTGGCAGCATGCTAAAACTGCACACTGAGCCATGGGTGATAAGAGGATTGTACACAGGCAGATAAGGATCTTTAATTGCAGAAGAGATATGGTGGGGGACATGCCACACATTTTCTTTGTTTTATTGAAGTTCCACTTTAAATGGAAGAATGTGACTCATGCTGGGGACACAAAATCTACTTTTCATACAAAAAAAAAAAAGGAAAAGTGAAGGAGCTGGCATGCAATGCCCCAATTCGGCCACTAGGTGTCAGGCGTCGCTATGGTTCCGCACACATCCCTCCCTCCCTCCCTCTCTCCATCCCTGCTCCTCCTCATCCAGCTCTTTGGGCTCCAGCAGATGCAGCAGCAGCATTCCCCGGTTCTCCATCCACAGAGAAGGAGCCAGGCTGAGCAGGGAACTGGGCAGAGAGGAGGGAAGGCTTGCAGGGGGCATTGGACACCCCACCTGGCACAGAACCGCAAGGCACCAGCTGCAAAACTTCTGCCCTGGCATTGCCCACCCTTTACGGGCACATAAACTTTCCGCTGAAGATTCTGGACATGGGGATGTAAGGCTTCCAAGGAGACTCAGTGCCATCAACTTCACTGCCCTGGGGGTCTAAGTGAAGGCTCAGGAACCCCTCAGTAAAGAGGGCTCACCATCCTGACTGGCAAACAGGTTGGCATTGGGGGAGAGAGCACAGCTGTCTACACATCTCTCTACAATTCTACCCACAAGGATTACAACCAGAGAATGCCCGGAGGATACGGCTGGCACAGCCTTCAATGGATAACGATGCTGGCACTGGTGTGCCAAGCCTGGGCTCAAGGTAGGCACCTCTCTTTCTCTCTGTAGGATGGGCATGCTTCCAGAGGGCACTGCGATCAGCCATCGCAGCCAGCACCCCTCTGTGCCACATTGTAATACATACAGAGCAATGACTGCCAGGTGCATGGGATGCTGGCATATATAGGTGTGTGTGTGCTGGGGTGACTCTGGGTATTGGCAATGTGGGGTGCTCTGGGTATTGGCAGTGTTGGGTGCTCTGGCCATTAATGCTGGGTGACTCAGTACTGGGTAACTCTAGCTGTTGACAGGGCTGGGTATTGACAATATTCCGTCCTCTGGTTGTTGGCAGGGTTGGGTAACTCTGGCTGATGGCATTGCTGGACACCTGGCTGTTTGTAGGATTGGGTGACTCTGGGTATTGGCAGTGTTGGGTCCTCTGACTATTGGCAATGTTGGATGACCCCAGATTTTGGCAGAGATGGGTGACTCTTCTTATTGGCAATGTTGGGTGCTCTGGCTATGGCTATTGGCAGTGTTCGATGACTTTGGCTGCTGGCAGTGCTGGGTGAGGGTGACTGACTATTGGCAATGTTGAGTGCTCTGGCTATTAGCAGTGCTGGGTGAATCCAGCTTTTGACTTAATTGGGTGGCTCTGACTGTTGACAATTTTGGGTAACTTTAGCTGTTGGCAGTATTGGATGACTCTGGCTATTGGCGATGTTTGGTGATCTGGCTATTAGCTTGGTGGTTGGCAATTGTCAATGTTGGGTGACTCTGGCTGTTGGCACTGCTGGGTGACTGTTGGCAGGGTTGGGTGACCATTGGGTATTGGCAGCGTTTGGGTGCTTTGGCTACTGGGTGGCTGGCTATTGACATTGTTGGGGGACTCTGGCTGTTGGCAATGTTGGGTGACTCTGGCTGTTGGCAGAGCTGGGTGACTCTGGCTGTTGGCAGTGTTGGGTGACTGGTTGTTTTTAATGTTGGGTGCTTTGGCTACTAGCAATGCTGGGTGGCTGGCTATTGGCATTGTTGGGTGACTCTGGCTGTTGGCAGAGCTGGGTGACTCTGGCTATTGACAGTGTTGGGTGACTCTGGCTATTGACAGTGTTGGGTGACTCTGGCTGTTGGCAATGTTGGGTGACTGGTTATTTTTAATGTTGGGTGCTCTGGCGATTGGCAATGTTGGGTGACTCTGGCTGTTGGCAGAGCTGGGTGACTCTGGCTATTGGCAGTTTTGGGTGCTCTGGCTGTTGGCAAATGCTGGGTCACTCTCGCAATGCTGCTTTGGCAAAGTAAAAAAAAGTGGATTTAGAACAAATATGAAACAATTGTATCTTCTGCTTCCCTTTCCCTCGGTATCAGTTCCCTGAATATTGTATCTTTCTGGCTACCTGGTGCTACAGATTGTGTTGGAAAGATAACCCTTTCACTGTCTTGGTGTAAAAGTAAATGGGTGCAGTTGACTATCTCTCTCTCTCTCTCTCTCTCTCTCTCTCTCTCTCTCTCTCTCTCTCTCTCTCTCTCTCTCTCTCTCTCTCTATCTATCTATCTATCTATCTATCTATCTATCTCTCTATCTCTCTATCTCTCTATCTATCTATCTTCCTACCGTTGGGTCTGGTACTATTATAGCTCAGGACCTGCAGGCTAGGCAGCACAGTGTGCCGCTGACAATGAACCCTATCAGTTGCTAAGTGCCTCTGTCTTTGGCTCGGCGTGTCATTGGTATTCTGAGCGTTCCCTGTACAGTATCCACTGAGCTCCACACTGCACATCCCATGGGCACATCACCGCCTCTGCCTGTCATAGCTGAAGTTTAATGCCACCCTTCCCGCTAACCCCGGTGCCCTTCACCCTTCCCACCAACCCCGGTGCCCTTCACCCTTCCCACCAACCCCGGTGCCCTCCACCCTTCCCACCAACCCCCCTGACCTCAACCCTTCCTGCCAAACCCGGTGCCCTCCACCCTTCCTGCCAAACCCAGTGCCCTCCACCCTTCCCACCAACCCCCCTGACCTCCACCCTTCCCGCCAAACCCGGTGCCCTCCACCCTTCCCGCCAACCCCAGTGCCCTCCACCCTTCCCACCAACCCCAGTTCCCTCCATCCCTCTGCCAACCCCCCTGCCCTCCACCCTTCCCTCCAATGCTCCTGCCCTCCACCATTCCCACCAACAACCTTGCCCTACACCCTTCCCACCAACCCCCCTGACCTCCACCCTTCCCGCCAAACCCGGTGCCCTCCACCCTTCAAGCCAACCCCAGTGCCCTCCACCCTTCCAGCCAACCCCAGTGCCCTCCACCCTTCCCGCCAACCCCAGTGCCCTCCATCCCTCCGCAGACCCCCCTGCCCTCCACCCTTCCCTCCAATCCTCCTGCCCTCCACCATTCCCACCAACAACCATGCCCTCCACCCATACCACCAACCCCAGTGCCCTCTATCCTTCCCACCGACCCCCCTGCCCTCCACCCTACCCTCCAATACCCCTACCCTTCACCCTTCCTGCCAACCCCGGTGCCCTCCACCCTTCCCACCAACACCAGTGCCCTCCACCCTTCCCGCCAACCCCCCTGCCCTCCACCCTTCCCTCCAACCCCGGTGCCCTCCACCCTTCCGGCCAACCCTGGTGTCCTCCACCCTTCTTGCCAACCCCCCTGCCCTCCACTTTTCCCACCAACCCCCCTGCCCTCCACCCTTCCCACCAACCCCCCTGTCCTCCACCCTTCCTCCTTGACCCAGCGATAGACTTCTGGCCAATGCTGATTAGTTCTATTTTGTCACCTCTGGCCACTAACTCATGTGACTATGGAGGCCACCATGGTGGTGGGTTTTGGTAGCCAAATATCTACCTAGGTGTGGCAAGGGGGTCAAGCAGGTGGTACTCCACTGGTAGTGGTGGGATTTTATCAGATGAAGATTATTATGTCCTATAGGTTCTGGCTTGCAGGTTGTGAGTTGTACTATCCATGGGCAGGCTGTGTGCCAGTATATGGACTATATCTGTGCCAACCGTCCCGGCGGTCCCCAGAGGGGGAACACGGAGCACGCTCATCATTTATTGACTGTTCTTGGATTTTAGGTCAGATTTTAGTCCAAATGAGAATTTTATTAATCATTTTGTTGAATTGATTTGTTTTTTTTGTTTCCTCTTTTCTTTTCTTCTGTTTTTTTTTTTTTTAAACAAATGTTGTGTAAAGTGATTAGGGTGTTGGGGGAGTAATTTCAGAACTGTATTTAGCTGGTCTGTCATAAAAATAAAATTTCGGTATTATCACACTAAATTTCCTCCCCGCCAATCAGGAGGCAGGTCTGGTTCCCGATTGGCCACACTGTCAGGCGATCCTATTAGATGCCTAGCGCTTTGGCGGAAGACACGTGGCGGAGGAAGCTGGAAGAGCGCACACCAAAAAAACTGTCCGAAATCCATCCAGGGCCTTATGGATGAGGGGTGCCTGACTAACTCAGATCAGCAAAGGTCACCTTGAAGGAGGGGTCCCACCGGGGCCCCCAAAACGTTGGTGAATGATCTGCATTTACTTTTTTATGGCTGTTTTTGCATTTTACGACCTCAATCGTTTTTTTTTTGCGGCGCACTGGCGCCGATCTGCGTCTCAGCAACTTTTCTCCGGTTCCCCGCCATAGAACAGAATCTCCATCTACATACCTTGGTTGTAAATTTGAAACATTCCATAAAACTTTGATCCTCTTTAATCGGCGAGAAATTGACAAAATTGCTCCTGAACGAAGGCGGGCGGCGAGCGAAGCGCGTGGAGTCGGAGAGCTTTTGTCTTTTTATATTAGAGTGCGTTATTTTGCATTACTTCCCTCGTCTATTTCTGTTCTTCGTTCATCGAGAGCGCCGTAAATCCTTCCCGATGAGTTATGGCGGCCTCTTGAGCGATGCACTCTACATCGCCGACGAGTGATATACAGATGGAATTTTTTATTTTTTGATGGAGAATCGCGCACTGCGTTTATTAATCCGCGCCGCCGCATGCGGAGATTGAGGAGCTTTTAGAGGGATGTATATTTTTATTTCTTATACATGTGTGATTGGAAATAGATTAAACCACGGCAAAAAAAGGGTTCCTGTTTCCTCCGATAATATTCCGATCAGAAGCGTTTTATTGTATCTGTTTAATAAGTGCAACAAAGTATCTGTAAATGTGGAATTAAATCCTCTTTTCTATCTATCTAATCTATCATCAATCGTAATTAAAAAAAAAAAAAAATTATATTTTTATTTTATTTTTTATATATTTTTATTTCAAGTGATTTTTTTTATCTTTTTGTATTTCTATCAAGTAAAATAAAATGGTTTAGAATGGAAAGAATAGAAAAAAAATAATAAGAAAATCTATAAACTAAAAATAAAAAGATTAAAAAAAAATAATATAAATATAATATAGAAGTGATAAAAAAAAAAAAAATTAAAAAGATTTTTTTTATATATTTTTTTATTTTATTTCAAATTCATTTCTTTTATCTTTTTGTAGTTTTATTTTATATTTTTATAATCATTTATTTTTTTATATATTTTTTTATTTTTATATTATATTTGTATTTTTTTTATCTTTTTTATTTAAATATTTTTTTTTACTGTATTTTAAATTCATTTTTTTTCTTTTTGTAGTTTTATTTTATATTTTTTAATCTTTTTTTATTTTTATATTTATAATTATTTATTTTTTAATATTTTTATATTTTATATTTTTTCATTTTTATATTTTTTCATTTTTATATATTTATTTTATATTTATATATATATATATATATATATATATATATATATATATATATATATATATATATATATATATTTTTATCTTATTCCTTCCATATCTTTCCAGCTTGGGACTTTTATGCCGTACTTCTTCTCATTCGCCGCCCAGAGGATGTGATACTTTTTTATAGGTTTTGCATCCCTAAAGTACGAATTTATTTTTATATTATATTTGTAATTTTTTTTATCTTTTTATTTATATATTTTTTTATTTCAAATTCATTTTTTTTTCTTTTTGTAGTTTTATTTTATATTTTTTAATATTTTTTTATTTATAATTATTTATTTTTTAATATGTTTTTATTTTTATTTGATATTTTTTCATCATTTTTATATTTATAATTTTTTTTATATATTTATTTTATATTTATATATATATATATATATATATATATATTTTTATCTTATTCCTTCCATATCTTTCCAGCTTGGGACTTTTATGCCGTACTTCTTCTCATTTGCCGCCCAGAGGATGTGATACTTTTTTATGGGTTTTGCATCCCTAAAGTACGAATTTACAGTACCCCTCCTTTGACCTTGTGCCCCCCCCCCCCCCCACATAGCCTGGGGTGAGATATTGGGTGGCTGATTGTCACACCTATTTTTGGATGTGTTGTTAGTTTTGAAAGTTGGATTGATCTGTTATCCTTCAGCATTATGGACAGGAAAGCTTGCACTCCAGTGCCGAAGAAGCGGGAGCACCACGAAACGCGTAGACTGAACTATTGAGTGCTAAGGTTTCTTAAATGCTGTATGACATATACCTATTTTTGGATGTGTTGTTAGTTTTGAAGGTTGGATTGATCTTTGAATGTCATTATTTTGTACAGGAAATCTTACACTCCAGTGCTGAAGAAGCGGGAGCATGGCGAAACGCGTAGACTGAATTAGTTAGCGCTAAGCTTTCTGAAGGGTTGTATTACATATACTTATGATTGGAAATGGATCCCTCTTTTTTTATATATGGTTGGGGATGTTTCTACAATGTGGTATATAATATACACATCATGTTTTATTTAAAACATTTTTTCTATTTATCAATATTGGTTATTCCCGGGGGGGGACAAATATAAAGTCCCATATTTTATGTGTTGTTCTGACTTGTACTCCCATTGGAAATGTGCCCCCCTCCCCCTCCATATTTCACTTCACTTTTGGGGAGCGCACATGTAACCTCTCCCCGATGGCCGGCGGAGGGACTACATGTCCCATGGTCGGTTCAGGCAGGGCTATTTTTCAGTGGAAATGCAGTTCTGGCGCCTTCAGCACTGAATGTATGAAATAGCAAGGGGTGCCGGGATGTGCTGAAGGGTCTATTGATGCTGGCTGCTGGGGGATCTATTCTAACTGGAGGGCATCTTTTTTTTTTTGCAATGAACTCTATTGTTACTGAGGGTGAGTGTTATGGGGAATCTATTGTTACTGGGGGGGGGTCAGTTGTTGCTGGGAGACATCAACTGATGAGGGAGGGGCCTATTGTTTCTTGGAGTGATCTTCTTTCGAGGGAGGAGTCTATTGTTGCTGGGAGATATCTAATGTTGAGGGAGGGGTCTATTGTTTCTGGGAGACATCAACTGATGAGGGAGGGGCCTATTGTTGCTGGGAGATATCTTCTGTTGAGGGAGGAGTCTATTGTTTCTGGGAGAGATCTTCTGTTGAGGGAGGGGTCTATTGTTGCTGGGAGAGATCTTCTGTTGAGGGAGGGGTCTATTGTTGCTGGTAGACATCTTCTGTTGAGGGAGGGGTCAATTGTTTCTGGGAGACATCAACTGATGAGGGAGGGGCCTATTGTTGCTGGGAGATATCTTCTGTTGAGGGAGGAGTCTATTGTTTCTGGGAGAGATCTTCTGTTAAGGGAGGAGTCTATTGTTGCTGGGAGAGATCTTCTATTGAGGGAGGAGTCTATTGTTGCTGGGAAAGATTTTCTGTTGAGGGAGGGGCCTATTGTTGCTGGGAGAGATCTACTGTAGAGGGAGGGGTCTATTGTTGCTGGGAGAGATCTACTGTAGAGGGAGGGGTCTATTGTTGCTGGGAGAGATCTACTGTAGAGGGAGGGGTCTATTGTTGCTGGGAGAGATCTTCTGTTGAGGGAGGAGTCTATTGTTGTTGGGAGAGATCTACTGTAGAGGGAGGGGTTTATTGTTGCTGGGAGAGATCTACTGTAGAGGGAGGGGTCTATTGTTGCTGGGAGAGATCTTCTGTTGAGGGAGGAGTCTATTGTTATTGGGAGAGATCTACTGTTGAGGGAGGGGTCTATTGTTGCTGGGAGAGATCTTCTGTTGAGGGAGGGGTCTATTGTTGCTGGGAGAGATCTTCTGTTGAGGGAGGGGTTTATTGTTGCTGGGAGAGATCTACTGTAGAGGGAGGGGTCTATTGTTGCTGGGAGAGATCTACTGTAGAGGGAGGGGTCTATTGTTGCTGGGAGAGATCTTCTGTTGAGGGAGGAGTCTATTGTTGTTGGGAGAGATCTACTGTAGAGGGAGGGGTTTATTGTTGCTGGGAGAGATCTTCTGTTGAGGGAGGGGTCTATTGTTGCTGGGAGAGATCTTCTGTTGAGGGAGGGGTCTATTGTTGCTGGGAGAGATCTACTGTTGAGGGAGGAGTCTATTGTTGCTGGGAGAGATCTTCTGTTGAGGGAGGGGTCTATTGTTGCTGGGAGAGATCTTCTGTTGAGGGAGGAGTCTATTGTTGTTGTGAGAGATCTACTGTTGAGGGAGGGGTCTATTGTTGCTGGAAGAGATCTTCTGTTGAGGGAGGGGTCTATTGTTGCTGGCTTCCGGAGAGTATACTGATGCCAGGTTATTGGGAATGAAAAGAGAGAGAGTGTAAGAAGAAATGAAAGAAAGAAGGAAATAAGAACGAAAGAGAGAGAAGGAATGAAAAAAAAGTGAGAGTCAGGGAAAGCAGGGATGAAAGAGGGAGGAAAGAAGGAAAAAAGAGAGGGAAAGACGGAATGAATTCAAGAGAGTGGCAAAAAATGAATAAAATAGAGAGGCAAGGAGGAAAGAAAGAAAGAGAGGGCCGTATTGAAAGAGAGAGAGAGAGAGAGAGGGGGGGGGGGAAAGAAGGAATGAATGAAAGTGAGAGGGAAAGAAAGAATAAAATGGAGAGGCAAGGAAGGGATAAAAGAAAGAGAGAGGGGAAGAAGGAATGAAAGAGAGAGAAAAAGGGAAAATAGAATGAAAGAGTGAGGGGAAAGAATGAAGGAGAGTGAGGGAAAGAATTAAAAAAGAATGAAAGAAAGAGAAAGAAGGAATGAAAGAGATGGAGGGAAAGAAGGAAAAAATATTGAAAGAGAGAGGAATGAAAAGGAGAGGGAAAAAACAATGAAAGAGTAAAAGAAAGAGAGAGGGAAAGAAGGAATGAAAGAGAGAGAGATGAAGGAAAAAAGAATGAAAGCGAGAGAGGGAAAGGTGGAATGAATTCAAGAGAGTGGGAAAAAAGGAATAAAATAGAGAGGCAAGGAAGGAATGAAAGAAATAGAGGGACGTATTGAGAGAGAGAGAGAGAGAGAGAGAGAGAGAGAGAGAAAAGGAAAGAAGTTAAAAAAAAACGAAAGAGAGAGAGAGGGAAAATGAAGAAAGAGAGGAAGAAAGAATGAAAGAAAGAGAGGGAAATAAGGGATGAAAGAGAGAGAGGGAAAGAAGGAATGAATGAAAGAGAGAGGGGAAGAAATAATAACATGGAGAGGCAAGGAAGGAATGAAAGAAAGAGTGGAAGAAGGAATGAAAGAGAGAGAAAAAGGAAAACAGAATGAAAGAGTGAGGGGAAAGAAAGAGTGAAGGAGAGTGAGGGAAATAATTAAAAAAGAATGAAAGAAAGAGAAAGAGGGAATGAAAGAGATGGAGGGAAAGAAGGAAAAAAGATTGAAAGAGAGAGGGGAAGAAGGAAGGAAATAGAGAGACTAGAATGGAATGAAAGAGAGCGATAAAGAATGAAAGAGAGAGAGAGGGAAAGAAATAATAAAATGGAGCGACAAGGAAGGAATGAAAGAGATGGAGGGAAAGAAGGGAAAAAGATTGAAAGAGAGAGGGAAAGAAGGAATGAAATAGAGAGGGAAAAAAAGAATGAAAGAGAGAAAGGGAAAGAAGGAACTAAGGAGAGTGAGGGAAAGAATTAAAAAAGAATGTAATAGGAAGAAAGAAGGAATGAAAGAGATTGAGGATAAGAAGGAAAAAATTATTAAAGAGGAACAAAAGGAAAAAAAGAATGAAAGAGAGAGAGGGGAAAAAGGAATAAAATAGAAAGGCAAGGAATGAAAGAGAGGGAGAAAGAAGGGGAAAAGAATGAAAGGGAGAGAGAGAGAGAGGCAATAAAGGAATGAAAGAGAGGGAGAAAGAAGGGGAAAAGAATGAAAGGGAGAGAGAGAGGCAATATAGGAATGAAAGAGAGCGATAATGAATGCAAGAGAGAGGGGAAAAGGGAATAAAATAGAGAGGCAAGGAATGAAAGAGAGGGAAAAAGAAGGGGAAAAGAATGAAAGGGAAAGAAAGAGGGAATAAAGGAATGAATGAAAGAGAGAGGGAAAGAAGAAAAAAAAAATGAAAACGAGAGAGAAATAATGAATGAAAAAGAGGTAAAGAAGGAAAGAAGAATGAGAGAACGAGTTGCACCATTATAAGAAGAATGACACTTCTTGTATTGACCAATCAGGAGTGGGCTGATGTCAGACGTATTTTCTGTGCTCTCGGGTGTGTGATGGCGGAACGCACACAAAATCGCGCATGCTCCCACAACGCAGAAAAATCGCACATCCCTTTTGCAGCACACCTCTCTGACGGTCTTATTTCATTGGTCAGCTTGGGTCGGTGATGTCATCGCTGTAACACATTGCAATGCTCTGCAGTGCCTCACATTTCCATACAGGTGTGGGAAAAAAGCGCAGCGCCCCGCAGCGCCCCGCAGCGCATGCACGTGAAATCCCCGGCACTCGTGCATTGTGCGCACCTCCTATAGAAGCGGCGGGCTGCCTCGGGAAGGGTTAATCTTCCTGCGGATATAAACAGTCAGGGATGTACAGATCTGCGCCTCCCTCTGGATCCCGCAGCCGTGTGACATGTTTATAATTAAACTGCTATTGTAGATAAACAGGGACGCCCGGCTGCCAGATCCACAGATGTTACCTTGTTTATTGACTGGAAGATTGGCAAACCCAACCGCCTCGCGTGCCGCGCCGCTACCGCTCTGATCATTTTATTTAAGGCAGAACTCCAGCCAAAAACGAGATAAGAATGGAGAGGCCATTCAAATAAAATCAGCTGCTGCAATATTCACCTTCAATCCAGAGATTTCCCCCGCAGTACTTCTTACTGCCACTAGATGTCCCCAGTCCAATGGCCAGCATCATTCAGCCTGCTACCTCAGAGTCCGCCCTGGACTTGCTGTCAGCCCGTGATTGGACAGTGACAGGAGAAGCAGCACAGTCATGAGCTCATCTCTCTGTCACTCTGCTCTCTCCTGCTGTCAGCATGCTTCTTTGGCGCTTTGTGCTGCTTCTTCATCTCACACTGCAGCCCTGCTGTACAGGGATTGATACCAGGCTAGAATCGGGTACTTACATTACCTGCACCATGAATAAAGCTTCTTTTTGTGCGATTTTGGAGCGGAGGGATGCCCATTCACATGAATAGTGCTGCTACAAAAAGCGTGCAGTCGCCAAAAATGTGATGCAGTAGCGGTGTAGCAGGAATGTGCCACATATCAGTGTTGATCAGTGCCCATCAGTCTCGCATATCAGTGCTACCCATCAGTGCTACATATCAGTGCTGCCCATCAGTGCCCACCAGTGCTGCATATCAGTGCTGATCAGTTCCTATTAGTGCCGCATATCAGTTTTCATCAGTGCTGCCTTTTAGTGCCTATCGGTGCTTCCTATTTGTGCCCATCAGTGCCGCATATCAGTTGTCATCAGTGCCCATCAGTGCTGCATATCAGTGCCAATCAGTGCTGATCTATTGCTATCAGTGGTGCATATCAGTGACCATCAGTGTTGCTTATTAGTGCCCATCAGTGCTGATCTATCGCTATCAGTGTTGCATATCAGTGACCATCAGTGTTGCTTATTAGTACCCATCAGTGCTGATCAGTTGCTGTCTGTGTTGCATATCATTACCCATCAGTGCTGCATATCAGTGCCCATCAGTGCTGATCTATTGCTATCAGTGGTGCATATCAGTGACCATCAGTGTTGCTTATTAGTGCCCATCAGTGCTGATCTATCGCTATCAGTGTTGCATATCAGTGACCATCAGTGTTGCATATTAGTGCCCATCAGTGCTACATATCCGTGCCCATCAGTGCTGATCTATTGCTATCAGTGGTGCATATTAGTACCCATCAGTGCTGCATATCAGTGCCCATCGGTGCTGATCTATTGCTATCAGTGTTGCATATCAGTGCCCGTCAGTGCTGCTTTTTAGTGCCCATCGGTGCTACATATCAGTGCCCATCAGTGCTGATCAGTTGCTATCAGTGTCGCATATCAGTGCCTATCAGTGCTGCTTATTAGTGCCCATCAGTGCTGATCAGTTGCTATTAGTGTTACATATCAGTGCCGCATATCAGTACCCATCAGTGCTGCTTTTTAGTGCCACCCAGTGCTGCATATCAGTGCCCATAAATGCCACATATCAGTGCCCATTAGTGCTGCTTATTAGTGCCCATCAGTGCTGATCAGTTGCTATTAGTGTTACATATCAGTGCCGCATATCAGTACCCATCAGTGCTGCTTTTTAGTGCCCCCCAGTGCTGCATATCAGTGCCCATAAATGCCACATATCAGTGCCCATCAGTGCTGCTTATTAGCGCCAATCAGTTCTTCAGATCAGTGCCCATCAGTGAAGGAGAAAAATTACTTCTTTAGAACATTTTATAACAGAAACAAAGAAAAAATTTTTTTCCTCTTTTTTTCTTTATTAAATTTATTTAGTAAAAAATAATAAAGATCCAAAATCTGTCACTTTGAGTTTCTTTTTATATATAAGAATGAATTGCCGTAGCGCGGCAGAAATGAAGGAAAATGCACTAAAACCTGCGACATGTTTGCGTTTCCTCCATTCCTGATTGGCACCCCAAACGCCGGCCGCAACCGCACATTTTCCTGCCTGTTTTCCGTGACAGATGTGCCACTTGCGCAATGCAGAACGCGGCTCAAAGAGAGCGCGCCAATAAAAACGCACAAAAAAAAACCGCGCCGCTCAACAAGGGTCATCCGCTATTTGTGACATTCGTGTTCTCGGTATTGGAATACTTTCATTGCTATTCTGAATCCGCGGCAATGCTGGGCCTTGTAGTTCCTCAGCGGCGGTAAGTTCTCAGCTACCCCCGGATTTCATCGCAGCGGAAGGCGTTGGAGCCGGGGGAGGGGGGGGCGGGGCTGTGATTGTTTATTGGCCGGACGCTGGGCGCCGTGTAAAGTCATGTTATTGGAATCTCAATTTGTCAATAAATATCGAATTAGAATATTCATGTCTGTGTCTCGGGTGCCATTAATCGTCCTGTAAGTGGCGATAATACGCGGCACGCGGCCTCCGTCTGGAAGAGACTTCCACCTTCGTAATAAGTGTCTGCGAGAGCGTAAAGGAGACCCCCTCCCAATCACAGCAGCAGTGACAGTTAAGCCACGCCCCCTGGTGTGCGCCGTGACCGGGAGTTGTAATGACACATTGTACTATTTATTTATAATTTTAAGTAACTTTATTGCAATGAGACAAAATGACATTTCATTCTTCTTTATGCAGCGGATGGTACGTGTTGGGCTGGCCCGGGCGCAGCCCATCGCATATGGCGCCAATGGGCCCTAAACTGACCACATAACTTGAACTCAATGGGCCCTAAACTGACCACATAAACTGAACTCAATGGTCCCTAAACTGACCACATAACCTGAACTCAATGGTCCCTAGACTGACCACATAACCTGAACTCAATGGGCCCTAAACTGACCACATAACCTGAACTCAATGGGCCCTAAACTGACCACATAACCTGAACTCAATGGGCCCTAAACTGACCACATAACCTGAACTCAATGGGCCCTAAACTGACCACATAACCTGAACTCAATTGGCCCTAAACTGACCACATAACCTGAACTCAATGAGCCCTAAACTGACCACATGACCCGAACTCAATGAGCCCTAAACTGACCAAATAACCTAAACTCAATGGGCCCTAAACTGACCACATAACCTAAACTCAATGGGCCCTAAACTGACCACATAACCTGAACTCAATGAGCCCTAAACTGACCACATAACCCGAACTCAATGAGCCCTAAACTGACCAAATAACCTGAACTCAATGGGCCCTAAACTGACCACATAACCTGAACTCAATGGGCCCTAAACTGACCACATAACCTGAACTCAATGGGCCCTAAACTGACCACATAAACTGAACTCAATGGTCCCTAAACGGACCACATAACCTGAACTCAATGGTCCCTAAACGGACCACATAACCTGAACTCAATGGGCCCTAAACTGACCACATAACCTGAACTCAATGGGCCCTAAACTGACCACATAACCTGAACTCAATGGGCCCTAAACTGACCACATAACCTGAACTCAATTGGCCCTAAACTGACCACATAACCTGAACTCAATGAGCCCTAAACTGACCACATGACCCGAACTCAATGAGCCCTAAACTGACCAAATAACCTAAACTCAATGGGCCCTAAACTGACCACATAACCTAAACTCAATGGGCCCTAAACTGACCACATAACCTGAACTCAATGAGCCCTAAACTGACCACATAACCCGAACTCAATGAGCCCTAAACTGACCAAATAACCTGAACTCAATGGGCCCTAAACTGACCACATAACCTGAACTCAATGGGCCCTAAACTGACCACATAACCTGAACTCAATGGTCCCTAAACTGACCACATAAACTGAACTCAATGGTCCCTAAACGGACCACATAACCTGAACTCAATGGTCCCTAAACGGACCACATAACCTGAACTCAATGGGCCCTAAACTGACCACATAACCTGAACTCAATGGGCCCTAAACTGACCACATAACCTGAACTCAATGGGCCCTAAACTGACCACATAACCTGAACTTAATTGGCCCTAAACTGACCACATAACCTGAACTCAATGAGCCCTAAACTGACCACATGACCCGAACTCAATGAGCCCTAAACTGACCAAATAACCTAAACTCAATGGGCCCTAAACTGACCACATAACCTAAACTCAATGGGCCCTAAACTGACCACATAACCTGAACTCAATGAGCCCTAAACTGACCACATAACCTGAACTCTGCATTTCCTAAATGCGCTACAAAACGCACAGGGAGCATGCTTAAAATGCGCATTGTGCTTGTCATGTCGTTAATTGTTGACAGATGTGCATCGCGGAAAAATGTTGTTTTTATTTTAGTTCGTCTTTTGTTTTTGTTTTTCGGGTCATTCGTTTTGATCTAAATTTGTAAATTCGAATTTTCAGATTTAAGTCAATTTGATTTTGTGAATTAGCGAATTTTCAAATTTACGTAAATTCATTAATTCGAAATGATGTAAAATCTGAAAATTTGTAAATTCATGAATTCGAAAAGTCTGTAAATTTGAAAATTCGTAAATAAAAAAACTCCTAAATTCCTAAATTCTGAAAATCCGTAAATTTTAAAATTTTAAAAATCCGAAAATAAGAAAGAAAATTTGTAAATTCATGAATTCGCAATTATGTAAAATTTGAAAATTCGTAAATTCATGAATTGGGCAAGTCTGTAAATTCGAAAAATTCGTAAATTAAAAAATTCTTCAATTTCTAAATTTGGAAATTGCTAAATTCGAAAATTAAAAAAATAAGAAAATAAGAAAGAAAATTCAAAAATTCTAAATAATAGCAAACTAACTAATGATAACTAACTATTAAATTATATTATATAGTATTGGAATTTCTTTTCAAATTTGGCTGAACGTAACAAATACAAATTCATCCGAAGTTACAAATTATCCAAAATAACAAGTGCCGCATCTAAACACATGGAAGGGAGAGAATTAATAATAAATAATATGGGAAAAGTTTTTATTACTGTTATTTATTATTATTAATAATTCATTACCTTCCATTCGTTTAGATGCGGCATTCCTTATTTCGGATAATTTATAACTTCAGATAAATTCGTATTCATTACATTCACTAACATTGAAAGAAAATTTCAATACCTATAATTTAATAGTTATGTTATTATTAGTTATTATTTCAGATTTTTTTACTTTCGGGTTTTCAAATTTTTGAATTTTCGTTCTTATTTTTGGATTTTCAAATTTCCGGATTTCCGAATATCTGAATTTCCGAATTTCCATATTTCCGGACTTTCGAATTTCTGAATTACTGTATATACTCAAGTATAAGCCGAGGCACCTAATTTTACCACAAAAAAACTGGGAAAACGTATTGACTTGAGTATAAGCCTAGGGTGTCCATCTGCATGCCTCACTGTGTCCATGCTCCACTGTGCCCCCTACCTTACTGTGCCGATGACTAGACTTACATTTAACATGGGAGTCTATGGAAGGGGTGCCCGGCTTTGAAAAATCGGTGCTCACCGGCCGTAGGACCCCCAGACAGAACACTTTGCACACTTGTAGAGGAAGTGTGCCTCACTTTGTCTCAAAGTGTCCATGTGCATGCCTCACTGTGCCCATGCCTCACTGTGCCCATGCCTCACTGTGCCCATGCCTCACTGTGCCCATGCCTCACTGTGCCCATGCCTCAATGTGCCCATGCCTCACTATGCCCATGCCTCACTGTGCCCATGCCTCAATGTGCCCATGCCTCACTATGCCCATGCCTCACTGTGCCCATGACTAGACTTAAGTTTAACATTGGGGTCTATGGAAGGGGTGCCCGGCTTTGAAAAATCGGAGGTCCCCTAGACAGAAAACGTTGCACACTTGTAGAGGAAGAGTGGGGCTACATTTGTGCCAAGTTTAGAGTCCAGGGGACCTACGGCCGGCCGGTACCGGGTCCCCAAAATCCAGGAGATCAGGCGCAAAAAGGTGACTCGAGTATAAGCTGAGGGGGGAATTTCCAACACACAAAAAATGTGCTGAAAAACTCGGCTTATACTCGAGTATATGCGGTACTGAATTTTCGGATTTCCGAAATCACGAATATTCAAATTTACAAATTAACGAATTCGGATTTACGAAAGCTTGGAAAAATTTGTTAAACGGGTTTTCGCTAACTCTGAAATTTCAAAATAAACGAATTTAGAACGTAACGAATTGCACCAGTCTAATTGTTAATGGCGGTCCAATCACGTTTAGCAGACGCACTATGAACACGTGACGCTCGATGCCCGTACGGGTTCTGGAGCGTCTTTGGCGCACTTGTCGCACATATTTGCCTCACATAAGGGAAGACCATTCAAGTAAATACCGCGAGGTGCAGAAACGCGTAAAGAATCCCCTAAAAAAAAAAAAAAATCGTCAAACTGTCGGGAACACGTGTGCTGTGAATGGGGTCTAAAGGTTTCGTCCGCCATCTTTGGCAGCCAGTTCCTGTCCAGGTGTTTTATAACTGCCTATTAATCGGTTTGGCCGGAGTCGCCCCTCAGGGTTTTTCGAGGTCCCGGCCTGTTGCTGCGAAAGCATTTAGCGTCACGCGGCCAGCAACTCTCGAGGGCGGCCCATTTGGCAGGGATTTGGGGACGGGGAGTAAATTGTCGGCAGACATGATTGAAGAGCGCGTTAAATGCCACCTGCGTGTACTTGACTTTATCCAGAGCGAAACGGTTAAGAACATGTGGGCCAATAAATCACAGGCGCTGCGGCCGGGATAATCTCTAACATGTGAGAGTGTTTTCTGGTTTTCTCCTTTGGCTCAGCACAGCTTTGTTTCTTTCTACGGAGACATATTAGGATCTCGAGTGTCCTGCACAGAGCCCTGACCTCATCCCTACAGAACACCTTTGGGACAAGTCAGGTCGTTTCATCAGTACCTGACCTCACAAATGACACAAATTCTCACAGACTCCCTCCTAAACCTTGTGGGAACTCTTCCCAGAGGGGGGAGGGGGTGTTATACCCTCAAAGGAGGCAATTCCATATTTATGGCTGAGGGGGTCACCCAACAATGTCCATGGGTTGAGCTTCAAAGTAGTATGGTGGTCTGGAGGCCACAAAACGTTGGTCTTACGATACACGTAATGTCGTTACCGGGCCCCTAAAGATACACAATGTACAGTCTTGTGGGGACGTTAGATTGCGAGCTCTGGGGGCCAGAGAGGAAGGCGTTGTGAAGGGCCACATGTCTGTAATTTCGGGATGGAAATTAAAGGCTTCCTCCGGGTTCCATGTGTCATTTCTGCTTTCTGTTCTTCACATAAAAGCGGACGGCGGCTGGTTGAAGCGCGGCCAGCGCCCAGAACAATCGCGCTCCTTGCACCAGGCTGGGTCTGGGCCGCGCTGCAGATGGCCTCCTCGTCGGTTGCATATTTTGGTTTCCCGTCGCTCTGCCAGACGACTCAGCTGTGACCGTCCGTACGGCGAGCCGTGCCAACGCAATCACTTCCAGCGCAGGGGGGGAGGAGGGGGCACCCGGAGCCGCTCACAGATACGTTGTAGCAGAGTCAGACTTTGAAATCTTCACATATGCCTATAAAAGGGAAGCGCCGGGGTCCTGGGATAACACACACATTACATTCCAATTTTTTATATGTCGGGGGGGGGGGGGGGCTGTGGAAGTGAAAATTCAGAGTAGAACAGAGCAGAACACATCCAATTAAGACCAGGGGACTGTAAAAAAAAATCACGAAATACAACCACAGCGTCCGTTTCCTTGTGCTTTGGGCTGCTTGTGCTAATTTCCCCTTCTCATAACTTGCGCGTTTTTTTCCCCCCTCGTCAGGGCCATCTTAATATCACCATGGGCCCCTGGGCAAAGTAATGCTCTGGGGCCCCTACAATGGAGACAGCGCAGGTAAACAAACCAGACACCCCCCCCCCCCATCACTCTGACCCCTCTACACCCCAGATATGTCCCCAGCACTCTGACCCCTCTACACCCCAGATATCCCCCCAGCACTCTGACCCCTCTACACCCTAGATATCTCCCCAGCACTCTGACCCCTCTACACCCCAGATATCCCCCCAGCACTCTGACCCCTCTACACCACAGATATACCCCCAGCACTCTGACCCCTCTACACCCCAGATATCCCCCTCATCACTCTGACCCCTCTACACCCTAGATATCCCCCCAGCACTCTGACCCCTCTACACCCCAGATATCCCCCCAGCACTCTGACCCCTCTACACCCCAGATATCCCCTCAGCACTCTGACCCTTCTACACCCCAGCTTTACCCCCTGCACTCTGACCCCTCTACACCCCAGATATCCCCCAGCACTCTGACCCCTCTACACCCCAGATTTCTCCCCAGCACTCTGACCCCTCTGCACCCCAGATATCCCCCCAGCACTCTGACCCCTCTACACCCCAGATATCCCCCCTGCACTATGACCCCTCTACACCCTAGATATCCCCCCAGCACTCTGACCCCTCTACACCCCAGATATCCCCCCAGCACTCTGACCCCTCTACACCCCAGATATCCCCCCAGCACTCTGACCCCTCTACACCCCAGATATCCCCCCAGCACTCTGACCCCTCTACACCCCAGATATCCCCCCAACACTCTGACCCCTCTACACCCCAGATATCCCCCCAGCACTCTGACCCCTCTACACCCCAGATATCCCCCCAGCACCCTGACCCCTCTACACCCCAGATATCCTCCCAGCACCCTGACCCCTCTACACCCTAGATATCCCCCAGCACCCTGACCCCTCTACACCCCAGATATCCCCCAGCACTCTGACCCCTCTACACCCCAGATATCCCCCAGCACTCTGACCCCTCTACACCCCAGATATTCCCCAGCACTCTGACCCCTCTACACCCCAGATTTCCCCCCAGCACTCTGATCCTTCTAAACCCCAGATATCCCCCCAGCACTCTGACCCCTCTACACCCTGCTTTGGGGAAAGTGCAGGGGCCCCCATGCAGCTGGGGCCCCTGGGTAGTGCCCAGGTGTGCCCTCTCATTAAGACAGCCCTGCCCTTCGTTAAAGCATGCACACGACCATTTTTCACGAAAAACTGAAAAACTGCAAAAAAAGAAGGTTCTAAATTTTTAACGCCCATTTTCTCATCGAGAAATTGCATTTTTCTCATCATGAAAAACGGTCATGTGTACGCGGCATAAGAGTAGCGTTAGACTTGGTTTATACCTACGGGTGCCACCAAGCGGGGCACATTTCTGCACACGTTCCCGCATTCTGCACCGAACCGCGTGGTGCACGTATGCGCTTGCAGATATGCATTGTGCACCTGCTAAATGGCAGCGCGTTTCTCTATGTGTACTAGAAAGCTTTCGATTTCGTGAGCATTCCCGACACGCGCCAAGGCTAACACAGTCCTTGTCACGTGAGCACTGTCATCGGCCGGGGACAAATATTTCCAATCTTGTTGTTTGTAAAAAAATTGGGGACGTTCGGTCCAATTTGTTTGCCGCGGCCACGGATGGATGGAATCTCACACACCCCTCCCCGCGCTTCGCCTCGCAGGACGCCGTGCCCCAATTTGCGGGCTGGCCTCGAGGCCGCAGTAGAAAAAAATCACTGGCTTGCCGCAGCCCGGACTCTGTGTTTGCTCGCGCCGTGTCTTTCGTGACAAACTTTGATCTTCTGACTGTTTCAATATTTGCAGATCTGGATTTTGTTTTCCTCCCCGTGTCAGGCGGGGGGAAAAGGAGTTGCTGACTAAGCTGGCGGTTGTGCGTCCAGACTGGCTGCTTTATTGTTTTCCTTTTATGTTGGGAGAGATCCCAACTGTCCCCATTGTGGAACTAAATACACCCAACCCCCCTCACCCAATCCCTGTCCCTTATTGCTCCATAATTGTCCCGAATTGTTGTCTCCTGTATACACCTCTATAAAAATGTACATATAAGTGACCCAAATAAATGCAGCTCTGTGCCCATTACCATCATTAAATGTTGTTTTTTTTAGATCACAAAACATTTCAGTATGAGAGCCACATAATATATTTCACAAATATTTGAAGGCCAGAAAAATCCCCATTAGCGTCCCCCTTACATTAGGGTCCTTATCAGAGTCCTTCTCACATTGGGGTCCTCTTCAGAGTCCCCCTTACATCAGGGCAGTGGTGACTGGTGCTCCATTGGTTGGGGGGGGGTGGCAAACATACCTGAGACATAACCCCGCCCCCCAGTTGCTTCAGGCCAAACCCCCCCCCCCTCGTTGCATGCTCGCTCACCGATGGATCAACACTTACCCCATCCTGGTCAGGACTGCGGTCTCCCCCCTCTGTCTCCTCAATGTCCCATCGGTTGCTGCCTCTCCTCCCGGCCAATCAGGTCTTCGTACTTCTGGCCAATGGGGCCTGAAAAAAAGGAAGGAAGCAGAGGAAAGGAGGAAGAAAAGAAGGAAGAAGGAAGTAAGGGAAGACAGAACAGAGATAGGGCAGATGGAGGGAAGGGAGGAACGAGAGGAAGGAAACAAGGAGGGAAGGAAGAAGAGAAAGGAAAGAAGGAGAGGAAGGAAGATAGGAAGGGAAGGAATGAAGAAATGTAGGGATGTAGAGAAAAAGGAAGGAAGTAAGGGAAGACAGAACAGAAAAAGGGCAGATGGAAGGAAGGAAGGCACGAGAGGAAGGAAGAAAAAAATGAAAGAAGGGAGGGAAGACATCAGAAGGAAGAAGAAGAAAGCAAGGAGGGAGGAACGAGGAAGAGAAGAGGGAAGGAAGGGAAGACAGAACAGACACAGGACAGAAGGAAGGAAGCAGAAGAAAGGAGGAAGAAAAGAAGGGAGGGAAGGAGAGAAGAAGGAAGGGAAGACAGAACAGAGAAAGGGCAGATGGGAGAAAGGAAGAAAAGAGAAGAAGGAAGGAAGGAAAGAGAGAATAGAAGGAAGGGATGATAGAACTGAGAAAGGATGGGAGGAAGGAAGGAATGAAGAAAAGAAGAGAGGTAGAGAAGAAGGAAGGGAAGACAGAACAGAGGAAGGGCAGATGGAGGAAGGGAAGGAACGAAGACAAGAAAAGAAGGAGAGGAAGGAAGAAAGAAAAGAAAGAAGGGAGGAAGATAAGAAGGAAGGAAGGGAAGACAGAGATAGGGCAGAGGGTAGAAAGGAAAAAACAAGAGGAAGGGAGAAGGAGAGGAAGGAAGGGAGAAAAGAAAGGAGGAGAGGAAGCAAGGAAGAAAGGAATGACAGATAAGAGAAATGACAAAAGGAAGGAAAGAGAGGAAGGAATGAAGAAAGGAAGGAAGGGAGGGAGAGAGAGAAGAAGGAAGGAAGTAAGGGAAGACAGGACAGAGAAAGGGCAGATGGAAGAAGGGAAGGTAGAAATTAGGGAAGGAATGAGAGAAATGAAAGAAGTAGAGGAAGGAAGGAAGGAAGGAAGGAAGGAAGGAAGGAAGGAAGGAAGGAAGGAAGGAAGGAAGGAAGGAAGGATGGAAGGAAATAAAAAGGAGAGTAAGGAAGGAAGAAAGGAATGAACAGAGGAGGAGAAGAAGGAAGGAAGGGAGAGAGGAAGGAGGAAATTCAAGAAGGGAGGGAGAGAAGAAGAAAGGAAGGGAAGAAAGAACAGAGAAAGGATAATAGGGAAGGAAGTAAAATAGGAAGGGGTTCTTTCCATATAATGAGAACCTGTCATGGTTGTTCTAATCCAACAGTCTGGACATTTAGTCCTCTGATTGGACGGGATTACTTATTATTGAAGGAGAGTTTCCTCTCTTTGGCCTTGTTTACCTTCCTGAGTCTGAGGCCGCGTACACACGACTGGTTTTCTCGGCAGAATTTAGCAAGAACCTCGATGGGAGACGTATTCTGCCGAGAAAACCGGTCGTGTGTACACTTTTCGCCGAGCAACCTGTCGAGGAACTCGTCGAGCCAAAAAGAGAGCAGGTTCTCTTTTTCCTCGTTGTTCAATGGGAAAATTTGGCTCGACGAGCTTTTTGACTGCCGAACTAGGAACTCGACGGGCGGAACGATGAGTTTCGCCCGACGAGTTTCTCGGTCGTGTGTACGCCGCCTTACTCTTTATCCTGAGAGTCGGGGGTCAGAGAGTTCGTCTGATATCTGACAACTACCAATATGCCAACCACAAACCAAGACAAGAGGCTGATGTAAAAATCAGACAACGCTATTCCCTGTCCTCGGCTTTCCTGACTCCGCCCCCACCTGACCGTATTCGCTATAAGAAGTGTAGTTAGTATTCTGCAAGAGGAAAGAGATTACATTTTTTTGGCTTTAAGGAGATCTTCCCGAGACAAGAAGGAAGTCACGCAGTGTTTTCGCACATCGGCCTCCGTTCCTTAGTACATCGGCCTCCGTTCCTTAGTACATCGGCCTCCGTTCCTTAGTACATCGGCCTCCGTTCCTTAGTGAAATGGTGATTTCAGGTGGAAGTTCTCCCTGAAGTCCGGGTCTGGTTGGAGGCCTCCATATTTCACACATTCCGCGCCGCTCCCAGGAACTGTCTAATATTTCCTGTGCTGTGTCTTGACACTAACTGCAATCTTCTTGGGTCGTTTGAGTATAATTGCCCCATAAAATGTACAGCTCTGCATAATTTGTTATGGTTTCCTTATTACAAGATTCTGCAGCGTTAAATGTAATTTTATTTAGAGGTTAGCGTCTCCCGCGTACATTGACTTATATGGCAGGACGAGGGCCCTAGCGGGAGCTTTTTGTTTCGGCAATGCCTCTGGAAGATATGATTGTGGCCTATTAGGGAAGATGGAGACCTGAGAGGGGGGAGTGATAACTGGAAGGACAATTCTATACATTGTATCCACATCTATATATAACTTATACATTGTATCCACATCTATATATAACTTATACATTGTATCCACATCTATATATAACATATACATTGTATCCACATCTATATATAACATATACATTGGCCCGGATTCACAGAGATGGGCATATATTTACGCCGGCGCAACGTGAAGAGGCATGCACTGAATTCAGCAAGCTATAGCTCCCAACTCTGCGCCGGCGTAGCGTACATTTCGAAGGCGCAGGCTGGCGTAAGTGGAAGTAGGTGGAAGTGGGCTGGAAGTGGGCGTGTTCCATGCTAATGAAGCGTGACCCCATGCAAATGATGGGCCGGGCGCCAGACAAGTACTTAAAATTAACTGCGCATGCGTCGAGACGTGGACGTATCCCCGTGCGCATGCTCACAACCACGTCGGAACAACTGCCTAAGATACACCGGATCACTGTGTACGCCGTGATGAACGTAACCTACGCCCAGCCAGACCCACGTCGGCCCATATTCACAGACGTCCAACGTACAATACGTAGGCTTGTGTTCCCTGATCAATACCTTTGCATGGGTTGCGCCTCATCTAAGGGGAATAACTTTACGCCGGACGTAAAACTTACGCAAACCACGTATATCATGCGCCGTCGCAAGTACGTTCGTCAATCGGCGTATTTCCCTCATTTGCATATTTGAATGCCTAATCAATGGGAGAAGCATACATACGTCCAGACCATATTTGTGCCTACGCCACGCCGGCATAAGTAAGATACGTCGGGGTAGGATGGCCTATTTTTAGGCGTATCTTGGTTTGTGACTCTGGCGCACACATATGCCGGGCGCATATTGGTGAGTTACGTCGGCGTAAGTGCTTTGTGAATCCGGGCCATTGTATCCACATCTATATATAACTTATACATTGTAGCCATACATCTGGGTCTGGCCATAGCCTGGACCAGCTTTGCAGGTTGACCAAAGCCTCCTGTTTTTTTCTGTTATGGGTGGAGCCTGATGAGCCACTCCCACAGCTCTGCTCTCCCTCTCTCCTTGTGCAGGGTGACTGGTCTTGTGTCCACCCCCTGTAGTTTTCTGTCATGGGTGGAGAATAATTAGCCCCTCCCACAGTTTTGATCTCTCTCCTTGTGCAGGAGGACTGGTCTTGTCTCTACCCTCTCCTGTAGCTTTCTGTAGTGGGTGGAGCATAATTAGCCCCTCCCACAGCTCTGATCTCTCTCCTTGTGCAGGAGGACTTGGTCTTGTCTCCACCCCCTGTACTTTTCTGCCATGGGTGGAGCATAATTAGCTCCTCCCACAGCTCTGATCACTCTCCTTCTGCAAGAGGACTGATCTTATCTCCGCCCTCTCCTGTATCTTTCTGTAGTGGGTGGAGCCTGCTGGGCCCCTCCCACAGCTCTGCTCTCTCTCCTTGTGCAGGGTGACTGGTCTTGTCTCCATCCCCTGTAGTTTTCTGTCATGGATGGAGCCTGATTAGCCCCTCCCACAGCTCTGCTCTCTCCTTGTGCAGGGTGACTGATCTTGTCATGAGTGGAGGCTGATTATCCCCTCCCACATCTCTGCTCTCCCTCTCTCCTTGTGCAGGGTGACTGGTCTTGTCACCACCCCCTGTAGTTTTTTGGCATGGGTGGAGCTTGATTAGCCCCTGCTCCCTCTCCTTGTGCAGGAGGACTGGTCTTACCTCCGCCCTCTCCTGTAGCTTTCTGTAGTGGGTGGAGCCTGCTGGGGCCCTCCCACAGCTCTGCTCTCTGCACAGGCTATGTACAGCCCTGCTACTTTTATATTTGTAATATCGGAGTTTGCAAAGGCATTTGGTGCTGCCCGAGTGGATTTCCATCCTTTGCGTCTGATAAATAATCGTATTTATAGAAGCATTTTTGTTCCCCAGAGTTAAGCTTTAAGCGGCGGTTATTGCGAGCCCTGAAAATATATTCCTTTCCGACTCGAGCTGAACTTTAACGCAGTGGGTGCGAGCGCGGAAGGATAAGTGAGACATTATCCAGACAGGAGAGAGCCAGGAGAATGTTAGATGTTGATATCCTCGGGGGGGTTGTCAGAAAAGAGAGCGAACACGGTCACACAGGGATTTGGAAATGTAATTCTCTCAAAGGTACCATGAAAAAGCGGTCTGCGGGGACATCCAGCGCCAGACAATCTTTTTCAGGCGGACGGCGAGCGTTTGATAGAAGTCAAAACAAGAGAAGCGGAGCGCGGGGATAATGGCGGACACAAAAATCTCACAAATAATTCACAAATATTATGGCGCCGTGAATGCGGAAAAAAATCTGAGGAGAGCAGGCGGGGTCACGGTGTGGGACGGGGGGCCACAGTTTAAATTTGGGGAACCTGATGTAGGGAGGCACTCTAACGTGCACCTTGATGTAAGGGGAGACTCTAATGGGAACCCTGATGTAAGGGGGACTCTGATTTAAGGGCAGACTCTGATGGGGACCCTAACGTAAGGGGGTGCTCTGATATACACTGTGATGTAATGGGAAATCTGATAGTGACCCAGATATAAGGGGGACACTGATTTAAGGGTGGACTCTGATGGGGACTCTAATGTAAGGGTGGACTCTGATAGGGACCCCAAAGTAAAGTAGACTCTGGGGACTCTGATGTAAGGGGGACTCTGATGGGGTCTCTGATGTAAGGGGGACTCTGATGTAAGGGGGACTCTGATGGGCACCCTGATGTAAGGGGAGACTGTGATGGGGATCCTGATATAAAGGGGGGGGGGTGATGATTTAAAGGTGGACTCTGAGGCCGCGTACACACGACCGGTTTTCTCGGCAGAATCCATCAAGAAACTTGATGGGAGACGTATTCTGCCGAGGAAACCGTTGAGAAACTCGTCGAGCCAAAAAGAGAGCATGTTCTCTATTTCCTCGACGGCAGTAGAACGAGAAACTCGACGAGAAAAACTATGTGTTTTTGCTCGTCGAGTTTCTCGGTCGTGTGTACGGGGCCTCATAGGAACCCAGAAGTAACAGGGATTCCCATGGGAACCGTGATGTATGGGGGGACTCTGATAGGGGCTCATACATAGATGGGACTATGAGGGGGACTCCTATATAAGGGGGATCTCGATAGGAATTCTTATTTGTCTGCCAAATACAGTGGGGTAGATTCATGTAGATCAGCGGATCTTTTGATCCGCGTGATCTATCTTTTTTACGATCCGCCTGCGCCATTTTTTGAGGCAAGTGCTGTATTCAGAAAGCACTTGCCTCGTAAGTAGCCCTGGCGGATCGTAAATCCCCCGGCGGAATGCAAATTCCGCGGCTAGGGGGAATTTACTATTTAAATCACGCGCGTCCCCGCGCCGATCGTACTGCGCATGCGCCGCCGGCTAAATTTTCCAGCGTGCATTGCTTTAAATGACGTCGCAAGGACGTCATTGTTTTCGTCGTTAACGCTATTAACGTATGGCCGTATTCCCGAACGACTTACGTAAACGACGTAAAAAATTCAAAACTCGACGCGGGAACGACGGCCATACTTAACATAGGATCCGCCACACTTACCCCGCATATAGCAGGGGTAACGATCCGCCGGAAAAAGCCGAACGCAAACGACGTAAAAAAAAAGCGACGGCCGGGCGTTCGGTTCTGAATCGGCGGTTCTCCTCATTTGCATATTCGACGCGTAGAAAAAAAGAAGCGCCACCTAGCGGACGGCGGGAGAATGCAGCCTAAGAGCCGACAGTGTAACTCACTTACACCAGTCGGCTCTAAGGGAGATCTATGCGGAACCTGATTAGAGGAATCAGCCACATAGATCCGAGCGTCGGATCTCACACCGTTGGATCTCTATGTGAATCTACCCCAGTATATATAAACATATAGGGCCAGATTCAGTAAGAAGTTACGTGGCTTATCTCTAGATAAGCGGCGTAACTTCTTAGATGCGCCGGCGTATCTTTTTTCTGTATTCAGAAAACAAGATACGCCGGGTTGAGCTAAGATACGAGCGGCGTAATTGTATTACGCCGTCGTATCTTAACTGCATTTTTAGGATGGCCGCTAGGGGCGTTCCCGCTGATTTACGCCGAGAATATGTAAATCAGCGAGATACGCCTATTCAGGAACGTACGCCCGGCCAACGCAGTGACTTTATGCCGTTTACGTAAGGCGTTTTCCGGCGTAAAGATAAACCACCAAAAAGATGGCGCATCCTATGTTAAGTATGGACGTCGGGACCGCGTCCAATTTTTCAGATTTTACGTTGTTTGCGTAACTTATCAGTGAATGGAGATTTACATCAATTACGTTCACGTCGAAAACAATGCATCATCATTTGGAGCATGCGCACTGGGATGCGTCCACGGTCGGCGCATGCGCAGTTAAATAAAAACGTAAAAAAACGTGGGGTCACAACACATTGCCATAAAACACGCCCCCTTCATTCACATTTGAATTACCCGGGCTTACGCCGGCCCATTTACGATACGCCGCCGTAACTTAGCTTGGTGAATACAGCATTTGCCTCGCTAATTTATGTCGGCGTATCGTAAACAAGATACGCTACGCCCGCAAAAATTTAAGCCTCCGTACCTGAATCTAGCCCATAGAATGTGGCCTTCATACTGATTAGGGACACTTGTATTAGAGGGTCTGCAGATCAGTGTGTGTTGGTTATAATGGAAATACGGAACATCAAAAATTCATTTTTTATTTTCAATGAAAAGCTCCCCATTGTCGGAGGAATGAGGTGCGGGGTGAAAACACATTACAGCTTCCCTTTCAAAAGACAAAGAAATCCTCTGAAAAGAACACTTTCTTCCCGGGTCGTTCAATGATTTGTTTGCTCCGATAATGACACTTCCCCGGCTCAGCCGTCACCTGGCTGGAAATGTGCCTGAAAGCAGAAGAAAATGTTCACGCGTTTCGCATGAGGAACCCGACTTGTGTCTGTAGCTCTAGGACAGTTTTGGGGGGTGAGGAGGGATGGCGTTTATCTAAAGGATTTTTAATTTTCCTTCTGTTATATTTTCTTTCTCTTTCTCCTTCTCTCTCCCCCCCCCTCCACTATCTCTACCTCCCCCTCTCTCCCCTTCTGACTCTCTTCCCACCTTTTTCTCTATTTCGTTCCCCTTCTCCCTCCCGCTATCCTCCCTTCTTTTTATCCTTCCCCTCTCCGTCTCCCTCCTCCCCTTTAACCCCTCTCTCTCCTCCTCCCTTTCTCCCCTCTCCCTTTCTCCCCCTCTCTTCCTCCTCTCTTTTCTCCCCTTTTCCCCCCTCTCTCTTTCCCTCCTCGCTCTCTCTCCCCCTCTCCCTCATCCCCTCTCTGCCCTCTCTCTTACTTCTATCTGTTCCTCTCCCTCCTCCCCTCTCTCTCCCCCTCTCTCCTCCCGTCTCCCTCTCTCTCTCTCTCTTCCTCTCTTCTCCCCTTTCTTGCCTCTCTCTCCCCCTCTCTCTCTTCCTCTCTTTGCTCCCATCTCGCCCTCTCCCTTTCACCTCCTCACTCTCTCTCTCTCTCTCTCTCTCTCTCTCTCTCTCTTTCCCTCCTCGCTCTCTTTCTCTCCCCCTCTCCCTGCTCCCCTCCCCCCTCTCTCCCCTATATCTGTTCCTCTCCCTTTCTCCCCCTCTCTTCCTACTCTGTTTCCTCCCCTCTTCCCCTCTCTTCTTTCCGTCCTCGCTCTCTCTTCCCCTCTCTCTCATCTCCTCTCCCCCCTCTCTCTCTCACTTCTATCTGTTCCTCTCCCTCTCTCCCCCCTCTCTCTCTCTCTCTCTCTCTCTGCCTCCTCCCCTCTCTATCCCCCCTCTCTCCTCCTGTCTCCCGCTCTCTCTCTCCCCTCTCTCCTTCCCTCTCCCCCTCTGTTGCCTCTCTCTCCCCCTCTCTCTCTTCCTCTCTTTGCTTCCCTCTTGCCCTCTCTCTTTCCCTCCTTGCTCTCTCTCTCCCCCCTCCTCCTCTCTTCCGCTCTCCCTCCTCCCCTCTCCTCCTCTCTCCCCTCTATCTGTTCCTCTCCCCCTCCCCTCTCTCTTCCCCCTCTCTCTCTCTCCCCCTCTCTCCTCCTGTCTCCCGCTCTCTCTCTCCCCCCTCCTCCCCTCTTCCGCTCTCCCTCCTCCCCTCTCCTCCTCTCTTCCCTCTATCTGTTCCTTTCCCCCCTCCCCTCTCTCTTCCCCCCCCTCTCTCTCTCTCCCCTTTTCTCCCTTTCCTTCCTCCCCTCTCCCCCTCTCTCTCCCTCTCTCCTTCCCTCCACCGCTCTCTCTCTTCCCTTTTTCTCTCCCATCTCCCTCTCTCTCCTCCCCTCTCCCCCCTCTCTCTCTCTCTCTCCCCTCCCTCCCCCTCTCTCTTCCCTCTCTCCTCCCCTCTCCCCCCTCTCTCTCTCCCCCTGTCTCTCTCTTCCCCTCTCCCCCCCATCAGCACAAACTTTTTTCCCCCTAAAATTACATCCCACAGACAATTTGGTCACTGTGGCGTCCCAAGTCCTGTCCTAGCCCCCCCCCCCCCCCACAGACACATCGGCATTCCCCATCTGGTGCACCACATTTACTGACAGAGCCGTCATTTCCAGACGGCGGCGGGGTGCTACGTGTTGAGGGACAACCTGGGGGCGAAGGCTGGCACACCATTGGCAGGGCTGTGCCCCCGGGCAGTGCTGGCCACTTAATCATCGTGTCAGCGCCGTGTGAGCTTTTGGCTGCTCGGCTGGGAAATCTCACCGGTCCGGCCGGGTGCAATTAGTCACTTGTCGCTGGAAGAGAGCGCATTAACCATTCGCTGGGGAGGCTGGCCAAGCCGGTCTCCAAGGCTGACCAAGCCCGGTCCCCAAGGCTGACCAAGCCTGGTCTCCAAGGCTGACCAAGCCCGGTCCGGGTGCACTTTGGCCTCGGGTGCTCTTGGACCCTCGCTGGTTGTTGGTTCCGTATATTATCTACAGGATCCGATGTCCGGAATGACCTCTCGGGCTCCGGAGACAGACAAAGCATTTATCTCCGGATCTCCCGCACCGTATCTCTCCTCCTCTCTCACTATCCCAACGATTCTTCCATCTTATCATCAGCCATCTTGGCGGGGAAGCCTTGCCAAGAATCCATCGGCGCCCCTTCGTTCTTCACGTCCGTCTCCTTGGCCTCCATCTTCCCGCCATCTTCTACGATGGGACGGTCGGGAAAGGAAAGAAAATTTGCGGCGGTGGCGCCGACGGGGTCAGTTTTGCAGATTTTTTCATACATTGATGAATTCCTAAGCGGACCTGTCTGGTTTTGTCGGAGATTACGCAGATCCCTTCTATTTTAGAAAAAAACGTAACGGCGGCGTAATTGGATGCGGCCGGCGCAGAGAGAGGGGATTACGGATTAATGAGGAGCTTCCGCTTCCAGCGAGGGGGGGGGGGACTTACCGGCGGTCTGCCGAGAAAACGCTGAGATGGAGATAAATTGTCATACATAGAAATGAGAAATTATCACCCCGCAAGGATTTACAGAGCTATTCCCTGGCAGCCAATCGGTGAGCGGCAAAGGCCGCCCGGCAAGCGACACAATCGCGCTAAAAGTTATCAATTTCAGGCTGTTTACCTTAAAGTGAAACTCCGGGCAAAATCTAAAATTACATGTATCATGTAGAGCCCTGGTGCCCATCCTGCGGCCCTTCAAGCTTTCCCCGGGTGGTTGTGTCCCGGAGCGGTTGTTTCCCGGGATAGTTGTGTCCTGGGACGGTTGTGTCCCTGAATGGTTGTGTCCTGGGATGGTTGTGTCCTGGGATGGTTGTGTCCTGGGATGGTTGTGTCCTGGGATGGTTGTGTCCCGGGATGGTTGTGTCCCGGAGTGCTTGTGTCCCGGGATGGTTGTGTCCCGGAGTGCTTGTGTCCCGGGATAGTTGTGTCCTGGGACGGTTGTGTCCCTGAATGGTTGTGTCCTGGGATGGTTGTGTCCCGGGATGGTTGTGTCCCGGAGTGCTTGTGTCCCGGGATGGTTGTGTCCTGGGATTGTTGTGTGCCAGGATAGTTGTGTCCCGGGAAGATTGTGTCCCGGGATGGTTGTGTCCCAGGATGGTTGCGTCCCGGGGTGGTTGTGTCCCAGGATGGTTGTGTCCTGGAGCGGTTGTGTCCCGGAGCTGTTGTGTCCCAGGGTGGTTGTGTCCTGGGACGGTTGTGTCCCGGGTTGGTTGTGTCCTGGGATAGTTGTGTCCCGGGATGGTTGTGTCCTGGGATAGTTGTGTCCCGGGATGGTTGTGTCCCGGGATGGTTGTGTCCCGGAGTGGTTGTGTCCTGGGACGGTTGTGTCCCAGGATGGTTGTGTCACGGAGCGGTTGTGTCCCGGGATGGTTGTGTCCCGGAGCAGTTGTGTCCTGGGATGGTTGTGTCCTGGGATGGTTGTGTCCTGGGATGGTTGTGTCCTGGGACGGTTGTGTCCTGGGATGGTTGTGTCATGGAGCGGTTGTGTCCCAGGATGGTTGTGTCCTGGGATGGTTGTGTCCCGGAGCGGTTGTGTCCCGGGACGGTTGTGTCCCGGGGATGGTTGTGACCTGGGATGGTTGTGTCCCAGAGCAGTTGTGTCCCGGAGCGGTTGTGTCCCGGGATGGTTGTGTCCCGGGTCGGTTGTGTCCCAGGATAGTTGTGTCCTGGAGAGGTTGTGTTCCGGAGCAGTTGTGTCCTGGGACAGTTGTGTCCCGGGATTGTTGTGTCACGGAGCGGTTGTGTCCCAGGATGGTTGTCACCTGGGATGGTTGTGTCCTGGAGCGGTTGTGTCCCGGGATGGCTGTGTCCCGGGTTGGTTGTGTCCCGGGTTGGTTGTGTCCCGGGATAGTTGTGTCCTGGAGCGGTTGTGTCCCGGAGCAGTTGTGTCCTGGGACGGTTGTGTCCCGGGATGGTTGTGTCACGGAGCGGTTGTGTCCTGGGACGGTTGTGTCCCGGGACGGTTGTGTCCTGGGATGGTTGTGTTCCGGGTCGGTTGTGTCCCGGGATAGTTGTGCCCTGGAGCGGTTGTGTCCCGGGATGGTTGTGTCACGGAGCGGTTGTGTCCCAGGATGGTTGTGTCCTGGGATGGTTGTGTCCCGGGATGGTTGTGTCCCGGGATGGTTGTGTCCCGGGATGGTTGTGTCCCAGGACCTGTACTGGGCCCCTTGTGTAGATTAGTGTTGGATTCATGGCGTTTTCTTATTGTTTCAAATACATTTTATAGAAAGTAATAATAAAAATATGATTCATTGTATCCAATACTCGGAATTTAATTCTTGGGAGTTGGTGTGTAAATTGGGGCCGGCTGGTGGGGGCCCCGGTGTGTTACTTTGCCCAGGTGCCCATGATGCTATTAAGATGCCCCCCCCCCCCTACGTGTTTCTTGATGGAGAGAACCCATCGCAGGGTCAGGACACCACTTTGTGGCAGATCTGGAACATTCCGGGAGGACATCTGGAGTCCTTGACTTTCACAGACAGTATGTGATTCAGCTCCAGGCGGCGGCACACAAGCGGAATATCAGTTGTAAGTGGTGTTGGCCTTTAAGTGTCCCTCCATATGGCCGGTGCGGAGGTCCTTGCCCGGAGTCCCTCCTGTGGCTGGCCATTATCAGTCTAGGACAATGGATGGGGGACATTCCCCCAGCGGGAGAAGCTGGTGAGCGCCATTCTCCGGATTATTCCGCATCATCTTGTGTGTCTGTCACATCCCCAGCACATGTTCCCCGGGGGTGGGGGAGGGGAGGGGGCACATTACTCTGCTTGGATGGCGAGTCATTGTGCCCTTCACACAAATCACATCTGTCTGTTCTGCTCACTCTCTGCCCGGCCCTGGCTGGCTCGCCAACTATTCCAGACACTTTCTATAGAGACATCTGTGTGAGGAGAGCCCGGCTCCGGGGACAGTCCTGGCCACAATCCGCCCGCCGCTCTCCAAGAATCCTTGTAAGAGGAGGCCGAGCGCCAGGAGAGCCGTGTCCATGGCGGAAGAATTCCTGAGAACTTCTGTGGTGGTCTTCAGGTTTTCTTCCAAACTTGTGCTAGACAATTCAAAAGTTTTAACGTTTCTATTTGTCTTTCACTTTGCATATGACTTTTCTTCTATTTATCTATCTATCTATCTATCTATCTATCTATCTATCTATCTATCTATCTATCTATCTATCTATATCTATCTATATCTATCTATCTATCTATATCTATCTATCTATATCTATCTATCTATCTATATCTATCTATATCTATCTATATCTATCTATCTATCTATCTATCTATCTATCTATCTATCTATCTATCTATCTCTATCCATCTATCTATCTATCTATCTATCTCTCTCTCTATCTATCTATCTATCTATCTATCTCTATCTATCTATCTATTTATCTCTCTATCTCCCTACTATCTATCTGTCTATCTAAGTATCTTAGTCTATCTCTCTATCTTTCTTCTATCAATCTCAGTTATCATCTAACTTGTCTTATCGGTCTGTCATTCTATTATCCTGCGATCTATCTTCTCTTATGTCTTTCTATCTATCTCTCTCTCTATCTCTCTCTCTATCTATCTCTATCTATCTCTCTCTATCTATCTATCTATCTATCTATCTATCTATCTATCTATCTATCTATCTATCTATCTATCTATCTATCTATCTATCTCTCTATCTCTATCTCTCTATCTCTCTATCTCTATCTCTCTCTCTCTATCTATCTATCTATCTATCTATCTAGTCTCTCTTTCTTTCCTTATCTATCTATCTCTTTTTTTTCTCTCTTATGGTCATTTTTTAAAAACACTTTGACTATTTATCTCTCTATCTCCCACTTCTCTGTTATTAAGTATTTATCTCTTTTTTAACGATCTGTTATCTATCATTCTCTCTTTCTTCTTCAATCTCAGTTTCATTAACTTGTTTATCGGTCTGTCATTCTATTGATCCTGCGATGTATCTTTCTTACGTTTCTGTCTTTCTCTCTGTCTTTCTATCTATCTCTCTCTCTATCTCTCTCTCTATCTCTCTATCTCTCTCTCTATCTATCTATCTATCTATCTATCTATCTATCTATCTATCTATCTATCTATCTATCTATCTATCTATCTATCTCTCTATCTCTCTCTCTATCTCTCTCTCTATCTCTCTCTCTCTATCTATCTATCTATCTATCTATCTAGTAGACTCTAATATCTATCTCTTTACTTTTTTACATCTGGTTTCTCTCATTTTTCATTATCGAAATCTATCTATCAATCTATCCATATCTTTCTTTCTTTTCCAGGTAATTTATATATATGAAATCCATTGGAAGTCAGTGCATGTTATCTATCTATCTATCTCTATCCATATCTTTTTTTTTTTCTTTCTATTCCAGGCAGTTTTTATATATATATATGAAATCCAATGGAAGTCAGTGCATGGTCTCTAATTATCTGTCTATCTATGGGCAGGGTTCGCACCAGCATAAGGCTCCTTAAGCTGACTATACAATTTCCTTATTCAACTTTCTTTACATTTACCTTCAACTATCAGGCCCTGCCCGATTGCATACAAATTAAAAGTGTTTAGGTGTGGCCTCATACCGTATATACCCAAATATAAAATGAGGCACCTAATTTTACCACCAAAAAATGGGAAAACTTATTGACTGGAGTATAAGCCTAGGGTAATAAATGCAGCAGCTACTGTAAGTGGAAAAGAGAGTCAACAATGCCCATTTGCAGCCTCACTGTGTCTATTTGCAGCCTCACCTCACTGTGCCCATTTGCACACCTCAGTCTGCCCATTGCATGCCTCACTGTGCTCATTGAAGCCTCACTGGATATAAGTAGAGGCACCTAATTTTACCACAAAAAAAATGGGAAAACCTATTGACTCGAGTATAAGCCTAGGGTGAGAATGCAGCAGCTACTGTAAGTGGAAAAGAGGGTCAACATGTGGAAAAGAGGGTCAACAATGCCCATTTGCAGCCTCACTGTGCCTATTTGCAGTCTCACTGTGCCTATTTGCAGCCTCACTGTGCCCATTTGCAGCCTCACTGTGCCCATTTGCAGCATCACTGTGCCCATTTGCAGCCTCCCTGTGCCCATTTGCAGCCTCACTGTGCCTATTTGCACACCTCACTCTGCCCATTGCACACCTTACTGTGCCCATTGCACGCCTCACTGTGCCCAATGCAGCCTCACTGAATATAAGCCGAGGCACCTATTTTAACACAAAAAAAATGGGAAAACTTACTGACTTGAGTATAAGCCTAGGGTGAGAAATGCAGCAGCTACTGTAGGTGGCAAAGAGGGTCAACATTGCCCATTTGCAGCCTCACTGTGCACATTTGCAGCCTCGCTTTGCCGATCTCCATACCTGATTATCTGTCACATGCAGAGTCAGACTGCGGGCGTCCAGTGTACAAAGAGCCGCGCCTTCTCCTCGTCCTGTTCTATGATAGGCGGAATCCTTGTCCATGTACACAGACTCGAGTATAAGCCGAGGGGGGCATTTTCAGCACACAAAATAATGTGCTGAAAAACTGGGCTTATACTATGGTTTTGGTAAATCTAAAGGAAAGTTGTACAAGAAAATTGTATAATGTATGGCCAGCCTTAGGGCACCAGAATGGGGGGGGGGTGGAAAAAATCTGAATCCCCAGGGACAATATGTAGATAACGGAGGTTTACAAGGGACAAGATCTGAGGCCACCATGGTGGATCATCCGGCAACCACCATACTCACCGATAGGCAGAACATCTCCTCTCTATACAGAGAATGTATAGAACCTTCCATGGCGGCAGCGGCACCGGCGCTCCGCTGGGTTTTGTACCTATCTCCAATAATTAGATGACTCGCGATAATGATCAGGTTGTGTCGTCCTCCATATTCCTCCTGCAGGCGAGTTGGCTGAAGGCCAAAACTTTTCCATTGTTTGAGTTTCGTGTAAAAACCGTTACGTCAATTATTTATAATGGAGCCGCTCTTCCCAACGTGCGATCCGGAGAGATGGATTTTCAGCTCCTATTAATTGCTACTTTCAGGAAAAAAACCTTCCTGGCGGAACCGCCTCTCCGCTCTGAAAGCTGGCAAAGTGGGCACTTCAGTAATCCTGACGTCTCACCCGTAGTCCACAACAAAGTCGTTCTTTAAAAAAAAGTCTCCTTCACCTTTCATCGGTAAAAAGATGTCCTTGAGCTCCAGTGATAAATCTGAGGGGCGTTCTGCCCTTATCACTTCTCAAAAAGCCTTGTATTTGTTTCATAGAATTCGAGGGGTTCTGTGAATGGATGAGGAGAGATCCTGAATTTACTGGCCCTTTCTTTTCCCTCCTCTTCCCTGAAAATAATATACAAGGCATTTTGGGGAATGGAGGAGGGAGAGATCGTGAAGAGAGCTATGTGTAGTTTCTGGCACAAAAGCCTAAGCTAAGTCAAACTTAGGACAGTACTTAGTACTACTGCAAGGCCACCATGCGAGACAGCCTTGTTCAACCAGGGTCCCAGGAACCCTACAGTTCCCCCAGGGATTGCTAGGGGTTCCTTGCATGGGTGTCCGCTCCATAGGGCAAGGGGGGGGGGGGCAATTGACCCCCCCCCCCCTGGAAAATCGAGAAGGTGAAGAGTGAACACCCCTCTGCGACTGAAGTTGTGGCTTGCAGGTTAGAACAGGGAGAGAGAGGCGAGCTGCTGGTCGTGGCGTTGCAAGGGGGGCTGGGGTCGGTCTGGTGCAGGGTGACACCACTGCACCTGACCAACCATCCCCTTCTCAAGCGGCCGTGGGCTGTCTGAGCGGTCTCAGGTCACATGTCACACAGGCACAGCGAGCAGAGTGAAGCCGCCTCCCCCTCCAGTGTTTATGTGTACACAGGGGGAGGGAACCTGCTGTGCCTGTGCAGCGCTGATCTGAGGTACTGAATGGGATGGGGCAGGGGGGGTCCGTCTGTGCTGAAGGGGGGGTTTGTGATGAATGGGGGGGGTCTATCTGTGCTGAAGGGGGGGGTCTGTACTGAAGGGGGGTATGTGCTGAAGGGGGGTCCATCTGTGCTGAAGGAGGGGTTTATGCTGAAGGGGGGTCCATCTGTGCTAAAGGGGGGGTTGTGCTGAATGGGGGTCCATCTGTACTGAAGGGGGGTCTGTACAGAAGGGGGGGGTATGTGCTGAATGGAGGTCCATCTGTGCTGAAGAGGGGGGTGTTTGTGCTGAATGGGGGGTCCATCTGTGCTGAAGGGGGGTCCATCTGTGCTAAAGGGGGGGGTTGTGCTGAATGGGGGTCCATCTCTACTGAAGGGGGGTCTGTACAGAAGGGGGGGTATGTGCTGAAGGGGGGTCCATCTGTGCTGAAGGGGGGCACTGTGCTGAAGTGGGGTCTGTGCTGAATGGGGGGTCTGTGCCGAATGGAGGGGTCTGTGCTGAAGGGGGGTCTGTGCCGAATGGAGGGGTCTGTGCTGAAGGGTGGGTCTGTGCGGAATGGGGGGTCTCTGCTGAAGGGGGGCGAGCCATCTGTGCTGAAGGGGGGGTCTGTACAGAAGAGGGGGTATGTGCTGAAGGGGGGCTCTGTGCTGAATGGGGGGTATGTGCCGAATGGAGGGGTCTGTGCCAAATGGAGGGGTCTGTGCTGAAGGGGGGGTCTGTGCTGAAGGGGGGGTCTTTCCCGAATGGAGGGGTCTGTGCTGAAGGGGGGGTCTGTGTGGAATGGGGGGGCCTGTGCTGAAGGGGGGACAAGCCATCTGTGCTGAAGGGGGGGGGGGTCTGTACATTCTCTAGGCTATATTTATATGGGCATGGAGTGAAGCTGAATTTTCTCTAGAGCTATTTCACACTGCCAGCTGGCTGCGCTTTATCATAGTTTTAGCTGCGCTATTTGGCCGCTAGCGGGGCACTTTTAACCCCTGCTAGATTTTGAAGAAAGGGTAAAATGCGCCCCCCTTGAAAAAATGTCAGTGGACGCCCATAGTTCCTTGGGCGGTGATCAGCGGCTGCTTGATCTTTTGCCTGTTCTGACCCCCAATTAGGCATGTGCAAAAGTGAAAAATTCGTTTCGTTTCGTTTCGTTTCAATTCGTCATTTAATAAATTTCGTTAAGTTAGGTTCGTTACATGTGTTGAATTCGTTTTCGGAATTCGTTCGTTTTCGACCGAATTTCGAAAAAAATCGGTCGAAATCGAAAATATTTCAACCAGATTAGAAAACAAATAGGGCCAGATTCAGGTAGATGAGAGTATCTTTCCTCTGGAGTAACGCTTCTCATTTACGTTACTCTGAAGACCCTTTCAGCGCAACCAGGGATCCGTGTAATTCACATAGCAGTTGCGCGTAAACTTGCGCCAGAGTAACGATAATGCGCTGGCGGTAACCCGACGCATAGTGAAACTGCCGTGGTCGCTTGATCTTATGCTATCTGACCGCCATGATTAGGGCGGAGCCCAGCGCAGAGGCTTACGTTCAGCGCACTGACCATCCAACGGAGCATGAAATCGCAGTGAGTCTGCAAGGCTCCACTCGCCCCCTTGTGCAGGCATGCTCACAACTTCCGTCGGCACCACTTCCTGGGAAACGTCAGCGCAATGCGTTTCCCGCTGGGCCGCTTAAAAGCGCTGGCTCAGTGAAACGCCATTCCGGTTTCGCAAAAGTAACCGTTCCATTTCCCCCCACCCCAGGGAAGATACTTTTGAGTATCGCCTGTAATGGCTGCTCCCGCTGCCCCCATAAGAGAGGAGGAACCTAAAGTTATAATGCCCAGGCGAATGGTCACAGTGATAATATCGGCTATGGAGGCATTTAATGACTTTTCTCCATGGTAAAAAAAGCATAGGAAGGCCAGCCGGGAGAGAAAGCAGGCCATACCTGGACACCATAGCTGCACTTGAGGGTCACATGATGCTGGCGTGTACTCCACCCGGAGTGATATAATAACTTCACATTATGGCAGAAAAAAAATCAATGACCTGCGGCGCAAGGTGAGGGGCAAGGTGTCCACCATTAGGAGCCATGGTAGAGGGGCACAGGTGGTGGTCCCCCATGTCCTTTGTCACCTTACTGACCGTTCGGAGCGAGGATGGTGGTCGATTATCCCGCCGTGGTGCCGGACAGGGAGCAGTTGGAGGGGGTCCCAGGCTATGATTCCGTAGAGGAAGGCTCCAGGACAGGTAAGTGATTTTTACCCCCTTTTTGTGTGTTGCATGTGGAGGCGGAGGTGGGTACATGTGCCAAGTGTGTGGAGACCACCAACATGTGTCTGCTCTTGTGTCATCCACAGGATAGACGGTGCTGGGCCATCTCGTGCCGGCCAGTCCACCCCAACCCCCCAACGGGATGCTGAAGACGAGGCCCTGGGTGCTGGAGACCTAATGAGGTGGAGCGATGGAAGTGCCCACACCACTTCAGCAGAGGTGGTTGTGGAGGAGCCTGTACCCGCTCTGTAACAGGAGTTCATTTTAATGTTGGAGGATCTCCTCCTCTGCATGTGGCCCTCTGTCATCTCCTCACCACATGTTCCCCCGAGGGGACACACATTACTCTGCTTGGCTGGAGTCTCATGGTGCCCTTGAAAGAGGATATAGCCCATTGAGATGTTAACTACTTCCTGTCGAGATTGCCAGGATGGTTGTGGGATGGACGGCGATTAGATCTTACCACTCGCTGTGCCACCACCACTACCCTACCACTGACCCCACCATTTCCCTGCCACCACCACTGCCCCACCAGCTCTACCACCACTAGTTTTTGTTAATTTTTGGTTCTCTATGAGATTTTATTTTTATTTTTTGATACCATCAGTGTGAATGGTGTGTGAATGTGAGAGGGTGGCACTGCCCTACCACAGACACCACCACTACCCTACTACAACCACTGGCCTACCATCAACATCACCACTGCCTGTGTTAGTAATGTTTTGGTTTAGTGTCCACCAAGTTCTACCACCACTCCTGACCCTACCATCAATATCACTATTACCCTAGGTGGGGACTGTGTGGGTCGGGGGTCAGGTCAACGTATGTCACTGCCCTTTTTTCACCAAAGTTATGTAGTATGCAACATCACCACTATCCTACCACAAAGGTAGGGGACAATAGGGTCCCCCCGGATTGTCCAGGCACGGAAACACCACCACTGCACCACCAGCACTACCACGGGTTTTGATGTGTGCTTCATTGTATTTTCCTCTCCTCTGGTTTGGGGGTTCCGGAAAGGAGTCTAGATGGGGTCCAGTGCATATGAGAGTCACCAAGGTAAAAGACAGGAGAATGTTAGTCACTGTGCGACCCTGTTGTGCACCACGGGAGGGGATAGTCACCACTACCCTACCACCAATACCACCACTGCCCCATACAGCGCTTCTGCTGGGACCACGGTATATGAAGCTGTCACTGGACCCTGTTTGGCACCGTGCCATCGTTGGGCACCACTGCGTTGATGGAGTGCCTAATGCTATCATTGCGGTATATGTGCTCTGTGGCACTATTACCCTACTACAACCACTGCCCTACGATGGTGCATCAATGTTGTAGAAATCACCACTGCCTCACCAGTTCTACCACTGGTTGGACACTAGGATTGCCCTACCATCAGCACTGCCCTACCACAGACACCACCACTACCCTACTACAATGATCCACTGGCCTAAGGAAATGAAGTGTTGCCATCAACATCAGTGGCCACTGCTTGTGAGCGTTGTGTCTTGCTGGTGACCAGTTGTGGTTAGTTCTACCACCACTACCCTACCATCAGCACTGCCCTACCATCAATAGAGGTCACTATTACGAGTGCGGTATATCTACTACAACCACTGCCCTACCTTAGCAACATCACCACTATCTAGTCTAGGACCACCGAGTGCACCCCATGTTGGCACACAGAGGTGTGTCCAAGTGGGGGTGCCACCTCCTACGTCACTGCACCTCTCCTGCTGACCTGTGAGCTGGACTACCACAACCACCTTTTGTAGAAATAACTTTGCCCGGACGGATACCACAGACACCGCGGCGCACCACTATGGTGCCCTACCACCGTTCGTGACCACTTGGGACCCTACCACAGGGGAAATCAATACCACCACTGCCCCACCAGCGCTACGATACTCTGGCGTCGGACCCGCCGGTCGCACTACCCTACTGGGCATCAGTTTGGTGGGTACCACTGCCCTACTATCAATATCACTATTACCCTACTACAACCACTGCCCTACCATCAACATCACCACTGCCTCACCAGTTCTACCACCACTACCCTACCATCACCACTTCCCTACCACAGACACCACCACTACCCTACTACAACTACTGCCCTACCATCAACATCACCACTGCCCCACCAACTCTACCACCACTACCCTACCATCAGCAATACCCTACCACCAATACCGTGGACCACTGGGGTTCTTCCAGAGGTTGCTGGGGGTTCCATGGATAGTGAGCCAGTGGTCGCTTGACCTGCTTTACCCGCCATTATTAGGGGGCCCTACCATTGCCACTGCCAAATCACAGACACCACCACTACCCTACCACCACCACTGTGCACTCTGTCTAACGCATAGATGTGTCCATGGGAATGCCCCCCATTATTTATGCGAAAAAATAAAAGCTCACAATCCCAATCGCGTTCTGCGATCCACCAATCAAAACCTGCTCCAGATACCGAAAGCCAGTTACAAGTCCAAAGGAGAAAGAAGATTTGCGGTCCAGGGTCCCAGACTATGGAACGCTTTACCAACCAACATTCGGTTGGAGGAAAACCACTAAGCGTTCAGGAGAAAGATCAAGACTCATCTCTTTTGATATCAAAGGAGACAGGAACAACGAGCGCCCAGAGGCGATTCAGTTCGCATGTGCCGCGCTATATAAGTTTTCATTCATTCATTCATTTATTTACCACTGCCCTACCACAGACACCACCACTACCCTACCACCACCACTGCCCTACCACCAACACCACCCCTGCCCAACCAGCGCTACCACCACTACCCTACCATGGCCACTGCCCAACCACAGACACCACCACTACCCTACCACCACCACTGCCCTACCACTGATGCCACCACTGCCCTACCCCTCACCCCACCATTACCCTATCATCACCACTTCCCCACCAGCACTACAACCACTACCCTACCATCACCACTACCACATCCACTGCGCTATTACTGACACCACCACTGTCCTACCATGATCACTGCCCTACCAGCGCTACCACCACTACCCTTCCACAACCACTGCCCTACCACCAACACCACCCCTGCCCAACCAGCGCTACCACCACTACCCTACCATGGCCACTGCCCAACCACAGACACCACCACTACCCTACCACCACCACTGCCCTACCACTGATGCCACCACTGCCCTACCCCTCACCCCACCATTACCCTATCATCACCACTTCCCCACCAGCACTACAACCACTACCCTACCATCACCACTACCACATCCACTGCGCTATTACTGACACCACCACTGTCCTACCATGATCACTGCCCTACCAGCGCTACCACCACTACCCTTCCACAACCACTGCCCTACCACCAACACCACCCCTGCCCAACCAGCGCTACCACCACTACCCTACCATGGCCACTGCCCAACCACAGACACCACCACTACCCTACCACCACCACTGCCCTACCACTGATGCCACCACTGCCCTACCCCTCACCCCACCATTACCCTATCATCACCACTTCCCCACCAGCACTACAACCACTACCCTACCATCACCACTACCACATCCACTGCGCTATTACTGACACCACCACTGTCCTACCATGATCACTGCCCTACCAGCGCTACCACCACTACCCTTCCACAACCACTGCCCAACCACAGACACCACCACTACCCTACCACCACCACTGCCCTGCCAGCAATACCACCACTGTCCTACCATCACCACTGCCTCACCAGCGCTACCACCACTAACCTACCATCACCACTGCCCAACAACAGACACCACTACTACCCTACCACCACCACCACCGTACTGTCGACACCACCACTGTCCTACCACCACCACTGCCCTACCAGCGCTACCACCGCTACCCTACCACGACCACTACCCTACCACAACCACTGCCCAACCACAGACACCACCACTACCCTGCCACCAGAACTGCCCTGCCACCAATACCACCACTGTCCTACCATCACTGCTGCCCCACCAGCGCTACCACCACTACCTTACCATCACCGCTGCCCAACAGCAGACACCACCACTACCCTACCATCATCACTGCCTTATCCCCAACACCACCACTGACCTACCACCACCACTGCCTCACCAGCGCTACCACCACTACTCCCCTACCACTGACCCCACCACTGCCCTACCACCGACCCTAGCAGTACCACCCTCTGATGGACTGGAGAAGGTGGACTTTCATTCTCTTCTGAACACTAGGGATGGCTCTGCATGCCACCTGCCCTGGATTGGTGTTATGCACTACCATGGTGCTGCAGAGCTGGCCACCAACACTACAGGAATAGGTGATACCATGCATGCTGGCCTAAGATCATCCATGTTTTTTATGGAGCTGGCGGCCACATCCTGGTGCATGGAGAATGCTCCCCACACCGTAGCAACTCACGGGGCTGATCCAGAGCAACCCAGGTCCTGTGCTTACAACCCGAATGGCGCCCACGGATGAGACTGTAGTCCTGTCCCAGGGCGACAACGCATTTTCAGTGCAGTCAGTGCAGTGTTGTCACCCTATGACAGGAAGTGTTATTGGCAGGATCACCAAGTGAGAATAAAGGGGAAAAAAATCTAAAACCAACGCAGTCACCACATCCAATGACTAGGAAGCTGCGACACGTTACATTGTTTTTGTGTTTCGGCTTTACGATACGTTCCCCTTCTTCTTCAATCAATTCCTTGTTCCCACTGCAATAACACTATAAAATAAGGGAACCCCCCCCTCCCCCTCCCCCCACTTCATGGTAATGCTGAAATGAGGGCGGAGGTCCCCTTTAAGCGAAACCCGAGGGCCGCGCAGCCTTGGGAAGTCAGTTGGCGGTTATGTAGGTCGCTCGTGGCCTTTTCACAATGAGAACTCTAATGGTAACACGAGATTGCGCCATCCCTGGTAATTGCGACTCTGCGCCTCGTGTTCTGAGCAGGAGATCGATTTTCCGATGATGGGAGATTCAGCGCCTGAACTGTTTGACAATAAACGTCCTGGGGCCGGCGCCGCCCCCCCCCCCCCATATGGATTCGCACACCTACTGCGCCGATTTACCTACCGCTGAGCCTTCCATCCACGGGCTGCTGGGATCCTAAAGGGGAATTCTGCCCACAGATCTTCTGTTTTAGAGTGGGGAGGGAAAGGACATCAGCCTGGACATGATGTCTGCCCCCCCCCCCCCCCCCCCCAGAGGAGATTTCAGTGAGAACGAATCTGCCCAATATGGAGAATAAATGGGAACCGTTTTACCTGCCGAAAAATGTGTGTTTCTGTCCATCCAGTCCTGAGATTTACACAGCTCTGCTGCACAGCACATCACTGTCTTGTAGACTTGAATTTGCAGTTCAGTAATACTTACAGGTCTTGTCCCTCCTCTTGCCTGTGATTGGACAGTGAAAGAAGAAGTGTTTGTTTGGTTACACATTACAAGCACTAGCCAGTGACGTTGCCTAAGCTGAGATGATGTCATCAGTCTGCTGCAGGCAGGAGGAAGCATTTCCTCAGTCTCCCCTGAGAGGTGACAGAGCTGCGGCGGCACGCTCTGTGATCGATGGGTCCTCAGGACTCAGCTGATCACAGAGCGGGGTAAAGGGCCAATCACAGCGGCCCTTTACCATGTGATCATCTGTGTCCAATCACATCTGATCACCATGTAAACACAGCTACTGTAGTTATCGGCATTCCTTTCCTCACACTGACAGCGCTTGTGTGTTGATTATGTCCTGATTATCAGTGCAGTCCCAACAGTGCTCACCAGTGCTGCCAATCAATGCCCTGCAGTGCTGCCTATCAGTGCCGCCCCATCAGTGCAACCTCATCAGTGTTGCCTTATCAGTGCAGCCTCATCAGTGCAGCCTATCGGTGCCCATCAGTGCAGCCTCATCAGTGCCCACGGATGCAGCCTATCGGTGCCCATCAGTGCACCTCATCAGTGCAGCCTCATCAGTGCAGCCTATCAGTGCAGCCTATTAGTGCTCATCAGTGCTGCAGCATCATCAGTGCTCATTAGTGCAGCCTATCAGTGCCACCTCATCAGTTTAGGCTCATCAGTGCCAATGGGTGCAGCCCATCAGTGAAGCCTGCCATTGCCTATCAGTGTGGCCTCATCAGTGCAGTCCATCAGTGCTCCTCATTAGTGCCCATCAGTGCAGCTTATCCATGCTCATCAGTGCTGCAGCCTATCAGTGCTGCCATATCAGTGCCACCTCATCAGTGCAGCCTCATCAGTGCCCACAGGTGCAGCCTATCAGTGCCACCTCATCATTGCAGCCTGCCAATGCCTATCAGCGTGGCCTAATCAGTGCAGCCTCATCAGTGCCCATCAGTGCAGCTAATCAGTGGCCATCGGTGAAGGAGAAAAATGACCTTTTTGCAAAATTTTATAACAAACTATGAAAAAGTTTTTTGTTGTATTTTTCCAAATGTTTGGTCTTTTTGCGTTTATGTAGTAAAAAATAAAACCCCCCCCAGAGGTGATGAACCACCACTAAAAGAAAACTCTATTAGTGTGAAGAAAATGATAAATATGTCACATGGGTAGAGAGTCGCACGACCGCGGAATCGTCATTTAAAGTGTGACAGCGCTGAAATCTGCAAACTGGCCTGGGCAGGAAGGGGGTGACAGCGCCCGGTATTGAAGTGGTACCAATTCTGGGGGGGGGGGGGGGTGGCAAACTTTTTCATACAGCTGTAAATAGTATCGGTGTTTATTGGTCGCATTTTGCAGTTTAAGCCCCGCCCCCTCCCCCCATAAAATATAATTTCCTTGTTTTATTTTGTTTTTACAATAATAGCTGGAATTCTCCAAAACGGCGGCGCACCTGACCGCGGTCAGATGATCCCCCCCCCCCCCAAAGAGCGAAGGCGTTTTCAGGCACCGAGGCGTCACCAGGCGGAGGACAGACGCCGCTCATTAGGCGCTCCCGCGAATCATTAGACAGATGCGCATCAGCGAGCGGGAAGCGTTCTCCGATGGCACGGTGATAAATACCCCATTGTCAGCGCTGATGTGATCGCATTAATGAGCGGAAGAGTCCCCCCCCCCAACCCCCCGATCGCCTCTTTACCTTTCTCTTCTTCAAGCCTTAAAGGACAAGTCGGCTTTGATTTAAAAATAATAATTAGAAGAAAAAAAAAAACGCCAACGACGCCATTCACAGCGATGGGTGGAGATGAGCCTGGCAGGAGATATGGGGGGGGGGGGGGGGGGGGGGCAAACTTCCTGCCAAGAGACGGAGCTCAGAAAAAAATAAAAGTTCATAGACTTTGCCTAGGCTAAGATGATGTCATCAGCTTGCCCCTCCCCCAATGATCTCGCAGACTGTACATTGTAACATTGTAGAAAAAAACATTGTTACTTTTTAGCAGGCAGGAGAAAGAATTTCCTCAGTTTCGCCTCTCCCAGTAATCAGACTGTACATTGTTACATCAATTGCTGACGCTGTGCCCATCAATTGCTGCCAGTGTGCTCATCACTTGCCACTACTGTGCCCATCAATTGCCAACACTGTGCCTATCAATTACTGACACTGTGCCCATCAATTGCCAACACAGTGCCCATCAATTGTCGCTACTATGCCCATCAATTTCCGACACTGTGCTAATCAATTGCTGCCACTGAACCCATCAATTGGCGCTACTGTGCCCATCAATTGCTGACACTGTGCCCATCAATTTCCGCTACTGTGCTCATCAATTGCCAACACAGTGCCCATCAATTGTCGCTACTATGCCCATCAATTGCCGACACTGTGCTAATCAATTGCTGCCACTGTACCCATCAATTGGTGCTACTGTGCCCATCAATTGCTGACACTGTGCCCATCAATTTCCGCTACTGTGCTCATCAATTGCCGCTACTGTGCCCATCAATTTCCGACACTGTGCCCATCAATTGCCGCTACTGTGCCTATCAATTGCTGACACTGTGCCCATCAATTGCCGCTACTGTGCCCATCAATTGCCAACACAGTGCCCATCAATTGTCGCTACTATGCCCATCAATTTCCGACACTGTGCCCATCAATTGCCGCTACTGTGCCTATCAATTGCTGACACTGTGCCCATCAATTGCCGACACTGTGCTAATCAATTGCTGCCACTGTACCCATCAATTGGCGCTACTGTACCCATCAATTGGCGCTACTGTGCCCATCAATTGCTGACACTGTGCCCATCAATTGGCGCTACTGTGCCCATCAATATCCGCTACTGTGCCCATCAATTGCTGACACTGTGCCCATCAATTTCCACTACTGTGCTCATCAATTGTTGCTACTGTGCCCATCAATTGCTGACTCTGTGCCCATCAATTGCTGACAATGTGCCCAACAATTGGCGCTACACTGTTCCCATCAATTGCCGCTACTGTGCCCATCAATTGCCGCTACTGTGCCCATCAATTGCCGCTACTGTGCCCATCAATTGCCGCTACTGTGCCCATCAATTGGCGCTACTGTGCCCACCAATTGGCGCTTATGTGCCCATCATTTGCTGACACTGTGCCCATCAATTTCCGCTACTGTGCCCATTAATTGCTGCCAGTGTGCCCATCAATTGCCGCTACTGTGCCCACCAATTGCTGCCAGTGTGACAAGGGGCCGGGCACCTGAATAGGGGGCGGCAGCGGCGACCGTAGATACCGTAGATTCATGCAATGCATGTATCTATCTATGGTGATAGAGAGGGGGCGGCGCCCTTGCGCCCTTTATGGACGCACCGCCATTGATATAGATGAGTTTGTTGGTAAGTTTTGGCGCAGCTCCGGATTTCGGTTTCTCGGACGCCTTGAAAAGCTCCGGAACAGAAATGCACATCGGAGGAGACGGAAGAGGAATGATTGGGCGCGCGTTTATCGGGACGCATCTTTATGAGGGTGTTTTGCGGCTCCTTACGCTTTGTTATCACCGGCGGAGCGCTTTATTCCCGCTATCCCCGCGATTATTTTTTATCTGCGTTGCCGTTATTTCCTAAATTGCTGAACGCACAGCGAGTGCGGGGGGAATAAATCAGAGCGATCGTCTGGCTGGGCGCGGAGAACGCCGACGCCGCGGGAGAGGACGGCGGATGGCAAACAGCAGGCAAATGTGCGGCAAATCCTCCGACCTCGTTCCCAATGGAATGATATCTGCTGGAAATGGGACACGTCTAGATTGGAGGTGATGAATGCAGCTCGGGTGTGAGCGGCGGCGGATCTGAATTCGCAAAATACGCAGCGAATGTGAGGCTGGAAATAGACAAATGATGACGTCATCAGATTCGCCAGGACTGAGCTGTTGGTCTTCATGCACACAGGATGCTTTCTAGATGTGTCAAGCACAGTGGCCACTGGTTCTCAAAATTTGGGGGGGGGGGGGGGGGGGGGGGGTGCGCAAACAAACTGGAAAAAAAATCAATTGCAGCCACTGTGCCCATCAAGCGCAGCCACTGTGCCCATCAACAGCAGCCACTGTGCCCATCAAACGGAGCCACTGAGGCCCATCAAGCGCAGCCACTGTGCCCATCAAACGCAGCCACTGAGGCCCATCAACAGCAGCCACTGTGCCCATCAAACGGAGCCACTGAGGCCCATCAAGCGCAGCCACTGTGCCCATCAACAGCAGCCACTGTGCCCATCAAACGGAGCCACTGAGGCCCATCAAGCGCAGCCACTGTGCCCATCAAACGGAGCCACTGAGGCCCATCAAGCGCAGCCACTGTGCCCATAAAACGCAGCCACTGAGGCCCATCAAGCGCAGACACTGTGCCCATCAAACGCAGACACTGTGCCCATCAAGCGCAGCCACTGTGCCCATCAAGCGCAGCCACTGTGCCCGTCAAGCGCAGCCACTGTGCCCATCAAACCGCAGCCACTGTGCCCATCAAACGCGGACACTGCGCCCATCAAACGCAACCACGGTGCCCATCAAACTGCAGCCACTGTGCCCATCAAACGCGGACACTGTGCCCATCAAACATAGCCACTCTCCCCATCAAACGCAGACACTGTGCCCATCAAACACAGCCACTGTGCCCATCAAACGCGGACACTGTGCCAATCAAACGCAGACACTGTGCCCATCAAACTGCAGCCACTGTGCCTATCAAGCGCAGCCACTGTGCCTATCAAGCGCAGCCACTGTGTCTAACAAGTGCAGACACTGTACCCATAAATTGCCGTCACTGTGCCCATCAAGCACAGCCACAGTGCCCATCAAACGCAGCAACTGTGCCCAAAAATTGCCGCCACTGTGCCCATCAAGCGCAGCCACTGTGCCCATCAAACGCGGACACTGTGCCCATCAAACCGCAGCCACTGTGCCCATCAAACGCGGACACTGTGCCCATCAAACGCGGACACTGTGCCCATCAAACCGCAGCCACTGTGCCCATCAAACGCGGACACTGTGCCCATCAAGCGCAGCCACTGTGCCTATTAAACACGGACACTGTGCCCATCAAACCGCAACCACTGTGCCCATCAAACCACAGCCGCTGTGCCCATCAAATGCGGACACTGTGCCCATCAAACCGCTGCCACTCTGCCCATCAAATGCGGACACTGTGCCCATCAAACCGCAGCCACTGTGCCCATGAAACGCGGACACTGTGCCCATCAAGCGCAGA
>CM056060.1:150295106-150480106 GCA_029574335.1 Rana kukunoris
ACCAATCAGACGTCACGTGGGTGGGGATTGGATGGACTTCAGTCTTCTGCTGACTGATCCTAGTCCAGGGGAGACCCTGAATAAAGAATAACTGTCACCCCCCCTCCCCTCCCCCCCCTCGTCATTAGAACAAGTTCATAATAAGTGAGAACAGATCTTGGCGCCAGCGACTTTGTTATAGCGCGTGAGTCACGGGGCGTTGGGGGGGTGCTGCTAATAATAGTGACAGTTCGAGGCGCATTTATGAAAAGCTGAACTATGAAACGAGGATCCGGTGTTCTGAGCAGACGATCGGGGTCCATCGTTCATCGAAGGACGAGAGTCGAATGTCGTTCCGCTTCCCTCACCTCTTGTTTGTCTCAATGCGTCTGGCTGTGAGTGACACGTCCGTCTCTTTTTTTTTTCAGTCTGTTACAAAGTTTCTCATCTGGAGATTTTTCCAGTGACATCACTTCCTGTATCATGCTGACAACGTGAGCATCCCATTGACAACGTCCTATGACGAAACGCGTCTGGGAAGACGTGCGGTGACGTCATCACGTTTTGGAGGAGGGTTTTTTTTTTTCCAATCTGTTTGCTGGCCGGCAACATTATGTTTTACATGCCTGTTTAACTCATGGCAAATGTGAGTACTCTGGTTTTTATGATTTTTAATTAAAGTCCCTGCGGGATTACGCTATGTCTGCATTTATTATCATTTTATACATATGATCTAACTGGTGGAGTTGCGGAGTGGAGCCCAGGTGTAGGCACTGCCCTAGGATTTGGGATTTGTTCGGTTTCCCTCAAAGGCCGCGGCTGGGTCACAGCCGACTGCTGGTTACAGTCATTCCTCTGGTAAGCTGCTTAGACTTCTGGTGGTGGGCCACATTGAGGAGCCAAGTGTGAGCACAGTGGTGATTATTACACGTCCATCCTGAACTAAGACCAGCAGAGACTTTTGGAGCTAATGTTTATTGCTACATTTCTTTTGGCTGAAGGATTGTGTTATTTTCACATGATTGATATATGGACTCTAAACCTCTGTTTTTTCCAACGCGAGCTTCTGCTTTGCAATCAACAGAGTTGTCAGACCCGTCGTGTCGGCTCGTTTACTTCATATGCATCCAGAAAACCTGATAGGCAGCACATTGGTTATATTGGTCAAAACTTGGTCAACACTTGGTCAACTTGGTCAACACTTGGTCAGCATTTGGTCACCTTGGTCAACACTTGGTCAACTTGGTCAACACTTGGTCAACACTTGATCAACTTGGTGAGCACTTGGTCACCTTGGTGAACACTTGGTCACCTTGGTCAGCACTTGGTCACCTTGGTGAACACTTTGTCAACTTGGTCACCTTGGTCAACACTTGATCAACTTGGTCAACACTTGGTCACCTTGGTCAGCACTTGGTCAACTTGGTCAACACTTGGTCAGCACTTGGTCAGCATTTGGTCACCTTGGTCAACACTTGGTCAACTTGGTCAGCACTTGGTCACCTTGGTGAACACTTTGTCAACTTGGTCACCTTGGTCAACACTTGATCAACTTGGTCAACACTTGGTCACCTTGGTCAGCACTTGGTCAACTTGGTCAACACTTGGTCAGCACTTGGTCAGCATTTGGTCACCTTGGTCAACACTTGGTCAACTTGGTCAACACTTGGTTACCTTGGTGAACACTTGGTCAACTTGGTCAACACTTGGTCAACACTTGACCAACTTGGTCAACACTTGGTCACCTTGGTCAGCACTTGGTCAGCACTTGGTCAACTTGGTCAACACTTGGTTACCTTGGTCAGCACTTGCTCACCTTGGTCAGCACTTGGTCAACTTGGTCAATTTGGTCAACACTTGGTTACCTTGGTCAACACTTGGTAAACTTGGTCAATATTTGGTAAACTTGGTCAACACTTGGTCTCAACTTGGTCAACACTTAATCAACTTGGTCAACACTTAATCAACTTGGTCAGCACTTGGTCAACTTGGTCAACACTTGGTCACCTTGGTCAGCACTTGGTCAGCATTTGGTCACCTTGGTCAACACTTGGTCAACTTGGTCAACACTTGGTTACCTTGGTGAACACTTGGTCAACTTGGTCAACACTTGATCAACTTGGTCAACACTTGGTCACCTTGGTCAGCACTTGGTCAGCACTTGGTCAACTTGGTCAACACTTGGTTACCTTGGTCAGCACTTGCTCACCTTGGTCAGCACTTGGTCAACTTGGTCAATTTGGTCAACACTTGGTTACCTTGGTCAACACTTGGTAAACTTGGTCAATATTTGGTAAACTTGGTCAACACTTGGTCTCAACTTGGTCAACACTTAATCAACTTGGCCAACACTTGGTCAACACTTGATCAACTTGGTCAACACTTGGTCAACTTGGTCAACAATTGGTAAACTTTGTCAACACTTGGTCAACACTTGGTCAACACCTGGCCAACATGGTCAACACTGACTATTTGTGCTGCTTATAGATGGGAAGGTAGATTACATTTACTTGCCCTCCTCAAGAAGGCACATGTACAGGCCCATCTGAACTTTGCCAATGAACATCTAAATGATTCAGAGAAGGATTGGGAGAAAGTTCTGTGGTCAGATGAGACCAAAATTGAACTCTTTGGCATTAACTCCACTCTCGCTGTGTTTGGAGGAAGAAAAATGCTGACTATGACCCTAAGAACACAATCCCTACAGTCACACACGGAGGGGGAAACATGATGCTTTGGGGCAGTTTCTCTGCTAAGGGTCCAGGCCGACTTTGCTGCATTGAGGGGCCAATGGGCGGGGCCATGTATTGTTAATTCTTGGATGAGAACCTTTTTCCCTCAGCCAGAACACTGAAGATGGGTCATGGATGAGTCTTCCAGCATGACAATCACCTAAAATATACCACCAAGGCAACAAAGGAGTGGCTCAAGAAGAAGCACATAAAAGTCATGGAGTGGCCTAGCCAGTCTCCAGACTTTAACCCTCCAGAAAATTTATGGAGGGAACTGAAACTTTCGAGTTGCCAGGAGACAGCCTAAGAAATCTTAAGGATTTAGAGAAGATCTGTAAAGGAGAGTGGAGACCAAAATCCCCCCTGAGACGTGTGGAGACCTGATCACCAACTACAAGAAACGTCTGACCTCTGTGCTTCCCAACAACGAACCTCCACCAACTACTAAGGGGATCAAATACTATATATATTAAAGGGCCATCCTGGGCACACTCAGTAGAATTTCATACGAGAGTCAATGAAGCTCTCGGCATGTCCTTGGAGTGCAGGAGGAAACCCACACCATCACAGGGAGAACATACAAATTCCATGCAGACATTGTCTTGACCAGGTCTTAAACCCGGTGCTGCAAGGCAGATATGCTAACCACTAAGCCGCCGTGCTGCCCCAGCAGGTATTCCCATGTCTCCTACCATCACAAATCCTAAAAAAATAAGAGGATTATTCCTACATAGAGTTTTGAAAGTTCCCAGCCCCACCCCTTCCTCAGCTGCCCCCCTCAGGAATGTGGAGGAGGTTACACTCCGGCTACTGTGTCCTTCTATCTGTCACTTTGTATCAGTTGGTCGGTGATCCGCACACACAGACCTCTGCTCATTGTGTATCAGATATCCGGGACGGAGGGTCAGCTGGGACCCCCACAACCAGCACCTGCCCGCCATCCAATCCCCCTCCGCCTTATATAACCCCCCCCCCCCCCCCAGAGATCTCACCGCATTCCGGACGCAGGTCGGGGGCAGTTGTTGGGAAAATGTAACTCAATTCTTTCTTTTTTTTTGAGATGAGAAGCCGGGCAGCTGCCTGAGAACTGAGGATCAGATGTGTCCTCCCCTGCATGAGGGATCGGCGCAAAACGTTACATTGTGTCAAAGCGTTAGACAAATGGTGTGCGGCGAATTGTACTAGAAAGCAAATGTGACTGTATGGGGGGGGGGGGGGGGGGGGATGAGGAAAGATCTTCAAATATTCCAAGGTATCAATATATCCACCTAATTGGGAAAATGTCTGCAGTCCCTTCTGTACTATGTTTGCAGTCTCTGACCATCTCCTGTAGTATGTCTGCAGTCTCTAAACATCTCCTGTACTGTGTCTGCAGTCTCTAAACATCTCCTGTACTATGTCTACAGTCTCTAAACATCTCCTGTACTGTGTCTGCAGTCTCTAAACATCGCCTGTACTATGTCTGCAGTCTCTGCCTATCTCCTGTACTATGTCTACAGTCTCTAAACATCTCCTGTACTATGTCTGCAGTCTCTGACCATGTCCTGTACCATGTCTGCAGTCTCTGACCATCTCCTGTACTATGTCTGCAGTCTCTGTCCATCTCCTGTCATATGTCTGCAGTCTCTCACCATCTCCTGTAGTATGTCTGCAGTCTCTCACCATCTCCTGTAGTATGTCTGCAGTCTCTGACCATTTCCTTTACTATGTCTGCAGTCTCTGACTATCTCCTGTAGTATGTCTACAGTCTCTAAACATCTCCTGTACTATGTCTGCAGTCTCTGACCATCTCCTGTACTATGTCTGCAGTCTCTGACCATCTCCTGTACTGTGTCTGCAGTCTATGACCATCACCTGTACTATGTCTGCAGTCTCTGACCATCTCCTGAAGTATGTCTGCAGTCTTTGAATGTCTCATGTATTATGTCTGCAGTCTCTGACCATCTCCTGTAGTATGTCTGCAGTCTCTGAATGTCTCATGTATTATGTCTGCAGTCTCTGACCATCTCCTGTAGTATGTCTGCAGTCTCTGAATGTCTCATGTATTATGTCTGCAGTAGGCATGTGCAAAAGTGAAAAATTCGTTTCGTTTCGTTTCAATTCGTCATTTAATAAATTTCGTTAAGTTAGGTTCGTTACATGTGTTGAATTCGTTTTCGGAATTCGTTCGTTTTCGACCGAATTTCGAAAAATACGGTCGAAATCGAAAATATTTCGACCTTTTTTCGAATTCGTTCGTTTTCGACCGAATTTCGAAAAAAAACGGTCGAAATCGAAAATATTTCAACCAGATTAGAAAACAAATAGTCTCTTTTCGAATAGAATTTTTTTCGAATTAAATTCGAAAATATTTTTTTTTTTTTTTTTTTTTTTTTTTTTTTCGAATTCCGATCGAATTTAGTCCGCGGGTATTCGATTCGGAATTCGAAAAAAAAAAATTCGATTTCGACCATTTTTTTTTTTTCGAAATTCGGTCGAAAATGAACGAATTCCGAAAACGGTCGAAATTTTTCGCTAATATAGCAATTCGGAAATTCGTATGCATCCGAATGTCCGAATAATGGAAAATTCGTCCGAATTTCGATTCGGAACGAAACTAAATGCACATGCCTAGTCTGCAGTCTCTGACCATCTCCTGTAGTATGTCCGCAGTCTCTAACCATCTCCTGTAGTATGTCCGCAGTCTCTAACCATCTCCTGTAGTATGTCTGCAGTCTCTGAATGTCTCACGTATTATGTCTGCAGTCTCTGAATGTCTAATGTATTATGTCCGCAGTCTCTAATAATCTCCTGTAGTATGTCCGCAGTCTCTAACCATCTTCTGTAGTATGTCTGCAGTCTCTGACCACCTCCTGTAGTATGTCTGCAGTCTTTGACCATCTCCTGTACTATGTCTCTGACCACTTGAGGAACCTATGAAGAAATGATTGGGTTTTACCATTGTCCTTCATGCTACAAATGTGGATTTCATGTTTCTAATTAGCATATAAGCAACGCAGCACAACTGATCGGGCTCCTTGTGCTGCTTCTCCATCTTCCAGTCAGAGCTCTGCTGTACAGGGATGCCGAAATTCCGCTACTTGCACAGCTTGCATTTAACGACGCATCAATGAATAAAAATCAGCATTCATTTGTGTCCTTTACATTTCACGTGAGTTCGGCGCACGGTGCTCCTGATCAGTCACCTGTGACAGGCGTTCGTCTGTTATTACACGCCGCCGCGATGGGAGCGTCTGGTAAAATTTCCGCGCATTAATTCCTGCCGAGCCGAGTGGGTGTTTTCAAATCAGCATTTCCATTTGGCAAATAAACTCGCATTAGCACCCACCGGGCCCTGATTAACTCCGCTCCCGCTACCGCCTGCAGCCTCATAGAACAAATATCGTCCTCCCCCCTCCCCCACCCCCCCTCTGAAGTTCCCACCAGAGGATGCGTTATTAGGAATTCAGATCTGTTCCTATTTATTCCGCGCGGCGAGTCAAGGTGCTGACAGGCGAACAGCACGGCGCCTAATATAACCTGTAGCGAGCGCGCGGAGGGAAGGAGGAAGTCATATGTCTCAGAGTTTCTTCATAAATGAAATTATCTCCCTTGTGTTTTCCGCCAAAGCGCCTTTTATTTACTGCACTTTAAATAGCGAGCCGCTGAAACGGCGCATTTCTGATCCCATTTATTTATTGTATTCACGATTGTCGCTTAACAAAAAAAAAAAAGAAAGAAGGAAGTGCTTCATAGATCTCTAATATTGGGGATTGTGAAGAACCTTGTGAGCGTTCCATAGGAAAGAAAACGGGAGGGTTCCCGGTAATCTGTCATATCTTTGTCTCCTCCCATTTATTCCGCCCATATATGTGGTCATTTGATACATCAGCCAATATCAGCCCAGGTTCCTCCAGAGGTTTTTGGGGGTTCCTTGAGCTGTCAGTGAGTGACCTATCATTTGATGGGTCCACCATAGTTCTGGGGTCAACCAACCTAAGGCACATTCTTCTCATTCACCCTCAATGAATTGGCTTTAGCAGGGGGTTTTATGAGTCCCAAGAATCAATTCAAGGGTCTCTCTAAGGTGGGAGTTCCCAAACTGCTTAAACAATAAACAGATTTTTTTAGTGACATCACTTCCTGTATCATGCTGACAACGTGGTGTCAGCTTGTTTACTTCATATGCATCCAGCCAACCTGATAGGTTGGTCAACACCTGGTCAACTTGGGCAACACTTGGTCAAAACTTGTTCAACTTGGTCAACACTTGGTCAACACTTGGTCAACTTGGTAAACACTTGGTCAACACTTGGTCAACTTGGTAAACACTTGGTCAACTTGGTCAACACTTGGTCAACTTGGTAAACACTTGGTCAACTTGGTCAACACTTGGTCAACTTGGTAAACACTTGGTCAACTTGGTCAACACTTGGTCAACTTGGTCAACACTTGGTCAACACTTGGTCAACTTGGTAAACACTTAGTCAACTTGGTCAACACTTGGTCAACACTTGGTCAACTTGGTCAACACTTGGTCAACACTTGGTCAAATTGGTGAACTTGGTCAACACTATTTATCCTTATGCTGCTTATAGATGGGAAGGTAAATTACATTTACTTGGACATCACTTGGTCAACACTTGGTCAACACTTGGTCAACTTGGTCAACACTTAGTTAACTTGGTCAACACTTGGTCAAATTGGTGAACTTGGTCAACACTATTTATCCTTATGCTGCTTATAGATGGGAAGGTAAATTACATTTACTTGGACATCACTTGGTCAACCTAGTCAACACTTGGTCAACTTGGTGAACTTGTTTAACACTGACTATGTATCCTTATGCTGCTTATAGATGGGAAGGGAGATTACAGTTACTTGTCCGCAAGGTCCTTCTCCTCAAGAAGACACATGTACAGGCCCGTCTAAAGTTTGTCAATGAAGGTCTAAATGATTCAGAGAATGATTGGAAGAAAGTTCTGTGGTCAGATGAGACCAAAATTAAGCTCTTTGGCATTAACTCGACTCGCTGTGTTGGGGCCTCTAGAAGGGAGGAGGTATTTGTATGGGCCTATAGGAGGGGGGAGGTACTTGGATGGACATATAGGACAAGGGAGGTACTTGGATGGGCCTATAGAAGGAAGGAGGTACTTGGATGGGCCTATAGGAGGTACTTAGATGGGCCTATAGAAGGGGGAGGTACGTGGATGGGTCTATAGGAGAAGGAGGGACTAGGATGGGCCTGTAGGGGGGGAGGTACTTGGATGAGCCTATAGGAGGGGGAGGTACTTGGATGGGCCTATAGAAGGGGGGAGGTGCTTGGATGGGCCTATAGAAGGAAGGAGGTACTTGGATGGGCCTTTAGGAGGAGGAAGGTACTTGGATTGACTTATAGAAGGAGGAGGTACTTGGATGGGCCTATAGTAGGTGGGAGTGGTAAGAGTGAAGACGGAGCTGTGGCACAGGGGCAGCGCCATTGAAGCTTCTGAAATGCGTAGACACCCTCCTCACAATATGTTGTGCACAAGAGCGGGTACATTACTCCACAAATCTAGTGTCTACACACAGGATTCAGTTGTGCATTTAGTTGGAGAATTCCTTTAAGAACCAAGCCTCCGTAGTCCATTCTGATTTTCCAATTATTTATATTTCGCTTTGTAATAATAATCTTATTTGTAGTCAGCCATCCACTCTGCCATGTATATTGCAAAAGAGAAAATGATCTCCGGGGGCCTCGGGCACAACGCGTAGGAGGGAGTCGGAGATTTGGTTTCATTGACCTTGGGTCAACCTTGAGCAGTAGACTTGTATGCATTTGTTATTGTCTCAGCACACAGAAGCTCGGCACAATATACACCGGCGGTATTGGATGCTCAATGGCGTCATTGGAGGTTGCAGATGAAAGACAGGAGCTCGGTCCCTTCCTTTCATCTATGGAGACTGTTCAGACTGGACGGCCTTGAGGCAGAAGGTGGGGAGTCAACGATATAACTCCAGCAAAAATTTGGCCAAAAATGAAAATCTTGCTAAAAGATAAATTATACAAAACGAACTTCTGCTGCAATATTGAACTTCAGTCTAAAGCAGGCGTCTCCAAACTTTTCAAACAGAGAGCCAGTTGACTTGTCCTTTCTGACTTTAGCGGGGCACGATTGTGGCCAGTGGGGGTAGAAAATGCCCTTGGTCCAGCTTCGGTGAGATTAAGCATGGTCTCAGAGTTGGTGGTCAGTAGGAGAAGGAATAGTGCCCCATCATTGGTGTTAGTGGGAGGAACAGTGCCCTATTAGTGTCAGTGGGGGGAATAATGCCTCATATCATTGGGAGAAAAGGTGCCCCAAGGGCCGGATAAACCAGCACCAGATTCTGTGTGCACCCGTTTTAGTAAATCTCCTCCAATGTAGCGAATGAGTTAAACTGCGATAAGGGATGGTTCAGAGAGCTGTGTAGATATTTATAGGTTTCTTTCATCAAAGACGCAAACTGAGAGCCTTGGAAACCTGAACAGTGTATTTTAGAATGCCCATTTTTTTTATAGCATAGAACAGGGGTCTCCAAACTTTTTATACAAAGGGCCAGTTTACTGTCCTTCAAACTTTAGGAGGGCCGCATTGTGGCCAGCAGGGTTAGAAAATGTCCCAAGCCCAGCATCAGTGAGAATAAATATGGCCTCAGGGTTGATGATCAGTAGGAGAAGTAGTGCCCCATTATTGGTATTAGTAAGAGAAAAAGAATCGCATCATTGGTATCAGTGGAAAACATAGTGTCATATTGCTGGTGACAGTGGGAGGAATAGTGCCCCAAGGGCCGGATAAAGACCACATCTGGCCCTTGGGCCGCAGTTTGGAGAAATCTGGCCTAGAACATAGTGGATTAAAGCGGATCTTCTCGCTCTAGTTCCTTCCTCTCCCCCTTCCCCATGTCCTGTTCATTAACATTACCCCCCCCCCCCCACAGACATTACCCCTCCCCCATGCACGTCACTCACCTAGGCGAAAGACGTGCTCGCCCTGCCTCCTGGGGTATGCATGTCATGTATCCCAGGAGGCATAGTGTTTAATTCACAGAGTAGGAGGAGTGTGTAGGGGGGCCCGTCGGCTCCTCGGGATTCAGTGGGTGGCCTCCTGATGACGTCACAAACAACATGGCGGCGCAGGATGGAGTGGTGGCAGAAGACAAGAGGATCTCATTGGGTCAACGCTGGATCCACTGGGTGGGTGGGTTTCTGAAATGTGCAGAACCCACCCCCTGCTAAGTGGCAGTAAGAAAAAAGAAAGAAATTAGATATAAATTAGACACAAAGTCACAATAATTGTCCGGATTGGACACACGTTGTGTAATATATATACTCATAGACCCTTCACAACGCTCGGCAGACTTGCGTCTGACTCATCATCTGTCGTAAACGGTTTCCCGCGGCTCTATAGCCCCGCGAGTGAATCGCTTTGAAGAAAAGCGCACTTGTAATGTAAGATGAAAAGATAACCCTTTGATAGGGGGGGGGGGGGAACCTTCTCTATGAAAGCAGCAAAAAGGAGTTAATCGCGAGAAGCGACAAAAGGTGACGGCGCGGGCGGCTTAGTCAGAGATGTTTGGGAGCCTATTGAGGCGGCGCCTGGAAACAGCTGACGGGGGATGGATGGGGATTAAAGCATTCTTTGGCAATCGCACAATGGCTAAAGGGGGGAGGGGGGACAATGCAGAGGCTTTTCCGGCATAACCCCCATCGTGTGACCCTCTCAACCCCCCATCATAGAGGGGTGGCAGGAGATACAAGACGAGAGCCCATGGATGGCTCTGCAGGGATTTCTACAGATCCGCACGTGCCTCGTGCCCCGTGTGTGACAGGCGGCCACGTAATCCCAAATATAGACCCAAATGTGTCACTGGTGCATCATGGGAGAATGAAAATTCCCCCAGTGATCAGACTGTACATTGTAACTTTGTAGAAGATCTCTGTGAGAGGTAATAAATACATGGAAGGGTTACTCTGAGATTACTTACATTGAATAAAATATATATAGTGTATATACTGTATATCCGAAGCTCGGCCACTTTACCATCGCTGGCGGGGAAGCGATCGCGCCGATCCACGTGGCAGAGAGAAATCGGGGGGGTTAAGCAGAAGGTTGACTGGCTGGAGACGTTCTTCAGAAGTTGCATTCACACTGCCAGGAGCTCGGAGTCTGCAGCCAGTGCCGGTTGTGCTGCCAGGGTAAGCAAACCTCCGAACCTGTCCCGGAATTCTCTCGCCGAGATCCTCGGGGGGAAATAGAAATGACTTTTATGAACATCTAAGGAAACAACACAGAGCCTTGTGGTGGTTCAGGAAGTTATTTCTACTGTTAAAGTACAAAGAAGGCCACCAGCACCACGTGCGAGTGTCCAATATTAAAGGAACTAAACTCTCCAATATTCACCCCCCCCCTGCAGTGAGGCCACGTCCACAAGCTCTCCCCGTTCAGTGTGACCTCGTCTACAAGCTCTCTCCACCCCTCCAGTGTGGCCACATCAACGACCTCCCCCTCCAGTGTGGCCACATCAACAAACTCTCCTCCCCTCCAGTGTGACCACGTCTACAAGCTCTCTCCACCCCTCCAGTGTGGTCACATCAACGAGCTCTCTCCCCCTTTCCAGTGTGGCCACATCAACATTCTCCCCCTCCAGTGTGGCCACTAGGCATGTGCATTTCGTTTCGTTCCGAATCAAAATTCGGACGAATTTTCCATTATTCGGACATTCGGATGCATACGAATTCCCGAATTGCTATATTAGCGAAATATTTCGACCGTTTTCGGAATTCGTTCGTTTTCGACCGAATTTCGAAAAAAAAATGGTCGAAATCGAAAATATTTCAACCAGATTAGAAGTCTCTTTTCGAATAGAATTTTTTTCGAATTCCGAATCGAATACCCGCGGACTAAATTCGATCGGAATTCGAAAAAAAAAAAAATATATATTTTCGGATTTAATTCTAAAAAAATTCTATTCGAAAAGAGACTATTTGTTTTCTAATCTGGTTGAAATATTTTCGATTTCGACCATTTTTTTTCGAAATTCGGTCGAAAACGAACGAATTCGAAAAACGGGCGAAATATTTTCGATTTCGACCGGATTTTTCGAAATTCGGTCGAAAACGAACGAATTCCGAAAACGAATTCAACACATGTAACGAACCTAACTTAACGAAATGTATTAAATGACGAATTGAAACGAAACGAAACTAAACACATTTTTCACTTTTGCACATGCCTAGTGGCCACATCAACAAGCTCTCTCCCCCCTCAAGTGTGGCCACATCATCGATTTAGTTCACATGTGCTGCGCTATATACGTTTTTCACTCACTCACTCACTCAATAAGCCCCCCCCTCCAGTGTGGCCACATCAATGAGCTCTCTCCCCCCTCCAATGTGGCCACATCAACAAGCCCCCCCTCCAGTGTGGCCACATCAACAAGCCCCCCCCCTTCCAGTGTGGCCACATTAACAATCCCCCTCCAGTGTGGCCACATCAACAAGCCCCCCCTCCAGTGTGGCCATATCATTGAGCTCCCCCCTCCAGTGTGGCCACATCAACTAGCTCTCTCCCCCCCCCCCCCAGTGTGGCTGCATCCACAAGCTTCCCTCCAGTGTGGCCATGTCCACAAGCTCCCCCCCTGCAGTGTGGCCACATCAACAAGTTCTCTCCCCACTCTAGTGTGGCCACATCAACAAGCCCCCCTCCAGTGTGGCCACATCAACATGCCCCCCCTCCAGTGAGGCCACATCAACAAGCCCCCCCTCCAGTGTGGCCACATCAACAAGCCCCCCTCCAGTGTGGTCACATCAATTAGCTCTCTCCCCCCTCCAGTGTGGCTGCATCCACAAGCCCCCCCTCCAGTGTGGCCACATCAACGTTCTCCCCCTTCAGTGTGGCCACATCAACAAGCTCTCTCCTCCCTTCCAGTGTGGCCACATCAACATTCTCCCCCTTCAGTGTGGCCACATCAACGAGCTCTCTCCCCCCCTCCAATGTGGCCACATCAACGAGCTCTCTCCCCCCCTCCAATGTGGCCACATCAACAAGCTCCCTTCCCCGCTCCAGTGTGGCCACAACCACAAGCTCTCTTCCCCTTCCAGTTCCTGACACCAAACAGCGATGCATAATAAGGGCCCACCTTGCGTTGCCATGTATATGCATATGGCTGTCAGGAATGGGTTAACCAATCAGAGTTCATCTTGCAGAGACGGCGTCCCAGCGGCGGCAGGTTAAGGCGCTTCCCATGTCCTAACGGCTCTTATGGAATAATCCAGGCAGCGCTTATTCTCGGTTTGGTAATCAGCGCACCACTCTCTATAGAGTCATAGCCAGCGATTCGAATGCACGCACCGCCGCCAAAACAAATAATCTCCACCGCAAAGTAAGTTTTTCCGCTGAACACGTGTCACCACTGGGAGAAGTTACGGCTCTTGTTTATGCTGCTGATAGGACCCCAAAGATGACTATTTTGCATGCTTACCATATGTCAGCAGAGCGATAACATTATCCCGGAACTCCCAGCATCCTCCAGCGCCGCCTCCCGCGCCTTTCATGTTGTTTTATAGCGGAAAAGGCAACAAAATTACCAAAGGCGGTCTGGGAAGGAGAAGACGCTGCCTTGCGGTGCGAATTCGCAGTCGTTTTGGGTTTGAGTTTGGAATAGAAGCTGCTCGTTGGGTTCCCATGAGGTGTACCAGCTGCGATGAAGAGATACGAGCCGCCATGGTTCACCTTATAAAAATGCTGCTTGCCTGACTTCAGTACTTTCCGAGTCGCAGTGTTGGCACAAACTCTTTCATTGGGTAAAGCGCAGAAATGAATAGCGGCCAATCAGCGATCTCCTTTCATATTTGTTTTTTTCCCGCCTGCTCTGAGCTAGGTAACGTGAAATTTGGTTGTTCCCTGGCAGGGCCACTGATAAGGCAGAACAGTCAGGAGTTCCGGCTGTACTGTCTTATTGCAGACACTGATTCTCTTCTGTCTCCCACTGCAGCTTAGGAGGAGGTCACCTGTAGCTCAGAAGGTGGTCAAACACAGGCCAGAATGCGGTAAAATGTACATTAGAAGAAGAGCAAGGTCAATTGAAGGTCAAAATGAGGTCAAATACAGATCAGAAGGTCAACTGCAGGTCAGAGGAAGATCAAGGTCCAACGTAGGTCAAAGGAAGGAGGTCAGCTGCAGGACAGGAGGAGGGCAAGGTCAAACAAAGGTCAGAATGAGGTCAAATGCACATCAAAATGAGATCAACTGCAGGTCAGATGGAGGTCAAATGCAGATCTGAAGGAGGTCAAACACAGGTTCGAAGGTGGTAAGCTGCAGGTCAAATGCAGATTCAAAGGTCAACTTAAGAGGTCAAACAAAGATCAGAAGGAGGTCAACTGCAGGTCAGAAGGAGGCTAAGGTCAAACGCAGATCAGGAGAGAGGGGTGTGGGCAGCAGACTCTTGATTCTAATAAGTTTAGCATCAATGTAGTAAAGGAAGGAATATCCTCTCAGCAGCTCTCCAGAGAGTGATGAACGTAGGTCTACTCATCTGGCTCAGCTGAAGTTCCACGTAGGAAAAGTGCTGTAAAAGTCATGTGAAGTATTTTTCTTTACTAAGATCTCATACAGCATAAAATATAAAACCGCCATGCTTCGGGGGCCCCTAAGGTTGCTTTGTCAGGGCTTAAAGAGTACCTAAAGAAAGAAACGTGTACTGGACCAATGAAGGACCCAGGAGGTAATGATGGGTTGATGGGCGCCATACTTTGGTTTGACACCTTCAACAAGAAAAATACCCGATAGATTCCAACCCTTCCTCTTATATTACTTTAACGTGGTTTTCAGCCCTGATGAAGGGGTAGGTGTGAGTGAGTGAAAAACTTGTATAGCGCAACACATGCGAACTGAATCGCCTCAGGGCGCTTGGTATCCATTTCCTACTTTATTTTGCCTTCAGAATAGATGGGTTTTGAGTTTTTTTTCTGAAGGCCTGGTGATTCACTTCCATTCGGATGCTGGTTGGTAAAGCGTTCCATAGACTAGGTCCTTGGTGTGAGCTCACGAAGCATGTCAGCTATATCCTCAGTGTCAGAACCTGGATTACTGGCTGAGGTTCCCAGAGTTGAAGGGTGTAGTTCGGGTGGCCACCGGCGGGTGTAGCTTGCAGATCTCAGTACTCCGTTTCCACCTGATTGCTAGTAAAGAAAAACACTGAAACACCAGGGAATATTAGAGGAGGAACTAAATACCTTCCCAGCAGCCAGCAGAACCCAGTAGTCTCCACATGATGTTGGCTGCTGAGAAGGTATATAACCCCTCCTCTAGCTTCTATCACAGTGCCATGTACCTGGTTCTTGATATTCTCTTCCTGTTCTTGATCCTGCTCTTGACCTTAATCCTGATTCCTAACATGATCCTTTCCTGTCCAGTATCCTGTACCTCATATCTGCAGCACACTTGTTCCTTATCCCAGTTTTGGTCCCGTTCCTGGTGGTTCCTTGCATCTCCTGTTTACTGTGTTCTTTGATTATCAAAGACAAGGAATATGCTGTAAATACATATATACAGTATATATATTATCATTATTATATTCTATGGATCGAGTTAGACGGTGATACAAGCCGCTTCTTTTCACATCAGGACTCAATAATGTCAGAACTTGGCCTCGGTTTCCAGGTTCCAATCCAAGTCACATAGACGGATTCCAGCTACAGCTGCACACCAAGGAGGCGAGTTCGAGCTCCAAAGACAACATTAAAATTGATTTCTGATAAAAGATGATCGTGCCGGATTTGACACGGAGCCTCCGGCACCCGCTTGACCCGGGATTGACTTGGCACAAGTGAGTCATAACCAGGAACAGCTCAGGCACTAATTCTTGGCTTCCGCTGATGGGTCACAGCTTGTGTCAATAGGACTACAACATCTAACCCAGAGCATCCAACCAATCAGAGTTCACTTCGCTATAGTCAGACCAGGCAAGATATATTTTGTTAGTGAAAAGTTTGTGGACACCGAACCCTCACACCTACCTTTACGGCCAAAAGTATGTGGACAACCCTTTAGATGATGGAGTTCGGGTGTCTCCAGTGAAGGGTCCTGGTACAAATACCAAATTACTCCCTCATACAAATACATTCTTGACAATTGTGCTCTTCCAACCTTGTGGTAACAGTTTGGTGAAGAACCATTTCTGTCCCACTATGACTGTCCCCTTTGTACAAAGCCAGCTCCATAAAAATATGATGTGACCAGGTTGGTGTGGAGGAACTCGTGTCCTGTACAGAGCCCTGACCTCATCCCTATTTAAGACCTTTGGGGTGACTTGGAATGCCGATTGGGAGCCAGGTCATCTCATCCAACATCAGCTAGCTCAACCCTACTAAACACCTTCTCAACCAACATCTACATAAAGACATGCTTTGACCAGTTTGGTGTTGAGGAACTCTTATGTCCTGAACAGAACCCTGACCTCATCCTTAATGAACACCGTTGGGAAGAATTGGTACACCGATGGTGAGCCAGATTTTTTTTTTTTGGCACTCTCAATGTGAGGCCACATGTGTGAGCCAGGTCTTCTCATCCAACATCTCCATAAAGACATGGTGTGACCAGTTTTGTGTGAAGGAACTCGAGTGTCCTGCACAGAGCCCTGACCTCAACCCTACTGAACACCTTTGGAATGGTTTAAAGCACTGATGGTGAGCCACGTCTGTGGTTTATTTGTTTGGTGTCCAATGTAAGGCTCAACGTGAGATCCAGGTCTTCTCATCCAACATCAGTACCTGACCTCACAAATTACCACAAATTCCCAGACACCCTCCAAAATTGTGTGGAAAGTTTTCCCGTAAGAGTGGAGGATGTAATAGAGGGGATGTGCAGCAAGCTGTTATAGGTGTGATGGCCAGGTGACCACAAGCTTTTGACCATATAATTGGCCAGACGCCATCTCTGCTTTCAAGTTCCCAACTCCACCCCTTCTCCCAGCAGCTCCACCCCTTCTCCCATGAGCTCTGCCTCTTCTCCCAGAAGCCCTGCCTCTTCTCCCAGCAGCTCCACCCTTTCTCTCAGCAGCTCCGCCCCTTCTCCCAGCAGCTCCATCCCTTCTCCCAGCAGCTCTGCCCCTTCATCCATTAGCTCCACCCCTTCTCCCAGCAGCCCCACCTCTTCTCCCAGCAGCTCTGCCCCTTCTACCAGCAGCCCCACCCCTTCTCCCAGCAGCTTTGCCTCTTCTCCCAGCAGCTCTGCCCCTTCTACCAGCAGCCCCACCCCTTCTCCCAGCAGCTTTGCCCTATTTCCCATCCACGCTGCCCCTTCTCCCAGAAGCCCTGCCTCTCCTCACAGCAGCTCCACCCCTTTTCCCAGCAGCTCTGCCCCTTCACCCAGCATCTACACCCTATCTCTCAGCAGCTCTGCCCCTTCTCACAGAAACCCCACCCCTTCTCCCAGAAGCCACACCCCTTCTCCCAGCAGCTCGGGTCTCATTTGGTAGAAAAATACTTTCTGCATATAGCGCCATCTCTGCTTCCAAGTTCCCAAACCCACCTCATCTCACAGCAACTTCACCCTTTCTCTCAGCTGCTCTGCCCCTTCTCCCAGCAGCCCCACCTCTTCTCCCAGCAGCTCTGCCCCTTCTACCAGCAGCCCCACCCCTTCTCCCAGCAGCTTTGCCTCTTCTCCCAGCAGCTCTGCCCCTTCTCCCAGCAGCTCCACCCCTTTTTCCAGCAGCTCTGCCCTATTTCCCATCCACGCTGCCCCTTCTCCCAGAAGCCCTGCCTCTTCTCACAGCAGCTCCACCCCTTTTCCCAGCAGCTCTGCCCCTTCACCCAGCATCTACACCCTATCTCTCAGCAGCTCTGCCCCTTCTCACAGAAACCCCACCCCTTCTCCCAGAAGCCACACCCCTTCTCCCAGCAGCTCGGGTCTCATTTGGTAGAAAAATACTTTCTGCATATAGCGCCATCTCTGCTTCCAAGTTCCCAAACCCACCTCATGTCACAGCAACTTCACCCTTTCTCTCAGCTGCTCTGCCCCTTCTCCCAGCAGCTCTGCCCCTTCTACCAGAAGTTCCACCCCTTCTCCCAGCAGCTCTGCCCCTTCTACCAGCAGCTCCACCCCTTCTCTCAGCAGCTCTGCCCCTTTTCCCAGCTGCTCTGCCCCTCTGCCCAGCAGCTCCGCCCCTTCACCCAGCAGCTCCGCCCCTTCTCCCAGAAACTCCACCCTTTCTCTCAGCAGCTCTGCCCCTTCTCCCAGCAGCTCCACCCCTTCTCCCAGCAGCTCTGCCCCTTCTAACAGCAGCTCCACCCCTTCTACCAGAAGACCCACCCCTCCTCCCAACAGCTCCGCCCCTTCTCTCAGCAGCTTCACCCCTTCTCCCAGCAGCTCCACCCCTTCTCCCAGCAGCTCTGCCCCTTCTAACAGCAGCTCCACCCCTTCTACCAGAAGACCCACCCCTCCTCCCAACAGCTCCGCCCCTTCTCTCAGCAGCTTCACCCCTTCTCTCAGAAGCTCCGCCTCTTCTCCCAGCAGCCCGGGTCTCACGTTACTGGTCCAATATCTTATTTATCTTACATTTGGAGTAAAAAGACTTCTCTAGCAGGAGGCAAAGACAACATAAACATGAAGCTCTGGTGGGAAAGGAAGAAACCTGGTATATTGATAACTTGTACCCGACGCGTTTCACTGGGGAGATCTCAGAGAAGAGATGTCAGAGGCCAGTGGGGTCATTTACCCCGAATGATGTCATTTTTTGCATGGAGTGACCCTTAACTCCACATTTCTGCTTCCCCTTGCGGAGTAATATTTGGAGAGCGCGGTTTGATGAAAGTGTTACATTTTAATGTATATTAATCTCCCGGCGGCGGCGCCGGGTATACGCTACTTTTTTTTTTTTTTTTAAGGACCTTGTCTTCCCCTTCCAAGTGCACTTTTTTTTCCCTTTGCCTTATTTACATGTTACGTTATGGTGCCATTAACCCTTGCCGCCCGTTCCGCCCCGTCCCGAGACAGCCGTGTGCGTCGCAGCGCGCCCCGCCGCCCCTCCGAGGGTTAATCCGGTGACGTTAATTCCCTATAAAATAAAAAATATATTCGGCTCGGAGTCTTCATCTCGGAGATTTACATGGGGTTTCCTGCCAAGTCTCACTTACCCAGATCAGTCTGCGCGTTGCGTCCTTGCCGACGCCTTCAAGGTGAATCTTTTCTTCTTTTTTTTTCCCGCAGCTCGCGGTCTGAGAATTTATCATTGTGTGTATATTATAACCCCCAAAATTGTTCTTTTTTTTGCAGATAGAATTTGCTATAAACAAAATGGAAAGCGAGCGGCGGCGGCGGCGGCGGCTGCTGGAGTGACTTTGACATGTCGAAAAAAAAATGAAAAGTTTGAGGTTTATAAGAAGCGACGGCGACAAGGCGGAGGAGATGCCTGTCGCAGGATCCGCGGGTGTTCGTTTTTTAGCGGATTTTGAACCCAATCGCTAAAATATTCCCTGAGCTTTAATGCGCTTAATATTTTTTAATATGTTTTAATCTGCAAATTTACATTGAGAGAATCTCTGGTCCTCCTGCCATACTGTTCCTTGTTCAGGCACTTCCTGTGTGGGGTGACAACAGTCTACCGCCTGTACTCCTGGGTTGTCACCCTGTCACATGTGCCCCCTAGTGGGGACTAAAGGCAGCAGTATTTCTATTGTGAGAATCCCTGATTGTTCAGGCACTTCCTGTATGGGGGTGACAACAGTCTGCCGCCTGTGCTCCTAGGTTGTCACCCTGTCACACGTGCCCCCTAGTGGGGACTAAAGGGAAGTAGCCCTGTAACTTTCTTTGTGAGAATCTCTGGTCATCCTGACATACGGTCCCTTGTTCAGGCACTGCCTATATTACAGTTCCTTGTTCAGACACTTTCTGTATGAGGGTGACAAGGGTCTACCGCCTGAGCTCCTGGGTTGTCACCCTGTCACATGCGCCCCCTAGTGGGGACTAAAGGCAGCAGTACTTCTATTGTGAGAATCCCTGATGATCCTGCCGTACAGTTCCGTGTTCAGGCGCTTCCTGTATGGGGTGACAACGGTCTTTTGCCTGTGCTTCTAGGTTGTCACCCTGTCACATGTGCCCCCTAGTATGGATAAAGGGAAGTAGCCCCGTAACTGCCTTTGTGAGGATCTCTGGTCATCCTGCCATACAGTTCCTTGTTGAGATACTTCCTGTGTGGGGTGACTAAAGGGAAGCAGCCCTGTAACTTCCATTGTGAGAATCTGTGGTCATCAGTTCCTTGTTCAGGCACTTCCTGTATGTGCTAATTCCTGATGATCCTGCCATACAGATCCTTGTTCAAGCATTTCCTGTATGGGGCAACAACAGATTACCGCCCGTGCTTCTGGGTTGTCACCCTGTCTTATGCACCCCATAGTGGGTGACTAAAGACAGCAGTGCTGAAACTTCTGTTGTGAAAATCCTTGGTGATCCTGCCATACAGCTCTTTGTTCAGGCACTTCCTGTATGGGGTGACAACGGTCTACTGCCTGTGCTCCTGGGTTGTCACCCTGTCACATGCGCCCCCTAGTGGGGACTAAAGGCAGCAGCGTTGCAGCTTCCATTGTGAGAATCTCTGGTCATCCTGCAACACAGTTCCTTGTTCAGGCACTTCCTGTATGGGGGTGACAACGGTTTACCGCCTGAGCTCCTGGGTTGTCACCCCGTCGCATGCGCCCCCTAGTGGGGGGAGGTGTGCATTACCACCATTGCAAAAGAGCCCGAAATGCTAAAAGGCAAGGCCTCTTGGTTGCAGACTTCCTGATGGTGGTCGACCACGCCCATCGCAATGTGCGTCCTCACAGCCCTGTGTCATGAGGTGCATGTGGCAGGGTGACAACAAGGGAGCACACGTTGTCACCCCGTAACAGGAAGTGCCTGATTAAAGGTTCTGCTGCTGCTGGAGTGGGTGCAGGCGGACAGGAAGGGGCTGAAAGAGCCTAAAGGAGATCTGCCCTGTAGATATCTAAATTACTACTTGCCACCAGCAGATGGTGCAACCGAGACAACTGCAGCTGTTCATCAAATTGTACTGCTATGATGTGAATAGCCTTCGTTGTGAAGAGACTTGAGTGGCATATGGTCATGGGGGGGGGGGACTTTGTAATAGATTTAAGTTGGCAAAAAAATAATTGTAAACAAATAAACATGAAACTTTGTATAAACTTGTAGAATAAAATAAATTGATATTCTTCCCCGCAGTGCAGAATCTTCATCCAGACGATCTTTTGTACTCCGGTTACTTTTTTTTTTCTCTATTCGATGATTTCAGCTCCATTCCTGCGCTCGGCCTGCTGATTGGCTTGTGATTTTTGGCAGCGGCGGGTCCGATTTGCAGCGCTCCCGTCCCCCGTCTGAGCCGCGTCCTTCTGTTTCATGTCCTCTTCTGCACTGGTTGTTGGACGCCGTCCAGAGAAATTAATGTTTTTAATAAAAGGATCTCTGCAGTGTCCTACCGGGGGGGGGGGGGGGGGAGGGGACTCCGGAATGGAATGGTTCTCTTTATGGAGGGATCGGGGGACATCAAATCCCCCTTCTGCCCTTAAAAGCATTCAAAACACAGAGAGCGCTGATTTTGAATGCTTTTGATTTTTTTTTTTAAATGGGGCTGATTATAGATACCGTATGTACGCTACCAATTTTTTTTTTTTTAAAAGTACATTTTTATTTCATTATTTTTTTTTTTCCGTTTTGTAATTCGTAAATTTGGAGAAAAAAAACATAAATTTGATTTATTGTTTTAAAAAAAATGTAAATGCGCAAATTTAGAGAAATTTGTAAAATTCTGAAATTCGAGAATCCGAAAACCCAAAAATCTGAAATAATAACTAATAATAACTTAACTATATTACTAACTATTAAATTATAGTTATTGTAATTTCCTTTCAAATTTTGGCTGTTATCCGAATCAACAAAAAACAGTTTAACAAACTTTTCTGAATATTCATAAATACGGAAATCCCAAAAAATTTGGAAATTCGAAAATCCATAGAACCTGAAAATTTGAAAATCTGAAATATTAACTAACTAATAATAATTTAACTATTACTAACTATTAAATCATAGGTGTTGGAATTTCCTTTCAAATTTAGCTGTTATCTGAATCAACAAAAAACAGTTTAACAAACTTTTCTGAATATTCATAAATTGGTAAATTCCCAAAAAAATGAAAAATTCGAAAATCCCCAAAAAAAATTAAATTTGAAAATCTGAAATAATAACTAATAATAATGTAACTATTATTAACTATTAAATTATAGGTATTAGAATTTTCTTTCAAATTTAGCTGTTAACAAAAACAGTTTAACAAACTTTTCTGAATATTCCTAAATTGGTAAATTCCCCAAAAAATTCAAAATTCGAAAATGCAAAAAAAATTAAAATGTGAAAATCTGAAATAATAACTAATAATAATTAAACTATTACTAACTATTAAATTATAGGTATTTGAATTTTCTTTAAAATTTAGCTGTTAACAAAACCAGTTTAACAAACTTTTCTGAATATTCATAAATTCGTAAATTCCAAAAAAACAAAAAAAAACAAAAACAAAGCGGAAATTCGAAAATCCAAAAAAAATGAAAAATTAGAAAATCTGAAATAATAACTAATAATAATTTAACTATTACTAACTATTAAATTATAGGTATTGGAATTCCCTTTCAATATTTGGCTGTTATCCGAATCAACGAAAAACAGTTTAACAAACTTTTCTGAATATTCATAAATTCGTAAATTCCCATAAATTCGGAAATTCAAAAACCGCCAAAAAAAAAATGAAAATTTGAAAATCTGAAATGATAACTTACTAATAATAATTTAACTATTAATTACTAATTATTAAATTATAGGTATTGGTATTTCCTTTCAGATTTTGGCTGTTATCCGAAGCAACAAAAACAGTTTAACATACTTTTTTCGAATATTCATAAATTCGTAAATTAAAAAAAAACAACAGAAATTCGGAAAAAAAAAATACAGAAAATTTGAAAATCTGAAATAACTAACTAATAATAATTTAACTATTAATTACCAACTATTAAATTATAGGTGTCGGAATTTTCTTGTTAGTGAACGGAAAAAAAACACAAATGTATTCAAAGTTAGGAATTATCCGAAATAACGATTGCTGTATCTAAACTAGTGGAACAGAACACATTATTATAATAATAATAATATTAATGAAAAGTTTTTTATTATTATTGTTATTTATTATTATTAATTTGTTCTGTTCCAGCAATCGTTATTTCGGATAATTCGTAACGTTCCCTAACAGCAAAATTCCAGTACTTGTAATTTAATAGTTAGTAATATTTAAGTTATTAGTTAGTTATAATTTTCAGATTTAAAAAAAAAAATTTTTTTTGGGATATTCGGATTTGCAATTTTTTTTTGAATTTACGAATTTATGAATATTCAGAAAAGTTTGTTAAACTGTTTTTTTGTTGATTCAGATAACAGCCAAAATTTAAAAGGAAATTCCAACACCTATAATTTAACAGTTAGTAATAGTTAAATTATTATTAGTTATTATTTCCGATTTTCGAATTTTTTGGGGATTTTTAAATTCCCATTTTTTTTTTTAATTTACGAATATTCAGAAAAGTTAGTTAAACTGTTTTTTGTTGATTCGGATATTTCCAAAAATTAAGAATTTGTCGAAATTCGTTAAAAAACTAATAAAATTAATTATTTTTTTTCCACATGTTTAGCCGATGACACACAGGTAAACCGCATGTGATGCCATGTCATTGCTTCCGGGTTACCATAGCCGGTCAAAGGATGCGCGGGCTGTTCACTCAGGTCACCTGATGCAACGGGAGAGCCTGAGCAGCGGGGGCGGGAGGTGGAAGTTGCACCTATGTAATCATTAAATAGCTATAAAGAATAAAATAATAATAAAAAAATAATAATAAAAAAATAATAATTAAATGTATTATTTAGAAGCAAACAGTGCACGTGGCTGTCCTTGGTATCAGTCCCTCTGCAGAAGAAGAAGCAGCCCATAAATTCAAGAAGAATTCTGATAGGAGGAGAGAGCAGAGTGACGGAGAGATGAGCTCATCACCGTGCTGCTTCTACTTTCACTGTCCAATCACGGGCTGGGGGCGGGTCCTGGTTTACATGAGTGCAGAGGTATGATGCTGGCCACTGAGGACATCTAGTGGCAGGAGAAAAGTACTGCAGGGGGGAAGTCTGTAGATTTCCTGCTATTTATTTTTTATTTTTGTTTGTTTTTGGACCAGAGTTCTGCTTTAGGTGACTGACGCCCCAATATTTTTTTTTTTAAGCAGTTTGCTTATCGATTGGACAGTTGGATTATCGATCGCCGACCCCCGTCACCCCTCCCATAAGCCGCCCGTTTTGTGCAGCTTGGTAGAGTCCCGGTCCGGGGGAGACCTCTATCACTGGAAGTGACGGCTCTACGAGCGTCACGCGGTACTCCACCTATTGACGAACGACCTAATTACTCCCCGGCGGAGCCGATCGATGTCGTGATTTAGGCGAATATATTAGCCGCGGGAGAGATAAGACGCGTTCCGCGCGGCGGGGTGTAAACCGTTTAACCCTTTCTAAAGCTTCCTTCCTGTAATTACCGGCGTTTGTCACAGGGGGCGCCACAGCTACCCCGGGGGTCTTAATAAACTCGGGGGGGGCATTTTCAAGTCAATGAGAATTGCGATCTCGATTTTCATTTTTTTCCGATTAATCTTACAGCTCTACTTTGTAGTAAAGATTTACATGATTGTGTCATTTCGGAGCCGGCTTATCAGCCCGGGAACCAAATGGTGACCCTAGAAGATGCCTAAACAAATATGGTGCCGTCCTTCTGGCACCCCAGATGTTTTGGAAAGCAGATAAGGCATTTTCCCATGATGATGTACTCTGTGTGTAGTTGAGCATCATGGGAAATGTAGTTCCAAAACATCTGTGAGTGCCTGTGAGTTTCATGTGTGGGGGTCACTGTGAAGATGCCTTATTGTGGGGGGTCCTGTGAATTCTGTGAGGGGGCAGATGAAGGCATTGTCAGTGGGGGGAGTCCTGTGATTTCTGTGTGTGGGGGGGTCCTGTGATTTCTGTGTGGGGGGGGGGAGTCCTGTGATTTCTGTGTGGGGGGGTCCTGTGATTTCTGTGTGGGGGGTCCTGTGATTTCTGTGTGGGGGGTCCTGTATTCTGTGTGGGGGGGTCCTGTGATTTCTGTGGGGGGATCCTGTGTGGGGGGGGGAGTCCTGTGATTTCTGTGTGGGGGGGGGTCCTGTGATTTCTGTGTGGGGGGGGTCCTGTGATTTCTGTGTGGGGGGGTCCTGTCTGTGTGGGGGGTCTGTGATTTCTGTGTGGGGGGTCCTGTGATTTCTGTGTGGGGGTGGATTTCTGGTGGGGGGGTCCTGTGATTTCTGTGTGGGGGTCCTGTGATTTCTGTGTGGGGGGGGGTCCTGTGATTTCTGTGTGGGGGGTCCTGTGATTTCTGTGTGGGGGGGGTCCTGTGAATTCTGTGTGGGGGGGTCCTGTGATTTCTGTGTGGGGGGTCCTGTGATTTCTGTGTGGGGGTCCTGTGATTTCTGTGTGGGGGGGGGGGAATAAATACCTGGAAGGGTCACACTAACACTTTATATATCTTTCAGGCAATTAAGAGAAAATCTCTGTTGCTGGATCCTCTTTTGTTTTGTCACATTGGGGGGGTCACCCGTCCGTCCGATGGATCCGCTGGAGACGAATGACGAAACGCGCTGTTAATGTGTCACCGTCACGGCCGGATTTAATTATATCCCATGGCGGGCGATGACAAAATCAATGGCCATAAGTGACTATTGAACTGTTTGTCAGCGAGCGCTATCTGTTCATCCCCCGGCTGTAAGTATAACCCCGCCCCTTGATAAATGGCGGATATATAGGCCCAGATTCACAGAGAGTTGGGCGCACATTACGCCGCGCCGGCGCAGCGCGCAGAGGCATGCACTGCATTCAGCAAGCTATTGCTTCCAATGCTGCGTCGGCGTATTTTTTGAAGGCGCAGGCCGGCGTAGGTGGAAGTGGGCGTGACCCCATGCAAATGATGGTCCGAGCGCGGTGCAGCATTTTACGCCCGGCGTATCAAGAACTGCGCATGCGCCGTGATGTGGATGCGCATGCTCACAACCACGCCGGATCACAACTGCCTAAGCTTAGCCGGATCACCACGTACGCCGTGAACGTAACGTACGCCCAATACGCCTACCTGTGTTCTCTGGTGCAGACCTTTGCATGTCTGTTGCCGGGTTGCACCTCATCTATGGGGAATAACTTTACGCCGGACGTACAACTTACGCGCACCTCGCGTAGCATGCGTCGGGCGCGCGTACGTTCGCGAATCGCCGTATTTCCCTCATTTGCATATTTGAATGCCTAATCAATGGGAGCAGCAACATACGTCCAGGCGCAAAGTGTCGCCCACGCTACGCCGGCGTATGTAAGCTACGTCGGCGTAGGGTGGCCAGTTTTTAGGCGTATGTTGGTTTGTGGGTCCGGCGCACAGATACGCCGGCGCACATTTGCACTTACCGGCGCAAATTTCCACTTACGTCGGCGTAAGTGCTTTGTGAATCTGGCCCATAGACTACAGCGTTCGCCGGTGCAATCGGCATCTTAATTGGCTTCCTTTCAGTGCTGTTGCGTTTTAGGTTATGCGTTCCGATGCGCTAAAACGTCACGCGTCCGACTTCCCTATAATAAAAATAATAAATAAAAAAACGTCCCCCACCTCTTTTGCGTTTTGAAAAATACACGCCGATTGTTTCCTGCGTTTAGGGGCGTTTGGAAGTCGATGGTAATGCCGATAACGAGTTTTGATGGATTTTGGCTCATTGGCAACAGGTATTACCAGGCCTTGGTCCACAGCTGTGTGCTGGCTGGCTGTGGTGAAACGCGTCGAGGAAGGCCGGTTTTTTGGTGTAGATATTGCTGTATGCTGTCAATTTATTGAATATTTAAACATTTTGCAAGAAGAGCTAAATGGGGTTCAGCTGACATTCTTTTATGTTCTCAACGCTGGCATAGATTTCCGATTTAACCACTTGCCGACCGGCTGTGTCCTGGCTGGCTCGCCAATATGTATTAGAAATGTAATAGACAGGCAACTCCTATCCTAATATAACTGCTGCAGTAGGGAGCAGAGTAAAGAAAAGTAAAGCACTAGGACCCCTACCAGCCCACCCCAAAGTAAAGAACTAGGGTCCCTACTAGCCTGCCCAAAGTAAAGCACTAGGACCCCTACCAGCCCACCCCAAAGTAAAGAACTAGGGTCCCTACTAGCCTGCCCAAAGTAAAGCAATAGGACCCCAACCAGTCCGTCACAAAGTAATGCACTGAGGCCCCTACCAGCCTGCGCCAAAGTAAAGCACTAGGGTCCCTACCAGCCCACCCCAAAGTTAGGCACTAGGGTCCCTACCAGCCTGCCCCAAAGTAAAGCACTAGGGTCCCTACCAGCCTGCCCAAAGTAAAGCACTAGAACCCCTACCAGCCCAACCCAAAGTAAAGCACTAGGACCCCTACCAGCCCATCCCAAAATAAAGCACTAGGACTCCTACCAGCCTGCCCCAAAGTAAAGCACTAGGACCCCTACCAGCCCATCCCAAAATAAAGCATTGGGACCCCTACCAGCCCACCCCAAAGTAAAGCACTAGGACCCCTACCAGCCCACCCCAAAGTAAATCACTAGGACCCCTACCAGCCCACCCCAAAGTAAAGCACTAGGGTCCCTACTAGCCTGCCCAAAGTAAAGTAATAGGGCCCCTACCAGCCTGCACCAAAGTAAAGCACTAGGAGCCCTACCAGCCCATCCCAAAGTAAAGCACTAGGGTCCCTACCAGCCTGCGCCAAAGTAAAGCACTAGGGCCCCTACCAGCCCACCCCAAAGTAAAGCACTAGGGTCCCTACCAGCCTGCCCAAAGTAAAGCACTAGGGTCCCTACCAGCCTGCCCAAAGTAAAGCACTAGGGCCCCTACCAGCCCACCCCAAAGTAAAGCACCAGGACCCCTAACAGCCTGCCCAAAAGTAAAGCACTAGGGTCCCTACCAGCCTGCCCAAAGTTAAGCAATAGGGCCCCTACCAGCCTGCCCAAAAGTAAAGCACTAGGGTCCATACCAGCCTGCCCAAAGTAAAGCACTAGAACCCCTACCAGCCCACCCCAAAGTAAAGCACTAGGACCCCTACCAGCCTGCCCAAAAGTAAAGCACTAGGACCCCTACCAGTCTGCCCCAAAGTTAAGCAATAGGGCCCCTACCAGCCTGCCCCAAAGTAAAGCACTAGGGTCCCTACCAGCCTGCCCAAAGTAAAGCACTAGAACCCCTACCAGCCCACCCCAAAGTAAAGCACTAGGACCCCTACCAGCCTGCCCAAAAGTAAAGCACTAGGGTCCCTACCAGCCTGCCCAAAGTAAAGCACTAGAACCCCTACCAGCCCACCCCAAAGTAAAGCACTAGGGTCCCTACCAGCCTGCCCCAAAGTAAAGCACTAGGGTCCCTACCAGCCTGCCCAAAGTAAAGCACTAGAACCCCTACCAGCCCACCCCAAAGTAAAGCACTAGGGTCCCTACCAGTCTGCCCCAAAGTAAAGCACCAGGTCCCCTACTAGCCCGTCCCAAAGCAAAGCACTGGGGCCCCTACCAGCCCACCCCAAAGCAAAGCACTGGGGCCCCTACCAGCCCACACCAAAGCAAAGCACTGGGGCCCCTACCAGCCCACCCCAAAGCAAAGCACTGGGGCCCCTACCAGCCCATCCCAAAGCAAAGCACTGGGGCCCCTACCAGCCTGCCCCAATTTACACATCTACTCCCAAGAATTACGTTATAAATAGTTGATAGAATTAAACATCTATTTATTATTAGTACTTTAAAATGTATAAAAATGCCACAAATCAAAGACTGAGGAGTCAGGAGGGCACAATACAGGGGGAGGAGTCAGGAGGGCACAATACAGGGGGAGGAGTCAGGAGGGCACAATACAGGGGGAGGAGTCAGGAGGGCACAATACAGGGGGAGGAGTCAGGAGGGCACAATACAGGGGGAGGAGTCAGGAGGGCACAATACAGGGGGAGGAGTCAGGAGGGCACAATACAGGGGGAGGAGTCAGGAGGGCACAATACAGGTTCTGGGACACATGACAGTCCTGGCAAATCTGTGACAGTTGGGAAGTATGATGATATAATTCAAGATAATTATGCCCCCCCCCCCCCCATGCACCTGGGGGCCCCTGGGCAATGCCCATGCATTAAGACAGCCCTGCGCGCTCGTTCCCTTTTCCAATGTAACAAACGTCATTTTCAGTCGGGATTCTGTTTATTTTTTCACGGATTCTCTTTGGCTCTCTTTTCCCGTCTCAGCGGGACTCCGGCTGTCACCGGGGCGCGGGCCTGACAGTCGCTGGAGCAAAGCCAGGTGTGAATGGATGTGAATGGATGTGGACGCGGCCTGACACTTCTATAAACAAGCGCCGCGCCCGGCGCACAACTTAATAAGACGACCGTTACTTTGTATTTTCTTCTTAAAGGGGAACAGCGCAGGATTTCCGTCGCCGCCATTGTTTTTTTTTAGATTTGTTTTTATGTTGCCGTTTTTTATAAGTTGATATTTTGTTTCTTTTTTTTTAGATATTTGTTTTAAATGTGAATTTTTTTTTTACGTCAGTATTTATTTCGCGCCACGTGCCGCGTTCCCGTGCGATTCCCACGCGGTGTGGAACTTGCAGCCCGTTCATTTGAAATCTCAGCGGAACACGAAGAAAGTAGCGAATCCTCTACTGTAAAAAAAAAACGCACTGCGCCAAATCAGCTCCATTCACACTTTGCGATTTGGATTTATTTTTTTTTTTTTTTTGATTGAACTAGATGGACTTGTGTCTTTTTTCAACCTAACAATGTAACTACAGTATCTCACAAAAGTAAGTACACCCCTCACATTTTTGTAAGTAGCCTCAAATATTCACCCGTGTGGTATGAACCGGGCGCACGCGGAACAACCGCTTTGCAAATTTTTTGGGGGGGCGCAAGCAAATTGCAAAAAAAAAAAAAAACATCAATTGCAGCCACTGTGCCCATCAAATGCAGCCACTGTGCCCATCAAGTGCAGCCACTGTGCCCATCAAGTGCAGCCACTGTGCCCATCAAGCGCAGCCACTGTGCCCATAAATTGCCACCACTGTGCCGATTAAACACTGCCACTGTGCCCATCAAACGCAGCCACTGTGCCCACCAAGCGCAGCCACTGTGCCCATAAAATGCAGCCACTGTGCCATCAAACACAGCCACTGAACCGATAAATTGCCACCACAGTGCCCTTTAAATGCTGCCACTGTGCCCATTAAGCGCAGCCACTGTGCCCATCAAACGCAGCCACTGTGCCCATCAAACGCAGGCACTGTGCCCATTAAACGCAGCCACTTGAGCCCCATCAAACACAGCCACTGTACCCATAAATTGCCACCACTGTGCCCATTAAATGCTGCCACTGTGCTCATCAAGTGCATCCACTGTGCCCATAAATTGACACCAGTGTGCCCATTAAACCCTACAACTGTGCCATCAAACGCAGCCACTGTGCCATCAAGCACAGACACTGTCACCATTATAAATGCAGCCACTATGCCCATTAAGCACAGCCACTGTGCCATCAAACGCAGCCACTGAACCGATAAATTGCCACCACTGTGCCCATTAAGCGCAGCCACTGTGCCCATTAAGCGCAGCCACTGTGCCCATCAAACGCAGCCGCTGTGCCCATTAAATGCAGCCACTGTGCCCATCCATTGCTACCAGTGTGCCCCATCAATTGCCACTAGTGACGAGTGCAGGAAAGAGGGGGCGGGGCTTCTGCACCCTCTATGGATGCACCGCCTCTGGGTGTGTCCTTGCGTTGATTAACGCAGCTCAGCTCAGGTCAGTGGATCTTTGTGTGAACGAGCCCCAGCGCGCCCCTATCCTTCACTGAAACGAACAGACGCGCCCCCCCCCCACTAAAAGACACCCCAGCTCCGGGGCTCACTGCTCCAGGCTGCCGCATCTCAGCGGTTAGTCACTGCCTGCCGTTTTTCGGGAAGGTGTTTTGAGATTTCTGACAGAAACCCGATGACACGAGGAGAAGGATGAAGCCTAAACGCTGCAGCGATCCATTGCGGCGCGCAGGAGGAAGACGTAGAAAATCGAGTGCGACACGCTTCACCGAGCAGGTGGCAGGTTCTGCGCGGACTGAAGGGCAGCGCGCCGAAAATACCAGCAATCTCCCACCGAGGCGGGGGCAAAACATCTCAAGGAAAAGGTCGGAGAAGTTCAGGCTTCTGAAGAGCCGTCACTGGACTCCAGATGGTGACTTTGCTTGGGCCAAGAGGACATCATCAGTCTGCTGGAGGCAGGAGGAAGCATTTCCTCAGTCTCCCCTCCCCCAGTGATCAGACAGTACATTATAACTTTGTAGAAGGAGGAGGCATTTCCTCAGTCTCCCCTCCCCGCAGTGATCAGACTGTACATTGTAACTTTGTAGAAGAAGGAGGCGGCATTTCCTCAGTCTCCCCCAGTGATCAGACTGTACATTGTAACTTTGTAGAATGAGGGGGAGGCCTTTCCTCAGTCTCCCCTCCCCCCAGTGATCAGACTGTACATTGTAACTTTTTAGAAGAAGGAGGAGTCATTTCCCCAGTCTCCCCTCCCCCCAGTGATCAGACAGTACATTATAACTTTGTAGAAGGAGGAGGCATTTCCTCAGACTCCCCTCCCCCCAGTGATCAGACTGTACATTGTAACTTTGTAGAAGGAGGAGGCGGCATTTCCTCAGTTTCCCCTCCCCCAGTGATCAGACTGTACATTGTAACTTTGTAAAAGGAGGAGGAGGCATTTCCTCAGTCTCCCCTCCCCCAGTGATTAGCCTGTACATTGTAATTTTGTAGAAGGAGGAGGCGGTCCCTAGTGGTTCCACTAGATTTTAGAGGTTGCAGCAGGGGGCTGATTTGTGTCAGACATTTGTCAGCCAAGAACCACATAGATACCAGGATTGAGTCAGAATCCCAGTCCAGGAAGTAGATGGTGACACTGAATGATTCCTGAACTAAGATGGCGCCGTCATTCTGGAGAGAAAAGTAGATGAATGTCTATGGTGAGTAGCGGGGGGGGGGGGGCGTGGTGGCCTCGGCCGTCATACGGATCCGGCATCATCCATCTCCAGAGAAGAAGTTCTGATTTCTCAGGCTGCCTGGTGATGTAGAGTTCCCCTTTAAGTAGCGGCTCCCCCGCTAGCTCCTGATCACATCGGAGGCGCTGCGGGGGGGGGCCAAACCGCGCCGTTCTGCATCGCCCGCGGGTTCATCGGCGTCCGTTCCCGGGCTTCATCCCCGCCGCTCGGCTCAATCATACTTTAACCCTTCGTAATCAGCCTCCTCGCTGTCTTTCCCTCCCCCCCCCCCATCTCGCTCGCCCGCCTTCCCTTTTAATTCAGCTGAAATAATCGGCGCGGCCGATGCGCGGCGCCGGCCATTAATCCCGGCCTGTCATTGGTTTATTGACTCTCAGGTGTATTATTTTCTCCTCCGCTGTCATTAAACTCAACTTATCGTCACTTCCCTCCATTCTTTTAATTTGGCCGAATCGGGAAACCGTCACGCCGCGGGAAAATTTCTGCGCTTTTAAGTTTGCCGGCTGATCGTCGGCGGCGGCTGCTTTTTTTCCGTTCGCCCCTGGATCGTCGAAGCGTGTCGGCGTTGCGGAAATTTCTTTCTAATCGGCTGACGCGTTTCTCTATCCTGCCGGAGGATACAGGACCCGCCCCCCCTATCCATATCTGAGGGTGATGCGGAACAGACGTGTGCAAAAACCATTTGATTCGTTTGCATTCATTTCGATTAGTCATTTACATAAATTTGTTTTTCGAAATAAGTGTAATTTATTTGTTTTTGAATTGATTTGAATTTTTTTTCGAACCCCGAAAACTTTTCGAATTCGAATCGTTTTCCAATTTCCAAAAATAATAAAATAGAATAGAAAATAAAGGCATAAAATTTGGTTCGTATGAATCCATTTGGATTCGATATTTACATAAATTTGTTTTAGTTAAATTTGTTTTATTGCTTTGATACGTTTTCGGAATTAGTTTCATTTATTTGTTTTCAAATCGATTTAATTCATTTGGATTTGTTATTTACATAAATTTGTTTTATTCCATTAATTAGTTTTCAAAATTAGTTTTATTTATTTGTTTTTGAATCGATTTAAAAAAAAAAATTTGAATCCGAAAACCTTTCGAATTCGAATCGTTTTCCAATTTCCACAAATAATCAAATAGAATAGAAAATAAAGGAATGCAATTGAAAACAAATTGTTTCGTTTCGATTCAATTTGATCCGTTATTTACATAAATTTGTTTTAGTTAAATTTGTTTTATTGCTTTAATACGTTTTCGGAATTAGTTTCATTTATTTGTTTTCAAATCGATTTAAAAAAAAAATTGAATCCGTAAACTTTTCGAATTCGAATCGTTTTCCAATTTCCAAAAATAATCAAATAGAATATTCGGTTAGAAAATAAAGGAATGCGATTTATTGAAAACAAAATTGTAGAAAATTCGTTTCGGATTTGTTATTTACAATTTGATCCGTTAAAATTTACATAAATTTGTTTTAGTCGTAAATTTGTTTTATTGTTTCTTTATTCATACGTTATTCGTTTTAGTTAAATTTGTTTTATTGCTTTAATACGTTTTCGGAATTAGTTTCATTTATTTGTTTTCAAATCGATTTAAAAAAAAAATTGAATCCGTAAACTTTTCGAATTCGAATCGTTTTCCAATTTCCAAAAATAATCAAATAGAATAGAAAATAAAGGCATAAAATAGAAAAAAAAATTCGATTCGGTTAGTTTGAATTCATTTGGATTTGTTATTTACATACATTTGTTTTATTCCTTTAATTAGTTTTCAAAATTAGTTTTATTTATTTGTTTTTGAATCAATTTAAAAAAAAAATTTGAATCCGAAAACCTTTCGAATTCGAATCGTTTTCCAATTTCCAAAAATAATCAAATAGAATAGAAAATGTTTCGATTCGGTTAGTTTGAATTCATTTGAATTTGTTATTTACATACATTTGTTTTATTCCTTTAATTCGTTTTCAAAATTAGTTTTATTCATTTGTTTTTGAATCGATTTAAAAAAAAAAATTTGAATCCGAAAACCTTTCGAATTCGAATCGTTTTCCAATTTCCAAAAATAATCAAATAGAATAGAAAATAAAGGAATACAATTGAAAACAAATTGTTTCGTTTCGATTCAATTTGATCCGTTATTTACATAAATATGTTTGAGTTAAATTTATTTCATTTCTTTAATCAGTTTTCGCAATTAGTTTCATTTATTTGTTTTCAAATCGTTTTGAAAACTTTTTTCGATTCCGAAAACTTTTCGAATTCGAATAGTTTTCCAATTTCAAAAAAATAATACAATAGAATAGAAAATAAAGGCATAAAATAGAAAAAAATGTTTTGATTCGGTTTGTTTGAATTCATTTGGATTCATTATTTACATAAATTTGTTTTAGTTACATTTTTTATTATGTTTTGTCTATTTTATTATTTTTGGAAATTGGAAAACGATTCGAATTCAAAACGTTTTTGGATTCATTTTTTTTTTTAAATCGATTCGAAAACAAATAAATGAAACTAAATCCGAAAACGAATTAAAGGAATAAAACAAATTTATGTAACTAACTAACCCAAACGAATTCAAACAAACCAAAACAATTTTTTTCTATTTTATGCCTTTATTTTCTATTCTATTTTATTCTTTTTGGAAATTGGAAAACGATTCAAATTTGAAAAGTTTTCAGAATCGAAAAAAATTTTCAAATCAATTCGAAAACAAATAAATTACACTAATTCCGGAAACTAATTTATACTAATAAATAAAAAAAACATTTTTTTCGTTCTGCACATGTCTGTCTCGATTTGAAAACTATTTGAAAAGATTTCAAATCTGAAAACTACTTGAATTCAGATTTTTTTTCGTTATTTCGGATTCGTTTAATTTCGGTACTATTCCAATTCGGAAATTCGGATACTTCAGCTTAACGAAAATTTGTCTGAATAGACATGTGCAGAACGAAAAAAAAAAAAAAATTTCGATTCGATTCGTTTACATCAATTTGTTTAGTTAAATTCCTTTCATTCCTTTAATTCGTTTTCGGAATTCGCTGTATTTTTTCGTTTTTTTAATCGAAACGTTTTTGAATCCGAAAACTTTTCGAATTCGAATTCGAAAAGAATAAAATAGAATAGAAAATAAAGGAATAGAGTAGAAAACAAATCATCATTTTCTATTCTATCTTATTCTCTTTGGAAATTGCAAAACTATTCGAATTCAAAAAGTTTTCGGATTCAAAAACGGTTTGATTTGAAAAACGAATGAATGCGACGAATTCCAAAAACAAATGAAAGGAATGAAACAAATTGAACTAAACACAATTCTGTAAACGAATCGAATCGAAACAATTTTTTTTTTTCGTTCTGCGCATGTCTGTCTGAATTTGAAAACTATACGAAAAGATTTTGAATCTGAAAACTATTCGGATTCGAAAACAATTCAAATAAGATTCGGATTTTGCAGAGTATCTTACTGAAGAAGTCATGTGACTGGTGACGAAACACGTTGAGGGTGGAGTCAGTGATGTCATAATGCTGAGCAGGAAGTGATGCACTTGGAGTAGTGTAAATTTTGTTGTGTTTCGATTCGAATAGTTTTCCAATTTCCAAAAAGAATAAAATAGAATAGAAAATAAAGGAATAGAATAGAAAAAAAAATCATAATTTTCTATTCTATTTTATTCTCTTTGGAAATTGCAAAACTATTCGAATTCGAAACGAATAAATGCAACGAATTCCAAAAACAAATGAAAGGAATGAAACAATTTTAACTAAACAAATTTCTATTTTTAAACTATTTCTTTTTTTTTTTCGTTCTGCACATTTGAATTTGAAAACTATTCGAAATCGAAAACGATTCATATAAGATTCGAATTCGGATTTCGCCCGCAATTTTTTTTTCGTTATTTCGGATTCGTTTAAATTCGGTACTTTTCGAATTCGGAAATTCGGATACATCCGAAACTCCGAATAACGAAAATTCGTCTATATTTTAATTCGGAACAAAATGAACAGGACATCTAGGACAGGATGCAGCCGGCGCAGGCGTATAAAAAACGCTGCGCTCCGTTCGATCTAACGCACGCAGTCCCTATTTCCTCTGCAGCACCAGATATTCCCAGGCGGTCTCTCATCCAAATACTAACCAAGCCTGACCCTGCTTTAGCCTCCGAAATCAGGTGAGATGGTGGGGGGGGGGGGCATTCAGGGTGATATGGCCAGAGTATCTTCCTGAGGAAGTCATGTGACTGGTGACGAAACACGTTGAGGGCGGTTTTGTTTCGATTCGAATAGTTTTCCAATTTCCAAAAATAATCAAATAGAATAGAAAATAAAGGACTAGAATTGAAAAAAAAAAAATTCTATTCTATTCCTTTATTTTCTATTCTATTTTATTCTTTTTGGAAATTGGAAAACTTTTCTAATCGAAACAGAACAAAATTTACACTATGACAAGTGCATCACTTCCTGCTCAGCATTATGACATCACACGTTGAGTCACTGATGTCATAATGCTGAGCAGGAAGTGATGCACTTGTCATAATGTAAATTTTGTTTTGTTTCGATACGATTCGAATAGTTTTCCAATTTCCAAAAAGAATCAAATAGAATAGAAAATAAAGGAATAGAATCGAAAAAAAAAAATCATAATTTTTTTTTCTATTCTATTCCTTTATTTTCTATTCTATTTCATCCTCTTTGGAAAATGCAAAACTATTCGAATTTGAAAACTATTGGAAAAGGTTTCGATTCTGAAAACTATTCGAATTCGGATTTCGCCCGCATTTTTTTTTTCTTCGTTATTTCGGATTCGTTTAAATTCGGTACTATTCGGAAATTCGGATACATCCGAAATTCCGAATAACGAAAATTCGTCTGAATTTTAATTCGGAACGTAACGAACAGCAAATGTCTAAACCTAGGACAGGATGGCGCCGGCGTATAAAACTCTGCGTTCCGTTCGATCTAACGCACCCAGTCTGTATTTCCTCTACAGCACCAGGTATTCCCAGGTGGTCTCTCATCCAAGTACTAACCAAGCCCGACCCTGCTTAGCCTCTGAGATCAGATGAGATAGGGGGAGGGGCATCCAGGGTGATGTGGCCAGAGTATCTTCCTGAGGAAGTCATGTGACTGGTGACGAAACACGTTGAGGGCGGAGTCAGTGATGTCATAATGCTGAGCAGGAAGTGATGCGCTTGGTGTAGTGTAAAGCCGATATCTTGGGTTCTCAAGAGCGAAATGCGATTTCACCCTGGCAAGTTATATATCTAAACGCACAGATTTTAGTGCACTATAAGAGGGAAGTGCTTTATTATATTTTAGTTAAAATTTGTAGCTTTTAAATGCTTTTAAGTGCTCCGCATCACCGACCTGCGTACACTTAGGCTCAGTTCACATGCCTTGAAAAAGTATTCACACCCCTTGACATTTTTTAATGACAGAACCCCTCCAGTTGCTGTGTACTGTGTCGGGATGGCGCAGACTCGTGAAGTTACTGATGACTGAACTGACCATTTTTTTTTCTTTTTTTATCGCGGTTGCCGCTCCCGGAGTCTCTTCTCAGCTGAAGTGCATGTAATAAAGGAAGACCTGAAAGACACAATTACTCTCTTAGCGGTTCAGGTTTGATAGGAGCGTAGCAAAGCTCTTTCCCTGCATTGACGGGTTTCTCGGCGCCGTTGAAGACGGATGAAGCTTCCCGCGGAATTTCACGCCTCGCGTCTCTTTGTATTCCGCCGCCGTTTAGGATTGCTTTTCCTATCGCACGCCGTTGTGTTTTGTTCCTGGAAATACCCGGCTTACGGGAGGCGCGCCGCCAATACCAAGCAGGCCCAGGAGCCTTGCGAGACGCCGAGACGCGAATCGCCGAAAACGCCAGGAACAGCGAGCGGTGTGCCCCCGCCCCCCTTCCCCCGATCTCCATATAAAAGGGGTCAAGGGACAGCTGTCCTAGGCACTGAGAAGCAAGGGTACACCCATTCTACTATATGTATCACCAGTGGGGGAGGGGGGCCCAGTTCTGGATCCTTGCCCTGTGCACTGGACGACCTTGTCCCTGTAATGTGTGCGGTCTCCTGTGATGTTGTAAAGTGTTGTGAAAACTGTTGGCGCGATGTGGACGCGTGGTGTGTTTCGTTTCGAATAAAAATTCGGACGATATTATCTATTTCGGAAATTTGGATGTATCCGAATTAGAATAGTACCGAATTTAAACAAATCCAAAATAAGAAAAAAAAAAAATTGGATGAAATTCGAAGTTTAATTGTTTTTGAATAAGTGAAGAGTCTTTCTAAGAAGAAAAAATAAATAATAATATTAAAGAACAGAAGATATTTGTAATAATAATGATAATAAAAAATAAGTAATAATAAAGGGCAGACAATATCTGTAATAATTATAATAATAATCATAACAATAATAAAAAATAAATAATAATAATAAAGAACTGAAGATATCTGTAATAATAATAATAATAAAAATAAATAATAATAATAATAAAGAACAGAAGATCTCTAATAATAATAATATTAATAATAAAAAATAATAATAAAGAACAGGAGATGTCTGTAATAATAATAATATTAATAATAAAAATAATAATAAAGAACAGGAGATGTCTGTAATAATAATGATATTAATAATAAATAATAATAATAAAGGGCAGACAATATCTGTAATAATTATAATAATAATCATAATAATAATAAATAATAATAATAAAGAACTGAAGATATCTGTAATAATAATAATAAAAATAAATAATAATAATAAAGAACAGAAGATATCTCTAATAATAATAATATTAATAATAAAAAATAATAATAAAGAACAGGAGATGTCTGTAATAATAATGATATTAATAATAAAAATAATAATAAAGAACAGGAGATGTCTGTAATAATAATGATATTAATAATAAATAATAATAATAATACTAAAGGGCAGACGATATCTGTAATAATTATAATAATAATCATAATAATAATAAATAATAATAATAATAAAAACTAAATAATAATAATACAGAACTGAAGATATCTGTAATAATAATAATAATGATAATAATAATAATAAAAAAAAATAATAATAAAGAACTGAAGCTATCTGTAATAATAATGATATTAATAATAAAAAAAATAATAATAAAGAACAGGAGATATCTGTAATAATAATGATATTAATAATAATAATAAAGGGCAGACAATATCTGTAATAATTATAATAATAATCATAATAATAATAATAAAATAATAATAAAGAACTGAAGATATCTGTAAAAATAATAATAATAATGATAATACTAATAAAAATTAAATAATAATAATAATAATAAAGAACAGAAGATATTTGTAATAATAATGATAATAAAAAATAAGTAATAATAATAAAGGGCAGACAATATCTGTAATAATTATAATAATAATCATAATAATAATAAAAAAATTAATAATAATAATGATAAAGAACTGAAGATATCTGTAATAATAATAATAAAAAATAAATAATAATAATAATAATAAAGAACAGAAGATATCTCTAATAATAATAATATTAATAATACAAAATAATAATAAAGAACAGGAGATGTCTGTAATAATAATGATATTAATAATAAAAATAATAATAAAGAACAGGAGATGTCTGTAATAATAATGATATTAATAATAATAATAATAATAATAATAAAGGGCAGATGATATCTGTAATAATTAATTATAATAATAATCATAAAAATAATAATAAAATAATAATAATAATAAAGAACTGAAGATATCTGTAAAAATAATAATAATAATGATGATAATAATAATAATAAAAAAATAATAATAAAGAACAGAAGATATCTGTAATAATAATGATATTAATAATAAAAAATAAATAATAATAAAGAACGGAAGATGTGATGTGTATATGAAGCAGCGTCCGTCGGCGCAGCGTTTAGCGAGTGTCAGCCGCGTGACAAGGAGACGACAGTCCGGTAATTGTCCCCCTTCTGCGGTGTCACCTTGCCCCAGCGTAGAGAGGCGGGATGATGGAGTCCTCTCCGCCGCTGTCATTGCAGGACGATGATGAAGGGTGACGGGCCGCAGCCTGCTCAGTATCATCTCTATGGCTGGAAGGGGCTATTTGGAAAGGGCAAGTGGCAGTGGATTGGGGGGGGGGAGGGGGGATGCAAAGATGAATTGCCGCCGAAGTCCATAGAGAATCAAAGGACATAAAAACACAGAGACAGGCGTACAAAATAAAAAAAATACAAATCCTAAATTAAAATAATAATGTTTTAAATTCTAAAATATGTTCCAGCAGCGGCTCGTGAGCTCGTTTTAACCCCTCGAATATCAGAACATTTATAAAGGCACCACGGTAGACAAGGGGTTAAGGTGAATGCATTAGACTTTTGCATGCTTGCAGTGTTTGCTGGACAGCCTTGGTTCATGGAGTAAAATAATGGTCAGTGGTGTTTTTCTATGGATGAATTGGTAGTTATTTTGTGATTTAACCCTTTCCCTTCCCCGGGGGTAGTGTCACGTCGGAGGAGGTGAACGCACGCCGGAGGCCTGGATCCAGCGCCCGCCTCCTCTTCCTCTCCCCCTTGCCTCGGGAGGGGTGGAGGGCAGCCGTTGGCATCCGATGTCCGACGAGACAGAGCCGGGCTCTGAGGCCTCAGCACAAGCCGTCCCTGTCCTTGTTATTTTTTTTTCCATGTTTGGGGCGTCTCCGGCGCTGGGGAGGCCGGAACGTTGGATCATGACTCCTCAATGGAGGCTCACATTCCTTACCCGCCTGTGCCAGCTCTGAATGGGCCCTCGCAGAGAAACATTTCCTCCTGAGCCGATGGAAAATCCAGCTCAGGTCCTCCAGGAGCGCTGAGACCTTCCCTTATTTCTGGGCTTCGCTCAGGCCGGCTTTGTACGGAACAATGGATCGTCTGTTGTGCGCTCGGCTGAGCGGAGTGTTGTGTACCTTATTTATTGCGAATGTAAATCTCGCAATCCAGGAGACGTCACGGGGCTAATAACCATTTGTGAGTAGGTAAACACCAATATACCAACCGCCAAAAGTTATCAGCCGAAAAAAGGGTTATTGGTGACGATAATGGCCGTAAATTAGGGTTATTGGTACCTATAACATCAGAAAATAGGGTTATCTGTGCCTATAATGGCTGAAAATGGGGTTTAGTGCCGATAATGGATGAAAATTTTTTCTGATAATGGCCAAAATTAGGGTTATTAGTGTCGATAATGGCTGAAAATAGGGTTCGGTGCCGATAATAGCTGTAAATTAGGGTTATCGGATCCTATAATGGCCGAAATTAGGGTTATTGGTGCCTATAACGTCAGAAAATAGGGTTAAAAGGAAGGGTAGATATGGGGAATAGGAAGTGTATGATGCCATTGCTATATACAGTAGATATGATGGCAAAATCTGTGAGCCATGATGAGAAGCATAATGACCAATAAGAAAATGGTTAAAGAAAAATGTCAAAATGTAGTCATTTACTTTTCTGTTTGTATTAAGAAGAAATAAGAGTGGAAAATGTTATAAAATAAAGAATTATAAAAAAAAGAAAATAGGGTTATCTGTGCCTATAATGGCTGAAAATGGGGTTCAGTGCCGATAATGGATGAAAATAAGTTTATCGGTTCGGATAATGGCCAAAATTAGGGTTATTAGTGTCGATAATGGCCCAAAAAAATTGTTATCGTTTCTTATAATGGGCGAAAATAGGGTTATCAGTTCGGATAATGGATGAAAATTGGGTCCAGTGCCGATAATGGCCGAAAATAGGTTTATCGGTTTCCGATAATGGCCTGAAATTAGGGTTATCGGCTCCTATAATGGCCTAATATTGGGTTATCAGTTCTTATAATGTCCGAAAATAGGGTTATTGGTTCCAAATGACAAAAAATTGGGTTATCGGTGCCGATAATTGCCGAAAATAGGGTTATTGGTTCTTAAAATGACCGGAAATAGGGTTATCTGTTCCAATAATGGCTGAAATAGGGTTAACAGTGCAGATAATGGCCAAAAAAAGGGTTAACAGTGCAGATAATGCGCCGATAATGGCTGAAAATAGGGCTTTGGTTCTTATAATGTGCGAAAATAGTGTTATCGGTTTCAATAATGACAGAAAATAGAGTTCAGTGCCGATAATGGTCGAAATTAGGGTTATCGTGGCTATAATGGCTGAGTTATCTGTCCGATAATGACCGAAAATAGGGTTAATGTGCCGATAATGGCCAAAAATAGGGTTATCGGTTACGATAATGGCTGAAAATAGGGTTCAGTGCCGATAATGGCCGAAATTAGGGTTATTGTTGCCTATAATGGCAAAAAATTGGGTTATCGGTGCCGATAATTGCTGAAAATAGGGTTCAGTGCCGATAGTAGCTGAAAATAGGGTTATCGTTTTCCAATAATGGCCAAAATTAGGGTTATTGGTGCCAATAATGGCTGAAAAAAGGGTTATCAGTTCTTATAATGGCCAGAAATAGGGTTATCAGTTCCGACAATGACCGAAATTAGGGTTATTGGTGCCGATATTAGCTGTAAATAGGGTTACCGTTTCCGATAATGGCCAAAATTAGGGTAATGGGCTCCTATAATGGCCTAATGTTGGGTTATCGCTTCCGATAATGGCTGAAATAGGGTTATTGGTTCCAATAATGGGTGAAAATAAATCCATATTCATTTAAATTGATGATATTAATTAAAAAGTCAATGATAATACAATTATATATTTATATATATAAATATATATATATATATATATATTATTAAAAACTCTCCCTTTTGGCACAGTGTGTCCTGAATTTTCGGTTTCAGTATCATTCAGTACTATTTGTGGGTGTTCAAGTCCCACCACGTTGCGCCACTTAGCCACGAGTAGGTCCAAAAATGCCATTTTAAAGGAATAAATAATATTCTGTTTGTCGCATGGCGGTTCGGGGGTGGGGGGGGGGGGCAGTGGCAAGGCCGGCACTGGCACACCTGGACGCCCAGGTAACCAACCGCTTTCCCTTTGCTTTGCCCACCTGGGCCCTGAATGAAAAAATTCCAAGGTATCCAATTCCTTCACGCAACCTCTTCCGGTTCTTAGGACCGCCGTGGATCCGGTGTGAGCCGAGATTTCCGTACATTTGTATTAATTTGCAGCTTTCACGGGAACGATAATTACTGAAAGACGATTGGTTGCTGTGGGGCATCTTGGTCTCTTTCCCCCCATATAATGGTCCCTAATCCCGACAGCGAGCGCTGGACATCCTCAGCGCGCCTGCGGGGAGTTGTGCGCACGGACTGGCAGAGGTGGCCTCAATAGGTGATCTCATTTCACACCCTGCTGCATGTGAAAGTCAATGAGCTGGTCTGAGCAAGATAGATGGCTGCACGCCGGCTGACATTATCTTCCCCAAGAACGCGCCTTTTCCCGACTTATTGGGCTTATTATGTGTTTGTGTTATTTTATTTTTGCTGCATGTTTTTCCCTAATACAAATAATTATAAAAATTGGAACATGGGACTGTAGATCGATAGATAGATTAGATCATATTCCATTAGACCCCCAGAGTCTCCCCTGCCCTCCACTGCAGCTATTCAAGCACAGAGCGGGACGCCCTATTCAGGAGTGCACTGCTTTCAGAATGCAGGGTTCAGGAGTGCGTTACTCTCAGGCCTCGTACACACGAGGGGATATGTCCGCTGAAAACGGTCCGATGGACCGTTTTACTTTCAAGATATTTATTAATTATATAGAAAACAATACAGATCAATTCACATCATTACAACATGGAGAGCTCAATAAAGATGCATTGACAAAATTAACAGGATTAACAGAATTGAAATGAAGGGAATCATAAATACACTATTCCGACATATGTTACTATAGAAACTGAGATAATAAAATAATAAGAGAAAAAAAAAAAAAAAAAAAAAAAAAAACAATAAGAGAGGATAAATGAATATAACATGGGGGAGGAATAAGGTAGGGGGAAGTCCAAGATCTCCAGTCACTAGCACCCCTAAAGGGAACTTACTGTGCAAGTGAAAGGTGTCTCGGGGAAAAAAGAGGGAAGAGAAAAAAGAAAAAAAAAAAAAAAAAAAGGAGGGGGGGGAAAGAAAATGTGGATCCCCCTCAATGAAAACAGCATCTATATCAACATAAAGAAGTAGGTAAACAGAAACGGAACAGTGGAGCACTCAAACCAAAATGGATTATAATAACCAACAATACAATGATATGTAAGAAAGCAAAAACTAAAAAGCAAGAGCTTCCATATAAACTAGAAGGTAATAATGAGGAAGAAGGTAAGAAAGAAAAAAGGAGAAGGAAGAAGGAAGGAAAGTGGAGGATAAAGAAAGACCATCAATGAACTCTCATGCGGCTCATCATAGAGGTAAAGTAACACCAGTCGTCCCTACCCCGATATACTTAGCCCAGGGCTCCCAAATTTCGTTGAACTGTATCGAGGTGTCTAGTAAGGAGCTGGCCATTTTTTCTTGGGACATGATCCATGAGATTTTACGTTTGGCGAAAATGACTGGAATCTTTGGGAGTTTCCAGGCCTTAGCAATGGTAATTTTAGAGCCAAGGAGAATGAAAAAAATTAGTCTCTGGGAGGATTTGGGGATATTGGGGGGCATGAAATTTAAAAGAGCTAAAGAAGAGGATTTTGAAATCCTAAACCCAGTGACTTTAAAGATAATATGAAAAATTTTATCCCAGAAACTCCGAACTCTTGGACAATCCCACCAGATGTGTAACATGGTGCCATATGACTTACAGCCCCTAAAACATAATGGGGAGACCGATGGAAAAATCTTAGCGAGTCTGGCAGGGGTTCTATACCATCTCGTAGCTACTTTAATACTAGCTTCTGTGAGAGAGATATTAAGGATACCCTTAAAGGATCTAAAAAAAGAGCTGTGCCAAGAGTCCAGGTTCCATTCATCCAATAGGTCAGTTTCCCAGGCAGTCATATAAGGGGCCTTCAAAGTAGATTTGGCCAGCGATGAGTAGATAATAGAGACTCCGCCCCTAAGCTCCTTCAGTTGGCCACACCATTGTTCATAAGGTGTAAAAAGGGGAGGAATGGGTTTAGAGAGCCAAATGGAGTGAAGAAAGTGTGAGATCTGAGAAAAGCGAAATCCTTCAGATAATGGTAAGTCTAACTTTCTGACACAATAATTATGGGTAAGAGGACCCGCTACTGTAAAAAAATGTCCGATCCGGTATAGGCCCTTATCCAGCCACCATTTAAATGCTCTAATATTCATGCCCGGTTGAAAATCGGGGTTGTGGAAGATATGTGCTAGTGGTTTACACTGAGAGATCAAAGCAGGGAGTTTTCTGAGTTCATCCCAAAGAGTCAGAGACTGTGACAATGCGGGGGAAAGGATAGAAGGGCGAGACTTAGATGGACACCATAAGAGAAAATCCAGGGTATAAGTAGGAATGGCCTGTCTCTCCATATCTACCCAGTCTGGTTTGTTGAACTTAGCATAAATAGTGGAGAGTTGGGCCAAGCGTGCTGAGCAATAATACCAATGTAAATTCGGTAGCCCCAGACCCCCTTCGGTCCTTAATCTAAATAAAACACTTTTAGGAAGTCTGTGACCTGCTGTACCCCAAACAAATTTGGCGATTTTACTTTGAAAGGAGCGTAAATGATCCCTCCGCACTGAGATCGGAAGAGAGCGGAATAAGTATAATAACCTGGGAAGCAAAGTCATTTTTACGGAATTAATCCTACCTAGCCAAGAAATTTCAATATCAGACCAGTTCTTGAGATCAGCTTCTAATTTTCTGAACATGGGAGGAAAGTTTGCCTCATACAACTGTTCGAATTTAGGGGTAAGATTAATTCCCAGGTATCTAATTGAGGACTCAGCCCACGTGAATTGAAAAGAATTCTTCAGCTGATTCACTAATTCCTGGCTAAGAGAAACATTAATAGCCTGCGATTTAGCATAGTTAACTTTTAGACCTGATAAGTTAGCAAAATCATCCAAAAGTTTACAAATGATCGGCAATGAAGTTACAGGGGATGTGATGAATAAGAGGAGGTCGTCAGCGAAAAGCCCACATTTATGGACCTTTGGGCCGCATTTCACTCCCGCTATATCTGGGTTGGAACGAATTGCTATAGCGAGAGATTCTATCGCGATAGCAAAGATAAGTGGGGATAGCGGACATCCCTGACGAGTGCCCCTTGCTATGGTGATCGGTTCCGAATATAGACCCTGAAGACGAACTTTAGCAGTCGGGTTGGAATAGAGGGACCCAAGCAGGCCTAAGAATCTAGGACCAAAGCCCCATTTCTCCAGAACTGCAAACAAATAAGGCCACGAGACAGAGTCAAATGCTTTTTGTAAATCTAACGACAAAAGCATACCAGCCTGCCTAGAACCTCCATCCCACCCCGACTGCAGGATAGAAACGATATCTATAGCCCTACGAATTTGGTCAGGCCCCTGTCTACTCGGGATGAATCCCACTTGATCTTTGTGTATATATCTCCCTATAAAGGATGCTAATCGGACAGCTAAAATTTTAGTCATGATCTTAAGATCATTATTGATCAAAGATATTGGTCTGTAGTTACTAATTAAGCTAGTGTCCTTATCAGGTTTGGGAAGGACTGTGATAAAAGCCATGTTCAAAGAAGGATCTAAAGGGTCTCCCTTAGTCTTGGCGTTAAAAAATCGGGTCAAAAACGGGGCTAATAATTCAGCGAAAGATTTATAATACAACAGTGGGAAACCATCTGGGCCTGGTGCAGAACCACTTTTAGAGTGTTTAATTACATCTAGCACTTCCTCTACTGAAAAGGGAGCCTCAAGTGATTCCCTGTGGTCAGCCGACACTGAAGGAATCGGGATACTCTCTAAGAAGGAAGTAATGGCTGAGGAGGACTGAGGTTTGTGAGAATTATAAAGGCTTTCATAAAATGTAGAGAACGCTTGCATGATAGTAACGGGATTCGTAGTAGGGTGCCCCCCATCTATTCTGATCTTGGGAAAGACACGGGAGCGGGTACGAGGAGAGAGCTTGGTGGCAAGAAGTGAGCCAGCCTTGTCCCTCTGGTAATAGAATCTCGCACCAGACCATCTAAGACTCTTCTCGGCGTTAGCTGTCAGTGCTAAGTTAAGTTCCAAACGAGCTTTGTCTAAAGAGGAGATCGGGACATTGGAGGGATTTTTTTTATGTTCCGCCTGTAAGAAAGTGAAGGCTTTATCCAATCTCTCGACCTCTATATGTCTAGCTCTCTTAAGGCGAGAAGAAAGTTGTATGATTTTACCCCTAACAGTAGCCTTATGGGCCGCCCAAAGGGATTCCGCAGAGACCTCCCCAGTATCATTCAATCGAAAGTAATCTAGAATGGAAGCTTCAATCTCGGATTTAGAGCCAGGATCCGAAAGCAAAGCCTCATTCAGTTTCCAATGGAAACATGTTGGAGGAGAAAAGTCAGTTTTAAGCGACATTGTAACTATCGAGTGGTCTGACCAAACCGTGTCAGAAATGTAGGATTTTAGAACCGAAGGAATCAGGGCATTTGAGACAAAAAGATGATCAATTCTAGCGTATGAGAGATGAGCCTGCGAGAAATGAGTATAATCTATCCTGGAAGGATTCAACTCTCTCCAGATGTCAGAGAGGCCCTGTTTAAAAATTAACTTAGCAATTTTAGAACTTGCCCTAGTGGGACGTATGTTTTGAGCTGAGAGAGGTTTTGACTTATCCACTCCTAAGTCGAATGCGGTGTTAGAGTCTCCACCCATAATAACTAGGCCTTCCAAATGGGGTTCAAGGGTTGAGAAAAGGGATGTAAAAAACGTAGGTTGACCTGAATTAGGGGCGTAATATGATACAAAAGAAAAGAGCTGATCATCAATGGAGCCCTTAATCAGGAGAATCCTACCCTCACCATCCCTAAATTCAGACTTGAGAGACAATCTACACTTTTTGGAGAAAAGAATAGCCACCCCCCTTGTCTTATCTTCTGCACTGGAGAGAAAAAAAAACGGATAATGAGCGTGAATAAACTTGGGCTTATACCGGATCGGAAAATGTGTTTCCTGAAGAAAAAGTATGTCTATGTTTCGGGATTTCATGGAGTCAAGTACCTTTTTACGTTTAGCTGGAGAATTTAACCCCCTGGCATTATGGGTAGCTACCCTCAGGAGGGGAGCCTGTGTGGTATCAGGAGCCATGGAGCCTAGGGACGAAGTCTGCATCTCTCACATCGTCACTTACCCATAAGTCTCGGGGGAATCTTGATGAAGGAACCGGGGCGACTGGCGTAGGCGGTCCTTTAGGTATGAGTCTTACGCATGAGGTCCAAGGAACATCTGAAAAGAAAAAGAAGAGAGAGAAGAAGAAAAGCAAGGAAGAAAAGAAAAAGCAAAGAGAGCTAAAGAATACATCAGACCTTTGCATACACCGGGAAGAAATCCTCCCGAAGCCAGCAAAGACACAAAACCAACCCATACTAAAAGTATGGAGTTGAGACCCAACCCAAGGGTAGGAAAATAAAAGAAAGTCCAAACCTAGGGAGGGTGAGGGCAATGCACAAATACCGCAGCATCAGGACACTTCAACGTTAGTAATGCTAAACAATAATAATTAAAAGAAAATGGGGAAACAATAATAAAAATACCTCAAAATTACACCCACCCACCTAAAATAGGAAAAAAGAATAAATATGAGCGGGAGTTCGCTCAACCTGCTTGTAACCTCAAAAAATTAAGGCGGAGCAAAGGGTTTTAGTATTCTCATCGCCGTGGGGCGAATGCAAAAGGAGCCCTGAGACAAATCAAAATTATTTCAACAGTGAAAAAACACACACAAAAAGAAAACTAAAAATACAAAAATTTCTATCGCACTCAGACCCATACCAGTCCTGGTGAGAATGTAGTAAGTGAGATCACATCAAAGAAATCCTAAGGAGGAAGAAGTCCCAATTAAGCATAAAAAAAAACAAAAAAGCAAAAAATTCTTCAGTTGGGCCTAAAAAAGACCCCGAAATAAGACACACTAGATATAGGAGAGGTCACGGTGGTCTAGCGTCCTTCGCCCTCTTGCTCTTCGGTTTGGTCCAGACGTTTGAAAGGGGGCTCATCGGTGGAGGACGTTTCGAAGCACCCGATCCAGAATCATCAAAGTCCATCAGAGCCTCTTGAGAGATTAAGTTAAGACTAAGCAAAATTTTCTCGCCTTCCTGCAGATTGCGAAATGAGTAAGATTTTCCTTTAAGTTCAAATTTAAGAGCAAAAGGGAAGGCCCATTTATATTTAATCCCTCGTTGGGTCAGGACCGATAAAAGAGGCTTCAGGGATCTCCTTTTCTGCATGGTCAATGGTGACAGATCCGCAAAAATCTGGATAGTGTGTCCGCGGCATATTAAGGGGGATTGCGTACGACTGAGCTTCATCACTTCCTCCTTGATCGAGAAAAAGTGGGGTTTAACCACAATGTCTCTGGGCAGGCCATCTTTCCTCAGAGGGCCCAGTGATCTGTGCGCACGATCAATTTCAAGTTTCTGAGGGGGGATGTCAGGCATTAGTTGTTTCAAGAGATCCTGAACCACAGAGATGGAATCCGTAATAGATTCTGGTATCCCCCTAATACGAAAGTTCTCTCTCCGTGACCTGTTCTCAAGGTCATCCACTCTGGATAACGCTATATCTAGCTGGTCCTGTAGGACTTGAATTTGATCTGAGTTTTGATTTGTTTTGGACACCGTTATATCAAGTTTATTTTCAATAGCTTCCATACGTGACCCTAGCATCTGGAAGTCCTTTCTGATGTCCCCTGTAATTTGTGAGGCTGTTTGGGATAAGCCCCTATCCAGCAAAGCTGTGAGATGAGATAGGAGGTCTGGGACAGTAAGGATGGCTGCATGAGCAGCTCCAGGAGAATCTAGCTGAGTCCTCCCTGACTCCATGTTAGGCCCCAGGGGAGAATTTGCCATCTCTTCCAGCGTCTGTTCCAGGAGGGACTCGGTAGAGGCAGGAGAATATGGGGGTACAGGGGATTCACCTGATATTTTAGGTGTGAAGATTAGCGTGGCAGGGGCTAGAGGAAGTCTTACCCTGGGAGACTCTTCGGGACCCGGAGTGTGTGGAAGCATGGCGCCCGCCATCTTGGCTCCGGAGCGCTCCTCTTCCCTGCTAAATTGCAGCCTCAGATCCCTCCGGGATGATCCGCCGGACATCTGCGGGTTCCCCAGAAGCTCCGCCAGCTGTAGAGGCTATGGGGGTGGGAATCAGGCTCCTGTGTCCCCTGCTATTGTGTCCGTTCAGCTGCGGTGGTGCGGAACTCCGGATTCAAGCGTCCATCACGGAGCCCGCCGCGCATGCGCCTGAGATGGACCGTTTTAGCAGACATCTCCGCTCGTGTGTATGGGCTAGCGGACAGATTTCTCCACCCGACAGATTTCAAAGCATGCTTTGAAATCTATCCGGTGGGAATCTGTCCGCCCGACATGTCTGCTGGTTAGTACACTAACCAGCAGACATGTCGTCCCGCACCGCCGCCGCGCCGCCGCCGAATGGATTCGGCGCATGCGCGGAAGTGTTTAACTTCCTGGTGCGGTGACGTGGCGGTGACGTGGCGGCGTCAACGTCACCGCCGCGTCACCGCGCCGTCCGGCGGCGGGGAATTTGATCCGATGGTGTGTACACGCCATCGGCTCAAACTCCCGATCGGACATATCCGATGGAAATGGTCCGCGGACCGTTTTCATCGGATATGTCCGATCGTGTGTACGAGGCCTTAGAATGCAGGGTTCAGGAGTGCGTTGCTCTCAGAATGCAGGGACCAGGAGTGCATTGTGCTCAGAATGCAGGGATCAGGAGTGTGTTGCTCTCAGAATGCAGGGTTCAGGAGTGCATTGCTTTCAGAATGCAGGGTTCAGGAGTGCGTTGCTCTCAGAATGCAGGGATCAGGAGTGTGTTGCTCTCAGAATGCAGGGATCAGGAGTGTGTCGCTCCCAAAATGCAGGAACCAGGAGTGCATTGTGCTCAGAATGCAGAGATCAGGAGTGTGTTGCTCTCAGAATGTAGGGTTCAGGAGTGCTTTGCTCTCAGAATGTAGGGATCAGGAGTGCGTTGCTCTTAGAATGTAGGGATCAGGAGTGCATTGCACTGGGAATGCAGGGTTCAGGAGTGAGTTGCACTCAGAATGTAGGGATCAGGAGTGCTTTGCTCTCAGAATGTAGGGATCAGTAGTGCATTGCTCTTAGAATGTAGGGTTCAGGAGTGTGTTGTGCTCAGAATGCAGGGATCAGAAGTGTGTTGTGCTCAGAATGCAGGGATCAGGAGTGCGTTGCTCTTAGAATGTAGGGTTCAGGAGTTGGTTTAATTCAGAACGCAGGGATCGGCAGTCAATATGCTACCCCTCTCAAAGTGCCGCCTAGGTCCAATGAACCCAGCGGAACCCATGGTAGGTCCAGCCCTGCCGATACGAAGCTCGCAGCGCGGCTACCTTGTCTACGTTTATAAACGTACTTTGGTGTATAAGTAGTTAAAGAAATGCATTTTTTCTGTTTTTAGTTCTGATGTGTGTGTCAGGAGTGTGTTGCTCTCAGAATGTAGGGATCAGGAGTGCATTGCTCTCAGAATGCAGGGAACAGGAGTGCGTTGCTCTCAGAATGCAGGGATCAGGAGTGAGTTGCACTCAGAATGTAGGGATCAGGAGTGCTTTGCTTTCAGAATGTAGGGATCAGTAGTGCATTGCTCTTAGAATGTAGGGTTCAGGAGTGTGTTGTGCTCAGAATGCAGGGATCAGGAGTGCGTTGCTCTCAGAATGCAGGAATCAGGAGTGTGTTGCTCTCAGAATTCAGGGATCAGGAGTGTGTTGCTCTCAGAATGCAGGGATCAGGAGTGCGTTGCTCTCAGAATGCAGGGATCAGGAGTGTGTTGCTCTCAGAATGCAGGGATCAGGAGTGCGTTGCTCTCAGAATGCAGGGATCAGGAGTGCTTTGCTCTCAGAATGCAGGGATCAGGAGTGTGTTGCTCTCAGAATGCAGGGATCAGGAGTGCGTTGCTCTCAGAATGCAGGGATCAGGAGTGCATTGCTCTCAGAATGTAGGGTTCAGGAGTTGGTTTAATTCAGAACGCAGGGATCGGCAGTCAATTTGCCACCCCTCTCAAAGTGCCACCTAGGTCCAATGAACCCAGCGGAACCCATGGTAGGTCCAGCCCTGCCGATACGAAGCTCGCAGTGCGGCTATCGTGTCTACGTTTATAAACGTACTTTGGTGTATAAGTAGTTAAAGAAATGCATTTTTTCAGTTTTTAGTTCTGATGTGTGTGTCAGGAGTGTGTTGCTCTCAGAATGTAGGGTTCAGGAGTGTGTTGCTCTCAGAATTCAGTGTTCAGGAGTGGGTTGCTCTCAGAATGTATGGATCAGGAGTGCGTTGCTCTCAGAATGTAGGGTTCAGGAGTGTGTTGCTCTCAGAATGTAGGGTTCAGGAGTGCTTTGCTCTCAGAATGTAGGGATCAGGAGTGCGTTGCTCTTAGAATGTAGGGTTCAGGAGTGCGTTGCTCTCAGAATGTAGGGTTCAGGGGTGCTTTGCTCTCAGAATGTAGGGATCAGGAGTGCATTGCTCTTAGAATGTAGGGTTCAGGAGTGTGTTGCTCTCAGAATGTATGGATCAGGAGTGCGTTGCTCTCAGAATGTAGGGTTCAGGAGTGTGTTGCTCTCAGAATGTAGGGTTCAGGAGTGTGTTGCTCTCAGAATGTAGGGTTCAGGAGTGTGTTGCTCTCAGAATGTAGGGTTCAGGAGTGTGTTGCTCTCAGAATGTAGGGTTCAGGAGTGCTTTGCTCTCAGAATGTAGGGTTCAGGAGTGTGTTGCCCTGATTTATTCCACAATACTTATTCGAACCTCAAATCCTATACAAACCCTCTTGAGAAAGACAGCTATGAGGCTCTATCTGACGATTTCGAGGAAAGTATCAAGTAGTTAGATGAGAAACTCAATGCTTTTGACGGTAAACTTAAGGCCACACTGGACATAGTGGCACCCTTCTCCCAATCAAACTTTAGGCCAAAAATTTACAAATCCAATCGTTGGTACACCCCTAAATTAGCCACCTTCAAAAATAACTGCCGGAAGCTAGAAAGGAAATGGCAAAAAAACAAAACCACAGCTAATAAAATCCTCTATAGAATACAGGCCCGTGCTTACTTCCAGTTAGTAAGGAAGCATAAGAGAATAGCCCTAGCATCCCGCATTGAATTAGCGGCCAATAGCCAAGCGGAACTATTTAAAATCAGTAAGGAGCTGTTTAATCCACCTTTGACCTCCCAAAAAATTGTCCATTCTCAAGCTCTATGTGACAATCTACTTGAGGCCTTTGTCAGCAAAGTTTGTGACATCCAAGCTGGCCTAGGTCCCCCAGTCCCTGTCCCCTCAGCAAACCTCACTATTAAGATCGACCGGACCAATCACATCACTCCCTTTTGCTCCTTTCAGCCAATAACGAAAACTCAGCTCTTCAGCTCCATTAAACATCTAAAACCCTCTTATTATGCCGACGACACTCGCCCAGCATGGTTGCTTAAGGATAACATCAACACAGTCATCGATGAGATTCTGATCATGGTTAACCTCTCTTTGACAACTGGAGAGTTTCCAGATAACTGGAAACATGCCCTGGTCACACCAATCTTGAAAAAAAGCACGCTGGATGCCAAGGTTATGTCCAATTACCGGCCAATTTCAGGACTATGCTTTCTGGCTAAGCTGGTGGAACATGAGGCTCTTATGCAACTCCAAGCTCATTGTGAATTACAGAATCTTTTTCACGATGCTCAATCGGGATTTAGGCCCAAAAGAGGGATCGAGCTATCCATCCTGGCCACTAGAGAAAGGCTGCTGGAGTCGAGAGACGCGGGGGGGTCGGCGGCCTTGGTACTGCTTGACCTCTCCGCGGCTTTCGATACTGTCAGCCACAAGATCCTCCTGGCTAGGCTACAGGACGAGTTCTATATCACAGGCATACCGCTTACTTGGATACGCAATTTCCTGACAGGTAGAACATTCCAAGTAATATTGGGCCCATTTAGGTCAGCGAGGGTGCCCCTTCTTTGCGGGGTCCCTCAGGGCTCGGCAATTTTGCCGTGGCTGTTTAATTGCTATGTGAGGCCCGTGGTAGATATCATCTCTTCATGGGGGTTGGCCACGCAGGTATATGCTGATGACATACAAATTGTGGCCAGTGATGCTCTCAACCCCACGGCAGCCCACCTTCTTTCCTGCTGCCTCTCATCTATCCAGATATGGATGAAGGACAATCGTTTGGCCCTGAACGTATCCAAAACTGAGGTACTTCTTACAGGTCCAACACAAAGCTTAAACCTGCTTGCAGAGTGGCCCGTATCAATGGGCCCGTGCCCCACTCCATCTAGCCAAGTGAGAAACCTGGGCGTCATATTCGACAATAGACTTTCATGGATTCCACAGGTGAGGAATTGCACCAAGAATGCCCTTTACTATCTTCGGATGCTACGACGGGTAAAACATCTGCTCTCCCAAACACATAGAAATACACTAGTACAGGCCTTAGTCATCTCACGCCTTGACTTTTGCAATGTGGTATACCTGTGACTCCCTATTAAATGGCTCTCCAAACTGCAGCTGGTGCAGAACCAGGCAGCTAGGTTGATTACGGGGACCTCAAGATGGGACCATATATCACCCGTTCTCAGACTACTTCATTGGCTCCCATGCGCAAGGAGGATCGAATTCAAGGCTTTGTGTGTCATGTTCAGGGCCTTTAAACAACATGGCCCATTGTTCATTAACAACTTGGCCATACAATACCATCCCCCCAGGGCACTGAGATCGGGCGATCAGGACTTTGCTGCCGTCCCTCCAGTAAGGTTGATTTCTTTCGGTGGCCGATCCTTTAGGCCGCGTACACACGAGGGGATATGTCCGCTGAAATGGTCCGATGGACCGTTTCAGCAGACATCTCCGCTCGTGTGTATGGGCTAGCGGACAGATTTCTCCACCCGACAGATTTCAAAGCATGCTTTGAAATCCATCCGGTGGAATCTGTCCGCCCGACATGTCTGCTGGTTAGTACACTTACCAGCAGACATGTCGTCCACCGCCGCCGCCGCGCCGCCGCCGAATGGATTCGGCGCATGCGCGGAAGTGTTTAACTTCCTGGTGCGGTGACGTGGCGGCGTCAACGTCACCGCCGCGTCACCGCGCCGTCCGGCGGCGGGGAATTTGATCCGATGGTGTGTACACGCCATCGGATCAAACTCCCGATCGGACATATCCGATGGAAATGGTCCGCGGACCGTTTTCATCGGATATGTCCGATCGCGTGTACGAGGCCTTAGAGCCAGAGCCGCTTCGCTTTGGAACCTTCTCCCGTTGCCTTTGAGGAAGTCTACTGTTCTTATTACCTTCAGAAAGGCTCTGAAAACTTTCCTCTTTGAGACAAGTTGATTATGACCACGCCTAATTAAACCGACCTGGCCCCTCCTCCCTTTGTCCTATGTCCCCCTCACCCCAAACTCCCTTGCTACTGTGTTTTTATTGTTGATATTTTACATGGTTTCTTTTTTTTTTTTTTTTTTTATGTAGACAAGCTATTAGTTCGCCTGTGAAGTCTTTTTTCTTTGTTTTCTTGGATTGCTTTTTGGTCCAGAATAGACCGGCGGACCTCCTTCCAGCGCTTAGACAAACCCTTCAGGGTGTATGTGGCGCTGTATAGAAATATTAAAAATCAATCAATCAATCAATCAGAATGTAGGGTTCAGGAGTGTGTTGCTCTCAGAATGTAGGGATCAGGAGTGCGTTGCTCTTAGAATGCAGGGTTTAGGAGTGCGTTGCACTGAGAATACAGGGTTCAGGAATGCATTGTTCTCTGAATGTAGGAATCAGGAGTGTGTTGCACTCAGAATGTAGAGGTTCAGTAGTGCGTTGCTCTCAGAGTGCAGGGATCAGGAGTGTGTTGCTCTCAGAATGTATGGATCAGGAGTGTGTTGCTCTCAGAATGTAGGGTTTAGGAGTGTGTTGCTCTCAGAATGTATGGATCAGGAGTGCGTTGCTCTCAGAATGTAGGGATCAGGAGTGTGTTGCTCTCAGAATGTAGGGTTCAGGAGTGCTTTGCTCTCAGAATGTAGGGATCAGGAGTGCGTTGCTCTTAGAATGCAGGGATCAGGAGTGTGTTGCTCTCAGAATTATAGGGATCAGAAGTGCGTAGCTCTTAGAATGCAGGGATCAGGAGTGTGTTACTCTCAGAATGTAGGCATCAGGAGTGCGTTGCTCTCAGAATGTAGGGTTCAGGAGTGTGTTGCTCTCAGAATGTAGGGTTCAGGAGTGCTTTGCTCTCAGAATGTAGGGATCAGGAGTGCGTTGCTCTTAGAATGTAGGGTTCAGGAGTGCGTTGCTCTCAGAATGTAGGGTTCAGGAGTGCTTTGCTCTCAGAATGTAGGGATCAGGAGTGTGTTGCTCTCAGAATGTAGGGTTCAGGAGTGCGTTGCCGCAGAATGTAGAGGTTCAGGAGTGCGTTGCTCTCGGAATGTAGGGATCAGGAGTGTGTTGCACTCAGAATGCACGGTTTAGGAGTGCGTTGCACTGAGAATACAGGGTTCAGGAGTGCATTGTTCTCGGAATGTAGGCATCAGGAGTGTGTTGCACTGAGAATGCAGGGATCAGGAGTGGGTTGTTTTCAGAATGCAGGGATCAGGAGTGAGTTGCTCTCAGAATGCAGGGATCAGGAGTGAGTTGCTCTCAGAATGTAGGGATCAGGAGTGAGTTGCTCTCAGAATGCAGGGATCAGGAGTGTGTTGCTCTCAGAATGTCCTTTTTAAACGTACTTTGGTGTATAAGGAGTTAAAGAAATGCATTTTTTCTGTTTTTAGTTCTGACGATAATAAAAAGAATGAACTGAAATATACATCCCCTGCCCTCTAACGACGGGCCGCCTTTAACTCGATAACAAGACCGGAGCGCCCCGGATTCCCCGCCGCGCGCGCTCCCGCGCAGCATCTTAAGAGAGTTCGGGTCCTATTGTACTCAGACGCCGGGAGATAAACCCAGAGATATTCCGCCGCTGTTTGCCGCCGAGCCCCGTCTGAGCGAAATTAATAACCCCCATAATGACAACTTTTCCCGAGAAGAATGGAGCTAATTGATTTCTTTCTGACGACTACAGACTAATTAAGCGCTAATCTCATGTTTATACGCCACATTGCTGCGGAGTGCTTCTGCGGAACAATAAGGCTCTTTGGGGATTACACAGGGATTTTTTCAGGAGATAAATTATAGTGCTGCGGATAAAAAAAAAAAAAAGAAAGCCATTTATTTTATTTTTTCCTTGTCTCTGCGTTTTTACGGCGCGGAAGGGTTAACGGGACTGGTGCAAGCGGTCTGCGGTGTATTTTCCGTAGGGTCCCGCGGCGAGCGCAGAGAACAGAACAAAAAGGGAATTAAAGGCAAACCAGAAACCTCAGCCTTAAAAAAAAAAATGTAATAATAATAAAAAATAAAAAAATAAAAAGATCGCGGCTTACCTCTGAATTCTAGATCATTTCGATTGGGAAGAAATTAAATTTTTCGCGAAAAAAATAAAAAAGTCACGCCCATTTGGCGCTTCGTCCAGTTTAGACCAATAGGGGATACACATTTAAACAGCTGTTTGTCAGAATGGAGGGAAAAATATGTATTTTTTTTGGGCTATGTTATCTCTGGCTTGAATGTTATACATTTGTTAAAATTAAAGGGGTTGTAAACAGGCATTCATCGGAGTTTCCCGTGGGCCGATGGCTCAGTGGGCTGGTTTCAGTGACAGCCATTGGCATCGCTAGGGGGTAGCTTTTGGGGCTGTAGCCCCGAACCTGGGGCCCATAGCGCCAAGCCCCAGGGGTCCCCAACCACAGGCCCATGGCCCACGGACGGGCTGTGCCTTCTCTGCGGCGGGCAGCACGAGAGAGAGCTGGAGAGCGGGCATGCAGCACGGGAGAGCCGGGCGGGCAAGAGAGCAGATGACATCATCTCTCACCGCCCGCCCTGCATGACCACTGTTCCGCCCTCACTGTGCAGCCACGGGCAACAGAGACATTACATCATCTCTCGCTGCCCGCTCTTTCTCTGGGGACCTTGGTGTATGGGGGAGGCTCTCTGGGGACCCTGATGTAAAGGGGAGGCTCTCTTAGGGCCCTGATGTAAAGGGGAGGCTCTCTGGGGACCCTGATGTAAAGGGGAGGCTCTCTTGGGGCCCTGATGTAAAGGGGAGGCTCTCTGGGGTCCCTGATGTGAAGAGGTGGCTCTCTTGGGGCCCTAATGTAAAGGGGAGGCTCTCTTGGGGCCCTGATGTAAAGGGGAGGCTCTCTGGGGTCCCTGACGTAAAGAGGGGACTCTCTTGGGGCCCTGATGTAAAGGGGAGGCTCTCTGGGGACCCTGATGTAAAGGGGAGGCTCTCTTGGGGCCCTGATGTAAAGGGGGGGCTCTCTGGGGTCCCTGATGTAAACAGGGGGCTCTATTGGGGCCCTAATGTAAAGGGGAGGCTCTCTGGGGACCCTGATGTAAAGGAGAGGCTCTTTTGGGTCCCTGAAGTATAGTTTATATACTTTTTTGTGCGTGTCAACAAAATTCAAGTGGGCCGGTCTGGATGAAGTCCAGGGCCAAATTTTTGTCCCAGTCCAGCCCTGGTTGTAAAGGCAGAAGGTGCACCCCCCCCCCCTAATACTTACTTGAGGTCCCTCTTTGTCCAGCGATGTCCACAAGTGTTTCAGCCACCCGAGATTCTCCTTCTGGATTGGGTGAGACACAGCTGTGGCGTCATTGGCTCCCGCTTCTGTCAATCAAAGTCAGCTAGCCAATCAGGAAAGAGAGGGGGTGGGGCTTCATGTCTGAATGGACACAGGGAGCTCATCTCAGGTTTCCCAACAGCAAGCTGCTTGCTGTGGCGGCACTTGTCGGGGGGAGGGGCCAGGATCAAAGAAGAGGGACCCCAGAAGTCCCCTCTCCCAAAAGGACCCCTTTCTAAAGCAACGATAAATTCTTTGTTTCCTCTATGTAAATGAAGTCCCTTCACTTGCTGTACATTGGTGGATGGAATGTTCATCATCTTAGTTTGCTTCCTAAACTTTCCACCAATAGTCGGTCCTCCTCCCGGACTGGGATAGTGATGGTCCCGGGCGGACTCCAGCACCCGCCTAGCCGGCTGCCGCCACCCGTTCCCGTTTCCACTCTTATCCCTTTTTAATTAGCAGATATCTGAGAGACAGTTGTTGCGTCTTCTGCAGACGACACCCCCGGGCTGTGCTGCTAAGTAGGATTTGAATTTGTTAATTAAAAGCAGAATGTTTCAAACTTCCCATCTGCAGCGCCGCTGCTTCCCTCCCCCCGCCTTCCCATACAACCCCCCCCCCCGCTGAGCATGCACAGATCCCCGCCGGAGGAGGCCTGGGAGACAGCGGGATTCATCCAACAGAGGTGACTGCGCGCCGCTTTGAAAGTACAAGAGAGTTCTCACAACGTCGCTTGTTTGTGTCAAAGCGTCAGGCGTCTTTGATTTCCAGGGACGGTCCGGAATCTGAAGACCTGCCCTTGGAAATGTCTCCGCTTCTCAAAAGTATCGGTCCACCAAAAAGAAAAAAAACACCCATCATGCCTCACGTTGGGCACCAAAAAAAAAAAAAGACCTGGCTCACACATGGGCACTAAAAAAAACAAAAAACAAAGACCTGGTGCCCCACATTGGTCACCAAAATAAACAAAAAAAAATGGTTCACATGTCTGGCCTCACATTGAGCTCTGAAAAAAGTCCAAAAGACCTGGCTCATACATCTGGCCTCACATTGGGTACCAAAAAAGAAACCAAAGACCTGGCTCACATATCCGGCCTCACGTTGGGCACCAATAAAGAAACCAAAGACCTGGCTCATACATCTGGCCTCACATTGGGTACCAATAAAGAAACCAAAGACCTGGCTCACATATCCGGCCTCACATTGACCACCACAAAAGAAAACAAGGACCTGGCTCATACATCTGGCCTCACATTGACCACCACAAAAGAAAACAAGGACCTGGCTCATACATCTGGCCTCACATTGGGTACCAATAAAGAAACCAAAGACCTGGCTCACATATCCGGCCTCACATTGACCACCACAAAAGAAAACAAGGACCTGGCTCATACATCTGGCCTCACATTGACCACCACAAAAGAAAACAAGGACCTGGCTCATACATCTGGCCTCACATTGACCACCACAAAAGAAACCAAAGACCTGGTTTACACTTTCTGCCCCGTATTGGGCACCAAAAAACCCAAAAGACCTGGTTCGCATGTCTGGCCTCACATTGGGCACCGAAAAAAGTCCAAAAGACCTGGCTCATACATCTGGTCCCACATTGGGCACCAATAAAGAAACCAAAGACCTGGCTCACATTTTTGGCTTCACGTTGGGCACCAAAAAAGAAACAAAAGACTTGGCTCACACCTCTAACCCCACTATGGGCACCAAAAAAAGAAAAGAAAAGATCTGGCTCACACATTCGGCCCCGTATTGTGCATCAAAAAAAAAAGACCTGGTTCACATACCTTATTTACACATTTGGCCCCACATTGGGCAGCAAAAAAACCCAAAAGACCTGGTTCACATGTCTGGCCTCACATAGGGCACCAACAAAAAGGCCAAAAGACCTGTGTCACACATCTGTCCTCACGTTGGGCACCACAAAAGAAACCAAGGACCTAGCTCATACATCTGGCTTCACATTGGGCACGAAAAAAGAAACCAAACACCTGGCTCACATATCTAGCCCGACTATGGGCACCAAAAAAAGAAAGAAAAGACCTGGCTCACACATTTGGCCTCACATTGTGCACCAAACAAGAAACCAAAGACCTGGCTCACACATCCTTTCTCACATTGGGCGCTGGAAAAAAAAGACCTGGCTCTCACATCTGTCCTCACATTGGGCACCAAAAAAGAAACCAAAGACCTGGCTCACACTTTCTGCCCCGTATTGGGCACCAAAAAACCCAAAAGACCTGGTTCACATGTCTGGCCTCACATTGGGCACCGAAAAAAGTCCAAAAGACCTGGCTCATACATCTGGTCCCACATTGGGCACCAATAAAGAAACCAAAGACCTGGCTCACATATTTGGCTTCACGTTGGGCACCAAAAAAGAAACAAAAGACTTGGCTCACACCTCTAACCCCACTATGGGCACCAAAAAAACAAAGAAAAGATCTGGCTCACACATTCGGCCCCGTATTGGGCACCAAAAATAAAAAAAATAAAAAAAACCTGGTTCACATGTCTGGCCTCACATTGGTCACCAAAAAAAGAAACAAAATACCTTGTTTACACATTTGGCTTACACATCTGTCCTCACGTTGGGCACCAAAAAAGAAACCAAATACCTGGCTCACATATCTAGCCCCACTATGGGCACCAAAAAAAGAAAGAAAAGACCTGGCTCACACATTTGGCCTTGCATTGGGCACCAAACAAGAAACCAAACACCTGGTTCACACATCCTTCCTCACATTGGGCACCAAAAAAGAAACCAAAGACCTGGCTCACACATCTGGCCTCACATTGGCCACCAAAAAAACAAAAACAAAAGACCTGGTTCACATGTCTGTCCTCACATTGGGCACCAAAAAATAAACTAAAGACCTGGCTCACACATTCTGCCCCACATTGGGCACCAAAAAACCCAAAAGACCTGGTTCACATGTCTGGCCTCCTATTGGGCAGCAGGACATGTATTTATACTTAATGACTATGATATTAAAGTACATCTGCATGGCGTTCACCTTCATACGATAAATGAGATATGAATTCAGAGCGATCTTTCTTCCTCGCTCCTCTTTTCTATATTCAGGACTCTGCGGGTCTTAAAGAGAATCCAGTCCTGACTGGGAACTTGTCTGCCCCTTGTGATGTCACTCTTCTCTCTTCCCTTTGTCCCTGCCTTTCTGAGCGTCTCACCTCCCCCGCTGTGCGCGCTCGGTGCCGCTCTCTATATAGAGAGGATGTTGGCAGGCGCTGTGAGCCGTACAGAGGAGCACGCTGGTATGAAAGACAGCCGGAGCTTAAAGGGAACCTTTTCATTCACAATACCGGCAGCCTGGAATGTTGTCACCTGCAGGAGAGGGGACACCGGTGACAGCGAGAACGTAACAAGGACGGGGGAGGGTGAGAGACGTGATATATCATCTGTAGCAGATTAATCAGCAGTCTTATTCTTCATTTAGTCATTTATTTATAATTTAGTCATTAATGTATCAATTTAACATTTAGTAATTAATCAACTCAACATATCGTGATGAATGTGTTCATTTTCATTTCAATAATTAATGAATTCATAACCTTTCATTAACTTTACGAGTCGGATCCCGGACGAGCCCCCAATATACAGAAACATGATCATTCATCAGAAAAGCTCCGCCCCTTTATCATTAGTAGTGTTGAGCAGAATATGCCATATTCAATTTCGCGATATATCTCGAATATATAGTCGAATATTCGAGATATATTCGCTAAATACGAATATTCGTGATATTTTTTGGAAATGAAATGATTGCGAATTTTCGCTATTGCGAATGCGAATGCAAAATTTCGAGAAATGCGGAATGGAGCACTCTGATTGGCTCAGAATATTCGTGATATTTTATAATACCAAATAATTGCGAAATTTCGAGAAATGCGGAATGGAGCACTCTGATTGGCTCAGAATATTCGTGATATTTTATAATACCAAATAATTGCGAAATTTCGAGAAATGCGGAATGGAGCACTCTGATTGGCTCAGAATATTCGTGATATTTTATAATACCAAATAATTGCGAAATTTCGAGAAATGCGGAATGGAGCACTCTGATTGGCTCAGAATATTCGTGATATTTTATAATACCAAATAATTGCGAAATTTCGAGAAATGCGAAAGGAGCACTCTGATTGGCTCAGAATATTCGTGATATATTACAATACAAAATAATTGCGAATATTCGGCAAATGCGGAATGGAGCACTCTGATTGGCTCAGAATATTCGTGATATATTACAATACAAAATAATTGCGAATATTCGGCAAATGCGGAAGGAGCACTCTGATTGGCTCAGAATATTCTTGATATTTTATCGTAATTTCGCAAAAATGCGAATGAGAAATTGATTGCGGAATTTCGACAGTAACACTCTGAAATCGAATATATGTGTTATTTTAGCTAAAAACAATATTGCGAATTTCTCGAAAATAATCGCGCGATATCGCTATTGCGATTTTTCGGCAATATAAAATGATCGCTGCAGCTACTCGGCCCAAGGTCTCTAATCATACCAGCAATGCTTTTAGACGTCGATGGGGATCTCTAGGATGTGATCTGTTCTAAAAAAAAAATAGAAAAAATATACGAATATTCGAAATAGCGAATATTCACCGCGAAATTCGGAATATATCGCGAATACTCGAATATGCCATATTCGAGCCGAATATTCGCAATACGAATATTCGTGAGCAACACTAATCATTAGGAAAAGGTTTTTGATCTCCTATAAGTGACTCTGCCTAGGCTGAGATGATGTCATCACTATGCTGCAGGTAGGAGGAAGCATTTCCTCAGTGTCCCGTCATTGGTATCAGTGGTAGGAATAGTGTCCCGTCATTGGTATCAGTGGTAGGAATAGTGTCCCATCATTGGTGTCTGTGGGAGGAATAGTGTCCCATCATTGGTATTAGTGGTAGGAATAGTGTCCCATCATTGGTATCAGTGGTAGGAATAGTGTCCCGTCATTGGTATCAGTGGTAGGAATAGTGTCCCATCATTGGTATCAGTGGTAGAAATAGTGCCCCATCATTGGTGTCAGTGGGAGGAATAGTGTCCCATCATTGGTATCAGTGGGAGGAATAGTGTCCCATCATTGGTGTCTGTGGGAGGAATAGTGTCCCATCATTGGTATTAGTGGTAGGAATAGTGTCCCATCATTGGTATCAGTGGTAGGAATAGTGTCCCATCATTGGTGTCAGTGGGAGGAATAGTGTCCCATCATTGGTGTCAGTGGTAGGAATAGTGTCCCATCATTGGTATCAGTGGTAGGAATAATGTCCCATCATTGGTGTCAGTGGGAGGAATAGTGTCCCATCATTGGTATCAGTGGTAGGAATAGTGTCCCATCATTGGTATCAGTGGTAGGAATAGTGTCCCATCATTGGTGTCAGTGGGAGGAATAGTGTCCTATCATTGGTATCAGTGGAAGGAATAGTGTCCCATCATTGGTGTCAGTGGGAGGAATAGTGTCCCCATCATTGGTATCAGTGGGAGGAATAGTGTCCCATCATTGGTGTCAGTGGGAGGAATAGTGTCCCCATCATTGGTATCAGTGGGAGGAATAGTGTCCCCATCATTGGTATCAGTGGGAGGAATAGTGTCCCATCATTGGTATCAGTGGGAGGAATAGTGTCCCATCATTGGTGTCAGTGTCTCATAATTGTACAATTTGTGGACCATTGGGTTAGAGAGAGGAAACAGTCCCTATAGAGCAGAGCTCACACTAAGGGAGGGAGAAGCAGCACCATGAGTTGTACTGATAGGAGGAGAGATCACAATGACAGAGAGATGAGCTCATCAGTCTCCTCCTTTCCTTTCTCTGTACCGGGGGCAGGACGAGGACCTTATGGACTCAACGAAATGAGTTGAATTATGCTGGCCACCTAGTGGCAGAAAGACGTACTGCAGGGGTAATCTCTGGATTGAAGGTGAATATTGCAAGCTGGGAAAGTGAGGAAGACCTGTAACCGGTCTTCCCTGCCTGTGCTGCTGTGCGGCGCAGCTGTGTAAATCTGGATGGACAATACAAATCATTGTGGTAGGTAGGACAGCTTCTTGTAAATTCTATCGGTTGTATTGAGCTGTCGCCTTTGAAAAAAACTCAGTTCAGGTTAAAGGTCACCTTCGTCGTTTTAGCGAGCGGGGCAGGGGGGGGGGATTGAGCGCCGCACGCCAAAGTCTAGGGGCCCCCGAAACGCATATTTGTAAATATTGGCCGCGTCGGCGTTTCCCGGGCTCTCTGCATGCCAGGCTTATTTCGGGTTCTTTGAAAGCGGAAAAGATATTCTAATTCAATTACACAAGAAAGAAAATCGTTCGCTCCTATAAAGGGAGGCGCGCTCTTCGCCGACACCATGAAAGCCGCCTGTGTAGTCCTGATCTTTTCTGATCTGACTGTACAAACAGGCTTTGTTATGCCGAGTGGAAGCGTCTAATCCCCGAGGACGGCGAGGAGCGCGGCCTGGAAAAAAACCGAACACGGCGCGCCGCGTATTCGCATTTTTTACGCCATGTTCGGTTTATACTTCCGGGATCGTTTAACCCCTTCAATACCAACCTCCCTTCCCCGCCCAGGACAGCTTTTAGCTTTCAGCGCTGTCACACTTTGAATGACAATTACTCGGTCATCCTACACTGTCACTGTCCGTATATATAGGACATTTTTATCATTTTATCACACAAATAGGACTGGGTATTTAACCACTTGCCACCCGCCGTATGCAAAATGACGGCGGCACAGTGGTTTCAATATCCTGACCGGATGTCATATGACGTCTTCAGGATGTTAAGCTGCTGCACGCCCCCGTGGGTGCGCATCGCAGTGATCGTTGTTGCAGGGTGTTAGTCTGACCCACACCGCAACACCGATCTAGGTAAAGAGTCTCTGACGGAGGCTCTTTACCACATGATCAGCTGTATCCAATCACGGCAGATCACGATGTAAACAGGAGGAGCCGGTTATCGACTTTTCCTCACTTGCGTCTGTTAGACATGAGTAGAGGAGAGCCGATCGGCTGCTCCTCTGACAGGGGGGGGGGGGGGGGGGGCGGGTTTGTGCTGATGAATTATGAGCGCAGCCCCCCCTGAGGATTTCCACACTGGACCACCAGGAATGCCACCAGTTGTACAGATATATAGTTAGGTAGTTATATTTTTATATAGTTACATAGTTATATTGTTACAAAGTTATCTAGTTATATTTTTATATAGTTACTAGTTTCATAGTTATATTGTTACATAGTTACGTAGTTATATTGTTATATATATATATAGTTGTACAGTTATATTTTTATATAGTTACATAGTTATATTGTTTCATATTTATATTGTTACAAAGTTACGTAGTTATATTGTTATATAGTTACAGATAGATATATATATATATAGTTGTATAATCATATAGTTATATTGTTACATATTTACGTAGTTATATTGTTATATAGTTACACACACATATATATATATATATATATAGATAGTTGTATAGTTATATAGTTATATTGTTACATAGTTAAATAGTTATATTGTTACATATTTATATAGTTACATAGTTATATTGTTACATAGCTACATACATATATATATATATATATATATAGTTGTATAGTTATATAGTTATATAGTTACAGAGTTAGATATTTTCATAGTTATATTGTTACATAGTTACGTAGTTATATAGTTACAGGTAGATGAGAGCATCTTTGCTCCAGAGTAACGCTTCTCATTTACGTTACTCTGATGACCCTTTCGGCGCAAGTACTGTTATTCACATAGCAGTTGCGCGTAAACTTGCGCCGGAGTAACGATAATGCGCTGGCGTAACCCGACGCAAGTGGAAGTGGGTGTGATCATATGTAAATGATGGGCGGAGCCCAGCGCAGAGGCTTACGTTCAGCGCATCAACCACGGAGCATGCGCAGTAAGTGAGGCTTCACTCGCCCCCTTTGTGCGCATGCTCACAACTTCCGTTGGCACCACTTCACGGGAAACGTCAGCGCAATGCGTTCCGTTGGGCGTTTAAATGCGCCCGTAGAAGCGCCATTCCGGCACTAAAGTATATCCTGCTCCCCCTCCCCGCAGTGATGTTACTTTTGTTCTGAGATGGCTGCTCCCGTTCCCCGCAAACACACAGGAGAAAGCTGAACTCTAAAGGCCAGGAGCTGTCAGCCGTCATCTCGGCTATGGAGACCTATGATGTCTTCCTCCATGGCTGTAAAAGTTGACAGACAAGCATGGACAGAGGTGTTGTCCTGCAAGTGGGGGTGCTCAGCTAGCTCTTATCGTCGGTAACGCTGCTGTAGCTGCTCTCCTGCTGACCTGTGGCCGTCTGGAGTAAAGATAAAGCAGCTATTTGTAGAAATAACTTTGCGCCGGACGGACGAGATACGCGCGGCGCATGTAGCCAGCGTATGGTGCTAATCCGTTCGTGAATTGGGAAAAATCCCTCATTTGCATATTTGCAGGGGAAATCAATAGGCGCGACTGATGTGCCAAGCGAAACTATGCGCTGACGATACTCTGGCGTCGGAACGTTCCGCCGGTCGCAAATGGCCCGTTATTGGGCGCATCTAGTTTGGTGGGTACGGGCACATAGAAACGACGGCGCATCTTCACAGTTACGCGGCGCATATCGAATTACTCCAGCGCAACTCTACCTGAATCTGGCCCATAGTTGCATAGATAGATAATTACATAGTTATAAAGGTACATGGTTACATAGTTATATACCAGCCTCTTGGCCCTGTACAGCGGGGCTGTAGTGTGAGAGGAAGAAGTAGCATAAGGAGCCAATTTGTTTATGTGCCGACAATGAGCATGCTGATAGGCAGGCCCGTCGCAACAGGACAGGCAAAACAAACAATTGCTTGGGGCCCCAAGCTAGCCTGGGGCCCCCAACTTCCCCTTCCCAGGCTGTAGTGTGGCCAAGCTCCTCTTTCTTCCTCCTGGAGTCCTGTCAGTCCGGCCCGGTACCGCGCGTGGTACAGGAGATTCAGTTTCCTGTTCCCGGCTGGACTTACAGGAAGTGCACACTGAATGCTCACTTCCTTTCAGTCCGGCCGGGAACAGGAAACTGAATCTCCTGTACCGCGTGGTACCCGCCACGGCCCAGGCACTATCTGATAGGGGCCTGGGGACCCATAATGATAGAACACCGGACTGACAGGAAGAAGAGGAGCTTGGCCACGCTATAGCGGCAGCCTACAGGGAAGATGTGGGTAAGAACAGCGGTTTAAAAAATAGTATAGCGCTAACATAGGCTTTGCGTGAGGGGGGGGGCCCATTTTGCTTGGGGCCCCCAAATTCCTTCAAACGGCCTGCTGATAGGAGGAGAGGGCAGAGCATCTGAGAGAGGAGCTCATCAGTCTGCTGCTTCTCTTTTCACTGTCCAATCACAGGCTGGGGGAGGGACAAGACCTTTAAGTGTGAACTGCAGTGCAGGAAAGTCAGGACTTCTGCAGCTCAGAGTACATTGTCGGCACACCTTGGTGCTGAAATAAATGATTCCCAGGGGGTTCCGTCATTCTCCACCGGCCAATCAAGACAGGAGAAGGCTCAGCATGCACAGGAAGACGTTGATGCCTGTGGAGGGGGGGAGGGGTGGCTGCGGACTTTGGTTTAAGTGGGACCCCGGGCCAGAGAAAGCTAATAATAAGCCAAAGTTCATTCATGTCAATTGATTTTCCATGTTTGGTTACATTGTAACCGTGGAAATAACAAAGTTCAGTTTGCAGAATGACAGTTGACTCTTTTTAATATATTCTGACTGAAAAGAATGGCACTGTACAAGAATTATACAGAGAAAATGAACGATCACGCGGCCTAAATATCCTGAAGTTAGTCAGATTTCATATTTCCCACTTGTATTTTCACAAAATCGAAAACCGAAAATTGCCGAAATATAACGTGCCGATGTGTTTGGTATCGACGCCAATTTTTATATACATGTATTCACGCATTTAATAAAGAAAAAATCAATTCCGCCAATCAGTTCCCATAAATTCCCATCAATTCAGCCTATCAGTGCCCATCAATTCAGCCTCATTAGTGCCCAGAAATTCAGCCTATCAGTGCAGTCTCATCAGCGCATATCAGTAAAGATTTTGGGCCAGATTCACAGAGCCGTAACTCCTGTCTAACTGGTGTTAGACCGGAGTACTTTCTAATTCCGCGCGTTTTTTCACTAGTTTGAAACCTCAAACCATGAAAAGACGGCTGCGGGCTTCAATTCGACTGGATTACGTGTTCGTACGCCTTCGGATCTACGCTGCAATAAAATTGCTGCCGCTGGGTGGACTTCCCGTTGTTTTCCGCGTCGGGGTATGCAAATGAGCTTTTGCCCGAGATCCACGAAATAACAATCTTCAATCGCAATCTCTTACGGCACCTTTAGTCATCTTTTCTCTGCGTAACACTACACCAGCTTTTAGCTGGTCTAATATTAGACAGCCCATGTTAAGTATGGCCGTCGTTCCCGCGTCGAATTTCAAAGTTTTCCGACGTCTTTTATTATTTTTTACGTAAGTCGTCCGGGAATAGGAATGTCCGTAAACGACGCTACTCAAAAAAAAAATGACGTAACGACGTTATTTCGCGCAATGCACGGCGGGAAATTTCTGAACGGAGCATGCGCAGTTCGATCGCCGCGGGGACGGGCCTAATTTAAATGCTTCACGCCCCCTAATCGCGTATTTCGATTACGCGGCGAGAAATCGACTACGCCGCCGTATCGTACGGGCAGAAATCTACCAGAATTAGTTGTAGAGCCTGGTAAAATACGGCTGCGTAGCGTATCTCGGATACGCTGCGCAAATGTACGTGTACCTGAATCTGGCCCATTTTTTTTTATTATTTGCAAAACCCACAAACTAAGAAAAAAAAAGTTTTTAGCAAAAAAACAACAACCCAGAGATGATTAAATACCACCAAAAGAAAGCTCTATCTGTCTCAAAAAAAAAAGAAAAAACGTAGTTTGTACCCCCTCCCTCGCCCCTCTCCCGCGCCCTCCGCCACTTACCGTTGCCGTCGGTAGCGGAGGGGGCGATCGGGTCTGTTCGGCAGCTGTGTGGGGATGTGAGTGAGGGCAAAATGGCCCCCACCCGTCCCCAAAGCTTTGCTGGGCGGAAGTGACGTCAAAACGTCAGTCCCGCCCAGCGTCTTAAAGAAACATTTTTTTTTTTTTGTCATTTGAAAAAATGACAGTTTCAAATTTTATTTTTTTTCATTTTAGTGTAAATATGTGATGTGACGTCTTTTAGACCCCAGATCTCATATTTAAGAGGACCTGTCATGCTTTTTTACTATTACAAGCAATGTTTACATTCCTTGTAATAGGAATAAAAGTGATCAAATTTTTTATTTTATTTTTCAGTGTAAAAAATAATAAAATAAATACAAATAAATAAGAAAACAAAAACAATTTTTTTTTTTTTTTAAAGCGCCCTGTCCCGACGAGCTTGCACGCAGAAACGAACGCATACGCGAGTAGCGCCCGCATATGAGTTCAAACCACACATGTGAGGTATCGCCTGCGATCGTTAGAACGAGAGCAATAATTCTAGCCCTAGACCTCCTCTGTATCTCAAAAGATGCAACCTATAGAATTTTTTAAACGTCGCCTATCGAGATTTTTAAGGGTAAAAGTTTGACGCCATGCCACGAGCGGGTGCAATTTTTAAGCGTGACATGTTGGGTATCATTTTACTCGGCGTAACATTATCTTTCACAATATATAAAAAAAGTGGGCCAAATTTATTGTTGTCTTATTTTTTAATTAAAAAAAGTGAATTTTTTCCCCCAAAAAAATTGCGCTTGTAAGACCGCTGCGCAAATACGGTGTGACAAAAAGTATTGCAATGACCGCCATTTTATTCTCTAGGGTGTTCGAAAAAATATATATATAATGTTTGGGGGTTTTAAGTAATTTTCTAGCAGAAAAAACTGTTTTAGTCTTGCAAACACCAAATCTGAAAAACACCCAAGGTCCTTAAGTGGTTAAGCGATTTGCGTCCGGCGTAAAGTTATTCCCCATATTGGAGGCGCAACCCATGCAAAGGTATGGACCAGGGAACAGCCATCGTATTTTACGTCGTTTACGTAGTACGTGACTAGGGCTGGGCGTAGGTTACGTTCACGCCGTAGGCAGTGATTCGACGTATCTTAGGCAGTTATTTCGACGTGGTTGTGCGCATGCGCACGGGGTATATATTCAAGCTACGACGCCTGCGCTGTTCGTTTTAAGTACTTGGATGACGCTCAGCCCATCATTTGCATGGGGTCACGCTTCATTAACATGCATTGCGCCCACTTCCAGCCCACTTCCGCCTACTTTGAATTACGTTGGCTTTCGCCTACGACTATACGCTACGCCTGCGCAAAGTTGGGCGCATTTTCTTTGTGAATTTCATACTTGCCTCTCAACATTGCGCCGGCGTAGCGTAAAGAAGATACGCTACGGCGGCATAAAGATGCGCAGATCTACGTGAATCCGGGCCTCAGACTCTTGTGTGATCCCGGGTGTGACAGGTTCTCTTTATGACCAAGATGCAGTTGTAGGAGAAGGATCCAGGACGCAGGTTAGGTCAGAACAGAGAGGGCACATCAACGACCCGATCGATCAGACCGCCCTCCACCCCCACCCCAGGGTGTCTCCCCATCTGTCTCTCCTCCTCTATCAATATTCCCACAAATTAGATTCCTGGGAGCTCTTAGTGGCCACAAACGGCTGGATTCACCGGAAGCCAAAATACGCCAACAATTCCGGAAATGCCATTAGAGAAAAAAAAGAAGACGACCGATGTAGACGCGTAAGATCCCCTTCAACCTCTGCATCTAGATGCCCCCTGTGCTATATGGGCGAGACTCCCTCATTTATGTTTATGTTGGACGAGAAGGCCTGGCTCACTTTCTCCGCTTTACTTCACTCCAAAGGTGGTCTATGGGGTTGAGGTCAGGACTCTCAAGTTCCTCCACCCCCAAAACTCGCTCATCCATGTCTTTATGGACCTTGCTTTGTGCACTGGTCCAAATCATTTGGTGGAGGGGGGATTATGGTTTGTGATTGTTTTTCAGGGGTTGGGCTTGGTCCCCTTAGTTCCAGTGAGGGGGCTTTGATGTGATAGGGGGACTCTGATGTGGAGGGGGATATACTGATTTGATGAGGGGGGGGGTGTTCTGATGTGTAGGTGTGGTCTTAATGGAAAGGAGGAACTCTGATCTAAAAGGGGTCTGCTGATATGATGGGGGTTCTGATGTGATGGGGGCCTCTGATGCGATGGGTGGACCTCTGATGTAATAGGGGACCTCTGATGTGATGGGAGGACCTCTGATGTGATGGAAGGACCTCTGATGGGATGGGGGACCTCTGATGTGATGGAGGGACCTCTGATGTGATGGGAGGACCTCTGATGTGATGAAGGGACCTCTGATGTGATGAAGGGACCTCTGATGTGATGGAGGACCTCTGATGTGATGGAGGAACTCTGATGTGATGGGGGGACCGTGATTGAGCACCTCTGATGTGATGGGGGGGCCTCTGATGTGATCGGGGGACCTCTGATGTGATCGGGGGACCTCTGATGTGATGGGGGACCTCTGATGTGATGGGGGGACCTCTGATGTGATGGGGGACCTCTGATGTGATGGGGGACCTCTAATGTGATGGAGGAACTCTGATGTGATGAGGGGACCTCTGATGTGATGAGGGGACCTCTGATGTGATGGGGGAACCTTTGATGTGATGGGAGGACCTCTGATGTGATGGGGAGACCTCTGATGTGATGGGGGGATCTCTGATGTGATGGGGGGACCTCTGATGTGATGGGGGATCTCTGATGTGATGGGGGGACCTCTGATGTGATGGGGGGACCTCTGATGTGATGGGGGATCTCTGATGTGATGGGGGGACCTCTGATGTAATGGGGGACCTCTGATGTGATGGGAGGACCTCTGATGTGATGGGAGGCCCTCTGATGTGATGGGAGGACCTCTGATGTGATGGGATCTAAAAGGGGTCTGCTGATATGATGGGGGTTCTGATGTGATGGGGGCCTCTGATGTGATGGGTGGACCTCTGATGTAATGGGGGACCTCTGATGTGATGGGAGGACCTCTGATGTGATGGGGGACCTCTGATGTGATGGGGGAACCCCTTTGATGTGATGGGAGGACCTCTGATGTGATGGGGGGACCTCTGATGTGATGGGGGGATCTCTGATGTGATGGGGGGACCTCTGATGTGATGGGGGATCTCTGATGTGATGGGGGGACCTCTGATGTAATGGGGGACCTCTGATGTGATGGGAGGACCTCTGATGTGATGGGAGGCCCTCTGATGTGATGGGAGGACCTCTGATGTGATGGGATCTAAAAGGGGTCTGCTGATATGATGGGGGTTCTGATGTGATGGGGGCCTCTGATGTGATGGGTGGACCTCTGATGTAATGGGGGACCTCTGATGTGATGGGAGGACCTCTGATGTGATGGGGGGACCTCTGATGTGATGGGGGAACCCCTTTGATGTGATGGGAGGACCTCTGATGTGATGGGGGACCTCTGATGTGATGGGGGGATCTCTGGTGTGATGGGGGGACCTCTGATGTGATGGGGGGGCCTCTGATGTGATGGGAGGACCTCTGATGTGATGGGAGGACCTCTGATGTGATGGGGGATCTCTGATGTGATGGGGAGACCTCTGATGTGATGGGAGGACCTCTGATGTCATGGGAGGACCTCTGATGTCATGGGAGGACCTCTGATGTCATGGGAGGACCTCTGATGTCATGGGAGGACCTCTGATGTGATAGGGGACCTTGGCTGTGTGTTGAGTTATTTTGAGGGGACGGCAAATGTACACCGTTATACAAGCTGTACACTCACTACACAACATTGTAGCAAAGTGTCATTTCTTCAGTGTTGTCACATGAAAAGATAGAAGAAAAGATTTACAAAAATGAGGGGTGTACTTACTTTTGTGAGATACTGTATATATACCTACCAGCGTGTCTTTGGAGTGTGGGAGGAAACCCATGACCGTAGTGCTGCCATGGCGTGAGTGCTAACCACTAAGCCACACCATACGATCGATCATTAATGTGCTCCACCCCCCGATATGTTTTGCTATAGAGGTGTATATATAATATATATGTAAGAAGACGTCGTGTGCGGAAAAGATGGACGGCGACGTCTTTGGAGTTTTTGAAAGCTTATAAAATCTGGGGTTTTCTTATCTCGGAGTGACATTGGAGGATCGGCGGGGGGAGAGCTCGCGCCATCATTTGCCGGAAGGGATCTAGATGGGGGGGGGGGGCGACATTAATTTGAAAAGATGCCTTGGGGGCGCTGGGTGACGGCGGGAGGCCACCACGGCTCGGCTCGGGAGGCGTAATAACTACTTTAATGTTCTGGCCGGGCGCACACAGAGGCGGCTTAATCCGGTTAACACCCGCCAAGCCCAATCCGATTAACGGCTCGCAATCTGATCAGCGCCGCTGTCATCTGATAGACGGCGAATCGGCTCTTCCTCCGCCATATGTCGCGCCGATCCCGGCCGGACTTAAGGATTCCGCTGCCAATACGGAAGACGAACAATTACAAATTTATTAACATTGTTATTTTTTTGTTTTGTTTTTTTTTCGCCTTTTTATCACTTGAACTGGATGGACTTGTGTCTTTTTTATAGCAGGCTAACTATGGAACATAGTTAAAAAAAAAATCTTCTTATTTTCTATTTCTTTTTTTTTTTATAATGCAGAGCAAAACTAAGTAAATAAAAAAAAAAGTGAAATAGTTAAAAAAAATACTTTTTATTTTCTATTTCTTTTTTTATAATGCAGAGCAAAAGTAAATAAAATAGTTTAAAAAAAATACTTTTTTATAAGGAGGAGGAGGAGGCATTTCCTCAGTCTCGCTTCCCCCACTGATCAGACTGTACATTGTAACCAGCGCCATCATTCTGGAGAGCACAGCTGCTTTGTCAGGGGGAGTCCTGTGAGGGAAGACACACCCGGACGGGTCACCCTGACACACATCTCATGAGGGGTCCAAATGATGTCTTCTCATCCCCAGCAGACAGAGAAAGGAAGTCACTTATAAGATATAAAATCAATAAAGATGGCGGACGCCGTGTGAGTGACGGGAAGAATGACACAACGGCGACCTTGAGATGCAGCTAAACAATCCGGCGCCCGGGTGGGACCCTGACAGGTGTGCGCCATCATCAGCGCGATGAGTGAAGGAGGAAGACGCAGCCAGCGGGGTGCCCGGGCCTTTCCACGCTGCCTGCCCTCACCTCTGGCGTCGCGCACGCTGAGCCAAATACATGTCTGATGGTCCGCGGCGGGGAGGCGGGGAGGCGTTGCGGCGCGCAGGATGCGTTTCAATAACACGGGTCGTTCCTGCGGTGGTCTTTGGCAGAGGCAGATGGTCGGAGGGCAGCAGAGCGGCGGGGGGGGCTCTGTGAAGGCCGGCGCTGACTGGAGTCTGGAGGAGATGAAAGAGAAGCGAAGGATCCGCCGCGGCGAGCGCCGCCCATCCCGTCTCCTCGCTATGGAGGTGTAAAGGGGGTGTCCAGACTTTAACATGTTTTTTTGCAAAAAAAAAAAAGTGTTTAATCGTGGGGCTGCACAGATATGACACCGGACATTTGACAGTTAGCAATCCCGGCACACCAGAAATGTAACAGTTTTCTATTTTAAACCGTTAACTTGATGGAATTAGTTCCACTTTAAGGCGGATCCTTGATGTATTGAGGGCCATGAATTGCACTTAAGGAGCGAAAAAAGTGGCCCCTCAGTCACTGTTGTAATTTTAGCACGTCTGAGCGGAACATTGTATATTTCATATTAAGGTCCGCCTCACAGATATCTTAAATTCCAGATATAGTAATACGGCTCCTCCCCCCTCCTCTCATCTCTCCTCTCCCTCTTTTATCCCTCTCTTTTTCCCCCCTCCCTCTCCCACCCCATCTTCCTCATCCTCTCCTTCTTCTTCTGTCTCTGCTTCTTCCTCTTCCTCTCTCCCCCTCCTTCTCCCCCCACCTCTTCCTCTCCCTCTGTCTCTGCTTATTCCTCTCCCCCTTCCCCTTCCTCTGTCTCTGCTTCTTCCTCTCTCCCCCTCCTTTTACCCCCCACCTCTTCCTCTCCCCAGCCTCTTCCTCCCCATCCTCTTATTCCTCCTTGTCCTCTCTTTCTTCCTCTCCTCTTTCCTCTCCCTCCCTCTTCTGCTTCCTTTTCCTCTCCCCTCCATCTTCTTCTCCCCCTCCCTCTTTCGCTCCCTCTCTCTGCTTCCTCTGCCCTTTCCTCTCCCCTTTCCTCTCCCTCTTACTCTCCCCTTTCCTCTCCTTTTTTCTATCCCCCTCACTCTGCCTCTTCCTCTCCCTCTTCCTCTGCTTTTTCCCCTGCCCTTTCCTCTCCCTCTTACTCTCCCATTTCCTCTCCTTCTTCCTACCCCCCTCACTCTGCCTCTTCCTCTCCCTCTTCCTCTGCTTCTTCCCCTGCCCTTTCCTCTCTGTCTTCCTCTCCCCTTTCCTCTCCCTCTGCCTCTTCCCCTGCCCTTTCCTCTCCCTTTTCCCCTGCCCTTCCCTCTTCCTCTCCCCTTTTCTCTTCCTCTCCCTCTTCCTCGCTCCTCTTCCCTCTCTCCCTCTTCCTTGCTCCTCTTCCCTCTCTCCCTCTTCCTCTCCCCTTTCCTCTCCCCCTCCCTCTGCCTCTTCCTCTGCAATTTCCTCTCCCTCTTCCTCTCCCTATTTCTCTCCCTCTTCCTCTCCCTATTTCTCTCCCTTTTTCTCTGCCTCTTCCAATCCCCTTTCCTCTCCCTCTTCCTCTGCCCTTTCCTCTCCCTCTTCCTCTCCTCTTTCCTCTCCCTCTTCCTATCCCCCTCACTCTGCCTCTTCCTCTTCCCCTGCCCTTTCCTCTACCTCTTCCTCTTCCCCTACCCTTTCCTCTCCCTTTTCCTCTGCCCTTTCCTCTCCCTCTTCTTCTCCCCTTTCCTCTCCCTCTTAGGCCGCGTACACACGATCGAATTTGTCCGCTGAAAACGGTCCGATGGACCGTTTCAGCAGACATCTCCGATCGTGTGTACGGCCGAGCAGACAGATTTGTCCACCCGACAGATTTCAAAGCATGCTTTGAAATCTATCGGGTGGGAATCTGTCCGCCCAACATGTCTGCTGGTTAGTACACTTAAGTACACTTACCAGCAGACATGTCGTCCCGCACCGCCGCCGCGCCGCCGCCGAATGGATTCGGCGCATGCGCGGAAGTGTTTTACTTCCTGGTGCGGTGACGTGGCGGCGTCAACGTCACCGACACGTCAGCGCGCCGTCTGCTGGCGGGGATTTTGGTTTGCTCGTGTGTACACGCGAGCAAACCAAAATCCCAGCAGACAGATTTGTTCAAATCTGTCGGACGAACAGATTTGAACAAATCTGTCCGCTCGTGTGTACGAGGCCTAACTCTCCCCTTTCCTCTCCTTTTTTCTATCCCCCTCACTCTGCCTCTTCCTCTCCCTCTGCTTTTTCCCCTGCCCTTTCCTCTCCCTCTGCTTTTTCCCCTGCCCTTTCCTCTCCCTCTTACTCTCCCATTTCCTCCCCCTCTTCCTATCTCCCTCACTCTGCCTCTTCCTCTCCCTCTTCCTCTGCATCTTCCCCTGCCCTTTCCTCTCCGTCTTCCTCACCCCTTTCCTCTCCCTCTGCCTCTTTCTCTCCCCTTTCCTCTCCCTCTTCCTATCCCCCTCACTCTGCCTCTTCCTCTCCCTCTCCCCTTTCCTCTCCCTCTTCCTATTCCCCCTCACTCTGCCTCTTCCTCTCCCTCTCCCCTTTCCTCTCCCTCTTCCTATTCCCCCTCACTCTGCCTCTTCCTCTCCCTCTCCCCTTTCCTCTCCCTCTTCCTATTCCCCCTCACTCTGCCTCTTCATTTCCCTCTCCCCCTCCCTCTTCTTCTCCCCTTTCCTCTCCCTCTTCCTCTTCATTTCCCCTTTCCTCCCTTTTTCTCTCCCTCTTTCTTTCCCTCTTACTCTCCCTCTTTCTCTCCCCTTTACTCTCGCTCTTCCTCTCCCCTTTCCTCTCCCCCTTACGATCCCCCTCACTCTGCCTCTTCATTTCCCTCTCCCCCTCCCTCTTCTTCTCCCCTTTTCCTCTCCCTCTCCCTCTTAATTTCCCCTTTCCTCCCTTCTTCTCTCCCTCTTTCTTTCCCTCTTACTCTCCCCCTTCCCCTCCCTCTTCCTCTCCCCCCTCTCTCTGCCTCTTCCTCTTCCCCTTCTTCTCACTCTGCCGCTCCTCCTCCTCCCTTTCCCAATCCCCCTCCTTTTTTCTCTCCCCCCCCCACTTCTTTTCCCCTTCCTTCTCATTCTGCCTCTTCCTCTCCCTCTTCCTCTTCCTCCCCCTCTTTCTCTCCTTCTCTCTATCCCTCTCTTAATTAAATACACTCAGCGCAGGATGCGTCTATGACAACCTAGGTTTAGAGGAAATCAGTTAAATGACTGAGGACATCTAGTGTCTGAAAGCAAATACTGCAGGGGAGAGCTCTGAATTAAAGGTGAGTATTGCAGCAAATGCAATGTCTTTTATTTTATTTATTATTATTATTATAGGACTATTACATTTCATTGATATTTTTTATTAAGTGCTTTTGTAACTTTCAGTCGGAAAATTTGAGAACCAGCTCTCAATCTTTTTTTTCCGGAAATTCCAACAGCGAAAGTCCGATGGAGCCTACACACGCGGTCAGAATTTCCGACGAAAACCTCTCATCGGACTTTTGCTGGCGGAAATTCCGACCGTATGTACGCGGCATGAGAGTTATGGCGGCTCCCCGTATTAAATGTCCATTTTCACAAGAAGATGGCGAATTATAAACCTGCAAGTTTAACCACTTTAGGACCCCTTCACGCCGATATACGTCGGCAGAATGGCACGGCTGGGCACAATCAGGTACCTCTACGTGTCTCTTTAAGCCCAGCTGTGTTGCCGTTAAGCCCAGCCGTTCTGAAGCTCCGTGACCACGCCCGCAGGACCCGCGAACCCGATCGCCACCAGTGACCCACGATCGGTCACAGGACCTGAAGAACGGGGAGAGGTGAGTGTAAACACACTTTCCTCGTTCTTCACAGTGGCAATGTCAGTGATCGTCTGTTCCCTGATATAAGGAAAGACGATCAGTGACGTCACACGTCCAGCCCCGCCCCCTACAGTTAGAAACACATATGAGGTCACACTTAACCCCTACAGCGCCCCCTAGTGGTTAACTCCTAAACTGCAATTGTCATTTTCACAGTAATCAGTGCATTTTTATAGCATTTTTTGCTGTGAAAATGACAATGGTCCCAAAAATGTGTAAAAATTGTCCGATGTGTCCGCCATAATGTCGCAATCACGGAAAAAAAATTGCTGATCGCCGCCATTAGTAGTAAAAAAAATATATTAATAAAAATGCAATAAAACTATCCCCTATTTTGTAAATGCTATACATTTCGCGCAAACCAATCGATAAACGCTTTTTGCGATTTTTTTTTACCAAAAATATGTAGAATACGTATCGGCCTAAACTGAGGGGAAAAGATGTTTTTTTATATATTTTTGGGGGGGATATTATAGCAAAAAGTAAAAAATATAGAATTTTTTTTCAAAATTGTCGCTCTATTTTTGTTTATAGCGCAAAAAATAAAAACCACAGAGGTGATCAAATACCACCAAAAGAAAGCTCTATTAGTGGGAAAAAAAGGACGCCAATTTTGTTTGGGAGCCACGTCGCACGACCGCGCGAATGTCGGTTAAAACGACGCAGTGCCGAAACGCAAAAAGGGGCAATGTCCTTTACCTGCATAATGGTCCGGGTCTTAAGTGGTTAAAGCAATTACAATAAAAGCCGACCTTCTGAATCTATTGTGATTTTCCCTGAAAGATTTAAAGGACGTATTTGTACCGTTAGTTACGTCTGCAGCCGAAGAAAGGATCTGAAGGGGGGGGGGTTAATAAATCACGAATCAGGTGACTGTGACATTGTGTCCTGATGACAATAGGACCAGCAGCGTCCCCCCTCCCCCCCCCCCCGCCTGTAATCCCGGCGTCAATATTAATTAGAGGCAGCTCCGGGGAGGACATAATAAAAGGAGGTATCGGAATAATGGCGGGGAATTAAACGACTCATTTATCTGGAGGGGAAGTCAGGCGAGCGAGAGATTCTCCCTGACAGGCAATTGGCGTTGCTTGCTAAAACAGCTCGCTAAATCAACTGCCCTCCCGCGGGCCAATCAACTTAGAGGGCCGGGAGGCCGCAGCTTTACAAGTCTTTTTTTTCTTCTTCATTGCATCAGATTGGGCCACGCATCTAAATAGCAGGGCCCCCTTTTTTTAGTGTGGCCCCCCTTCCTTTGCAATATTTACATGAGAGAATGTTTGAAATAGTGTTTCGGGGGGGGGGGGGGGTTAAACGTGAAGCATTGCATGGGGCTGTATCAATGTGCTGGATAGTTTGCAAACTTGTGTTTTGCTTGGTGGCGAGAAAAGTGTGCGACTTACTCCTGACCCCTGCTTTGTGCATTACATACTCCTGACCCCTGCTTTGTGCATTACATACTCCTCACCCCTGCTCTGTGCCTTACATACTCCTCACCCCTGCTCTGTGCCTTACATACTCCTCACCCCTGCTCTGTGCCTTACATACTCCTCACCCCTGCTTTGTGCATTACATACTCTTGACCCCTGCTCTGTGCGCTACATAATACTGACCCCTGCTCTGTGTGCAACATACTTCTGACCCCTGCTTTGTGCATTACATACTCCTGACCCCTGCTCTGTGCATTACATAATACTGACCCCTGCTCTGTGCGTTACATACTCCTGACCCCTAATCTGTGCGTTACATACTACTGACCTCTGAACTACATTACTTACCCTTGATCCCTGCTCTGTGCGTTACATACTCCTGACCCCTGCTCTTTGTGTTACATACTCCTGACCCCTGCTCTGTGCCTTAAATACTCCTCACCCCTGCTTTGTGCATTACATACTCTTGACCCCTGCTCTGTGCGCTACATAATACTGACCCCTGCTCTGTGTGCAACATACTTCTGACCCCTGCTTTGTGCATTACATACTCCTGACCCCTGCTTTGTGCATTACATACTCCTGACCCCTGCTCTGTGCATTACATAATACTGACCCCTGCTCTGTGCGTTACATACTCCTGACCCCTGCTCTGTGCATTACATAATACTGACCCCTGCTCTGTGCGTTACATACTCCTGACCCCTAATCTGTGCGTTACATACTACTGACCTCTGAACTACATTACTTACCCTTGATCCCTGCTCTGTGCGTTACATACTCCTGACCCTGCTCTTTGTGTTACATACTCCTGACCCCTGCTCTGTGCCTTACATACTCCTCACCCCTGCTTTGTGCATTACATACTCTTGACCCCTGCTCTGTGCGCTACATAATACTGACCCCTGCTCTGTGTGCAACATACTTCTGACCCCTGCTTTGTGCATTACATACTCCTGATCCCTGCTCTGTGCATTACATACTCCTGACCCCTGCTCTGTGCATTACATAATACTGACCCCTGCTCTGTGCGTTACATACTCCTGACCCCTAATCTGTGCGTTACATACTACTGACCTCTGAACTACATTACTTACCCTTGATCCCTGCTCTGTGCGTTACATACTCCTGACCCCTGCTCTTTGTGTTACATACTCCTGACCCCTGCTCTTTGTGTTACATACTCCTGACCCCTGCTTTGTGCATTACATACTCCTGACCCCTGATCTTTGTGTTACATACTCCTGACCCCTGCTCTGTGCCTTACATACTCCTCACCCCTGCTTTGTGCATTACATACTCTTGACCCCTGCTCTGTGCGCTACATAATACTGACCCCTGCTCTGTGTGCAACATACTTCTGACCCCTGCTTTGTGCATTACATACTCCTGATCCCTGCTCTGTGCATTACATACTCCTGACCCCTGCTCTGTGCATTACATAATACTGACCCCTGCTCTGTGCGTTACATACTCCTGACCCCTAATCTGTGCGTTACATACTACTGACCTCTGAACTACATTACTTACCCTTGATCCCTGCTCTGTGCGTTACATACTCCTGACCCCTGCTCTTTGTGTTACATACTCCTGACCCCTGCTCTTTGTGTTACATACTCCTGACCCCTGCTTTGTGCATTACATACTCCTGACCCCTGCTCTTTGTGTTACATACTCCTGACCCCTGCTCTGTGCCTTACATACTCCTCACCCCTGCTTTGTGCATTACATACTCTTGACCCCTGCTCTGTGCGCTACATAATACTGACCCCTGCTCTGTGTGCAACATACTTCTGACCCCTGCTTTGTGCATTACATACTCCTGATCCCTGCTCTGTGCATTACATACTCCTGACCCCTGCTCTGTGCATTACATAATACTGACCCCTGCTCTTTGCGTTACATACTCCTGACCCCTAATCTGTGCGTTACATACTACTGACCTCTGAACTACATTACTTACCCTTGATCCCTGCTCTGTGCGTTACATACTCCTGACCCCTGCTCTTTGTGTTACATACTCCTGACCCCTGCTCTTTGTGTTACATACTCCTGACCCCTGCTTTGTGCATTACATACTCCTGACCCCTGCTCTTTGTGTTACATACTCCTGACCCCTGCTTTGTGCATTACATAATACTGACCCCTGCTCTGTGCGCTACATACTCCTTACCCCTGCTTTGTGCATTACATAATACTGACCCCTGCTCTGTGCGCTACATACTACTGACAGAGTTTCTGCAGGATTGCAGTTCTTTGTATTCCCCACCACCGTCTCCAGTAGATGTAGACGATGGAGTTGGGAACCAAGGAACACAATAGCCTAAATATTTCCCAAACTTGAGGCCGCCGGAAGGACACGCCGTGCCCACCGTCTCAGTTTAGAAGAAGGACAGTGAATGTGTAGAGATGATACATTGTCCTCATTATTATGTAGAATTTACAATATATGACCTCCCTGTCCATTGATAGTCGGAGAGGTGCGATAACACGGGAAATATATTCCACAGACGCCGTGATATCGTCTCTATCCTTGTCATTTGTCTTCTTACATTTCCATGGCTGAGATTCTCTCCCTATTCCCGTCCCTTATCTTTCCCCCGGGACTGCCCTCCCCCTGTTCCTCTGCCCCCCCCCCCCCCTGCCATGGCACATACATCTCTATCCTGTCTCTGGCCCGGGTCTCTCCCTTCACACTCCATTTTTCTTCGTTGACGGCCCATCAGCTCGGTATCTCCCGCCGCATCCAAGGCGCTTCTAAACCATTCGCGGATACGTGACCTTCAGACGCGATGCCAATGCGTGGCTAGGAGGGGCCCCGGGCTAATGCCTTCCGCTGGCCATACCGGGAAACCCCCAGCACTGACGTTTTATGGTTACACAACCAATCACATCGCTGTAATCTTTTTATATGGACTATAAACTGAAGGACTTATGCCGCGTACACACGATCACTTTTTGTGATGAAAAAAAACAACGTTTTTTCAAACTTCATTTTCCAAAACGACGTTGCGTACACACCATCGTTTTTCCAAAGTGCTCTAGCAAAGCGCGGTGACGTACGCCACGTTCCACGGCACTCTGTTCCATTGAAGCTCCGTCTCATAACTTGCCTCTGAGCATGCGCGGGTTTAAATACGCCGTTTTCAACGTCGTTTTGCCCACACACCATCACTTTTTATGACACAAAAAACGACATTTTGAAAAACGACACAAAAAATTCAAGCATGTTCGAAAAAAATTTTGCTCGTTTTTTTGAAGACATAAAACAACGTTTTGCCCACACACCATCATTTTAAATGACGTTTTTGAAACCGTCGTTTTTTTTTTCATCACAAAAAAGTGATCGTGTGTACGCGGCATTATGAATAAATGGTTGTGGAACGAATCATTTGAGTTTTCATTATTTCTTATGGGGAAATTCGCTTTGATATACAAGTGCTTTGGATCACAAGCATGCTTCCGGAACGAATTATAAATAAATATATATATTAAAATATATATATATATATATATATATATATATATATATATATATATATATATATACATATATATATATATACATATATATATGAATCATGCTCGCAATCCAAGGTTTTGCTGTATAGCTATGTAATTTTAATATATATTTATTTATATATATATATATATATATATATATATATATATATATATATATATATATATATATACAGTAAAACCTTGGATTGTGAGCATGATTCATATATATGTATATATAAATAAACTATAAAAATATATAAAATATATATAAATAAATAAATATATATATATATATATATATATACATACATTTTTTTAATATATATTTATTTATATATATATATATACACACACACACAGTAAAACCTTGGATTGTGAGCATGATTCATATATATGTATATATAAATATAAAAATATATAATATATATATATATATATAAATAAAATATATAAAATATATATAAATAAATATTATATATATATATAGATTTTTTATATTTATTTTTATATATTTATTTTTATATATTTTTTATATATTTTTATATTTATATATACACTCTCATGCACTGTATATATCACTTTTATCCATGGGCACTGTATACTGTATATATATATATATATATCACCTTTACCTGTAGGCAGTGTTTGAATGAGGATCTCATGTGCGCCTCGCATATTTGTCACCGATCCATATTATTAGCGGCTTGTTACATAGTTACATAGTTAGTCAGGTTGAAAAAAGACACAAGTCCATCCAGTTCAACCATAAAAAAATAAAATAAAAACAAAACAAAGTAAAACACAGTACATCCTCCCATACACCCAACTCCATACCCACAGTTGATCCAGAGGAAGGCAAAAAAAACCAGCAGAGCGATGATCCAATTTGCTACCAGAGGGGAAAAAATTCCTTCCTGATCCCCCGAGAGGCAACCGGATTTACCCGGGATCAACTTTACCTACAAAACTTAGTACTCAGTTATATTATGTGCATTTAGGAAAGAATCCAGGCCCTTCTTAAAGCAATCTACTGAGCTGGCCAGATCCACCTCTGGAGGGAGTCTGTTCCACATTTTCACAGCTCTTACTGTGAAGAAACCTTTCCGTATTTGGAGGTGAAATCTCTTTTCCTCCAGACGTAAAGAGTGCCCCCTTGTCCTCAGCGTTGACCTTAAAGTGAATAACTCAACACCAAGTTCACTATATGGACCTCTTATATATTTGTACATGTTGATCATATCCCCCCTTATTCTCCTCTTCTCAAGAGTGAATAAATTCAGTTCCTCTAATCTTTCCTCATAGCTGAGCTCCTCCATGCCTCTTATCAGTTTAGTTGCCCTTCTCTGTCCTTTCTCCAGTTCTCCGATATCCTTTTTGAGAACTGGAGCCCAAAACTGGACTGCATATTCCAGATGAGGTCTTACTAATGATTTGTACAGGGGGGCAAAATGATATCTCTATCTCTGGAGTCCATCCCTCTCTATACAAGAAAGGACTTTGCTCGCTTTGGAAACCGCAGCTTGGCATTGCATGCCATTATTGAGCTTATGATCAACTAAAACCCCCAGATCCTTCTCCACTACAGATCCCCCCAGTTGTACTCCCCCTAGCATGTATGATGCATGAATATTCTTAGCCCCCAAGTGCATAACTTTACATTTATCAACATTAAACCTCATCTGCCACTTAGTCGCCCAATTAGACAGAGCATTGAGATCGGCTTGTAAATTGGAGACATCCTGCAAGGACGTTATTCCACTGCATAGCTTGGTGTCATCTGCAAAAACAGAAATGTTACTTTTGATCTCAGACCCGATATCATTTATAAATATATTGAAAAGTAAGGGACCCAACACTGAACCTTGGGGTACACCGCTGATAACCTTGGACCATTCAGAGTAAGAATCATTAACCACAACTCTCTGAATTCTGTCTTTCAGCCAGTTTTCTATCCATTTACAAACTGATATATCCAATCCTGTAGACCTTACTTTACACATGAGCCGTGTGTGGGGAACTGTATCCAACGCTTTTGCAAAATCCAAGTGTAAATGTCTTCAATTCACCTGTTGCCCTTGTTGCCCGAGGTTGTAGTGAGCTGCACTGTTAACAGGCAGGACCAGAGACGGGCTGCCAAGTGTTCAACTGTAAAATGATAAAAAAAATAAAAGATGGCTTCTTCAGAATATACCTGGGAGGACGGACATCGATTGCGGGTAGAAAATTGCTTAAAGGTGAACGTTCTCCTCCAAGACCCGCGATCCCTCACCGATTGGCGCCTCGGTATCCGGCGTGAAATCCTTGCACCATCTTTGATCTTTTAGCCTCTCTTTACACTCAGAAAGAGATTAATGTCACCCAAGCAGGTTTTAGATTGCGGTTGTGCATTAGCCTCTGTCACCTCGGCCCGGGAAGCTCCTCCATGAATCACCGGCTCCTCTGGAGGAGACTCCGTACCTCTTTTGGCCCTGAACTTGTCATATCTCAAGCTTGGGAGCGCAACCTCTCGTAGAGCCGGTTCTCGCCTCCGTGCCTTCGAAATGTGACCCACCGCTATCATTTCTTTACATCCTGACATTGTGGGGGAAAAATATAAGCGAGTCGATGGAAGCTGTACAAATCTGCTGAGCAGGGCGGCCGGTCTGTGTCTGGTAGACCCAAGTTAGAAACTCGGGGTGCCACCCGACCAGCTTTGGCCTGGATGGTAAAAATGGGATTTGTTGTCAGAAGCTGCCGGCAAAAGGCTGATATTTTTTTTTCCAGAAATGGTGGAAACCTGATAGTCATACCTAGTAACTTGCTGATTCCATCCCGGCAATGCTGGCCTTTTCCTTCTGTTATTGGCTCTTTTCTAGGCATGTACTGGCCATCGGGACTACCAGGAGTTTCCCAGTGGGCCGATGGCTCAGTAGGCCGGTTTCAGTGACAGCCAGTGGCATCGCTAGGGGGTAGCTTTTGGGGCTGTAGCCCCCGAATCTGGGGCCCATAGCGCCAAGTCCCCAACCACCCATGGCCCACCCTCAGGCTGTGGACTCTCTGCAGCTGTGCAGCGGGCAGCACGGTAGAGCTGGAGAGCGGGCATGCAGCACGGGAGAGCCGGGTGGGCGAGAGAGCAGAGAGATGACATCATCTCTAACCGCCCGCCCTTTATCACCACTGTTCCATCCTCACTGTGCAGCCACGGGCAGCAGAGAGATGACATCATCTCTCACTGCCCGCCCTCTCTCTGGGGACTCTGATGTAAGGGGGAGACTCTCTGAGGACCCTGATGTAAGGGGGAGCCTCTCTTGGGGTCCTGAAGTATAGTTTATATACTGTTTTTATGCGTGTCAACCAAATTCAAGTGGGCCGGTCTGGATGAAGTCCAGGGCCACATTTTTGTCCCAGTGCAGCCCCATGTAAATGTAAACATAAAGGGCCAGATTCAGGTACAATTACATTGGCGCAGAGTATCAGAGATACACTACGCCGCCGTACTTTTACCTGGCTCTACGACTAATTCATGTAGATTTTGGCCCGTAAAGTACGGCGGCGTAGTGTATTTCTCGCGGCGGAATCGAAATACGCTATTAGGGGGCGTGAAGCATTTAAATTAGGCGCGTCCCCGCGGCGATCGAACTGCGCATGCTCCGTTCAGAAATTTCCCGCCGTGCATTGCGCGAAATAACGTTGTTACGTCATTTTTTGTTTGAGTAGCGTCATTTACGTACATTCCTATTCCCGGACGACTTACGTAAAAAATAAAATAAAACGTTGAAATTCGAAGCGGGAACGACGGCCATACTTAACATGGGCCGTCTAATATTAGACCAGATAAAAGTTGGAATAACTTTACGCTCATTTGCATACCCCGACGCGGAAAACGACGGGAACTCCATCCAGCGGCCGCAAAATTATTGCAGCGTAGATCCGAAGGCGTACGAAGACGTAAGCCAGTCGGATTGAAGCCCGAAGCCGTCTATTCATGGTTTGAGGATTCAGACTAATGAAACGACGCACGTAATTTGAAAGTACTCCGGTCTAACGCGAGATAGACCGGAGTAAGGGCTCTGTGAATCTGGCCCAAAGTCTAGATGGCGGTGAGGCCGTTCTGCACCATGACTTAGTGACATTTTGTCTGTCTATACAGGGCTGGTGCAAGGATTTTTGATACCCTAGGCAAAACCTCATTTTGCCGCCCCCCCCCTGGCTCCACCCCAGACTCCCCCCTCTTTGCTCTGCCCATGTTTACCCCACCTTTTTAATGAAGTGCCTATCAAATGCAGCCTTATCAGTGCCCATCAAATGCAGCCTCACCAGCACCCATCAATGCAGCCTCCCCAGCGCTTATCAATGCAGCCTCCCCAGCGCTTATCAATGCAGCCTCACCAGTGCCCATCAATGCAGCTTCACCAGTGCCCATCAATGCAGCTTCACCAGTGCCCATCAATGCAGCTTCACCAGCGCCCATCAATGCAGCCTCACCAGTGCCCATCAATGTAGCCTCACCAGCACCCATTAATGCAGCCTCACCAGCACCCATTAATACAGCCTCACCAGCGCCCATCAATGCAGCCTCACCAGCACCCATTAATACAGCCTACCAGCACTCATCAATGGAGCCTATCAGTGCCCATATCAGTGTTATGCTCAAAGTCCATGGTCACCATCTTGGTGCTCCATTTAGACAGAGGCTCCTTTGTTGGCAAGCAGATAGGCTGGCGTTTGCACTGGGGGGCACTGAACATGGTACTGCAAGGTGGCAGTCTTAATAGAGAAGTTTTAGATATATTTTTGATGGGTACAACTGCCATGTGATACTGTTAAAGTCCCAGTTTACCCCCAAGGTACTGCAAAGCCAGTCTACTGTGCGACCAGGTCAATGGTCTCATGTGCGACCAGATCAACTGTCTACTGTGCAACCAGGTCTACGGTCTATTGGGCGATTAAATTTACAGTCCACTGTGCAACCAGGTCTGCAGTTTACTATACAACCACCAGGTCTACAGTCTACTGTGCGACCACGTCTAAGGTCTACTGTGCGACCACGTTTAAGTCTACTGTGCGACCACGTCTAAGGTCTACTGTGCGACCACGTCTAAGGTCTACTGTGCGACCACGTCTAAGGTCTACTGTGCGACCATGTCTAAGGTCTACTGTGCGACCAGTTCTATGGTCTTCTGTGCGACCATGGAACTGGTCGCACAGTAGACCTTAGACATGGTTGCACAGTAGACCTTAGACGTGGTCGCACAGTAGAACTTAGACATGGTCGCACAGAAGACCATAGAACTGGTCGCACAGTAGACCTTAGACATGGTCGCACAGTAGACCTTAGACGTGGTCGCACAGTAGACCTTAGACATGGTCGCACAGTAGACCTTAGACATGGTCGCACAGTAGACCTTAGACGTGGTCGCACAGTAGACCTTAGACGTGGTCGCACAGTAGAACTTAGACATGGTCGCACAGTAGACCTTAGACGTGGTCGCACAGTAGACCTTAGACGTGGTCGCACAGTAGACCTTAGACGTGGTCGCACAGTAGACCTTAGACGTGGTCGCACAGTAGACCTTAGACGTGGTCGCACAGTAGACTGTAGACCTGGAGGTTGCATAGTGAACTGCAGACCTGGTTGCACAGTGGACTGTAAGTCTAATCGTCCAATAGACAGTAGACCTGGTTGCACAGTAGACAGTTGATCTGGTCGCACATGAGACCATTGACCTGGTCGCACAGTAGACTGGCTTTGCACTACCTTGGGGGTAAACTGGGACTTTAACACTATCACATGGCAGTTGTACTCATCAAAAATATATCTAAAACTTCTCTATTAAGACTGCCACCTTGCAGTACCATGTTCAGTGATACCACGTCTAAGGTCTACTGTGCGACCATGTCTAAGGTCTACTGTGCGACCATGTCTAAGGTTTACTGTGCGACCACGTCTAAGGTCTACTGTGCGACCATGTCTAAGGTTAACTGTGCGACCACGTCTAAGGTCTACTGTGCGACCACGTCTAAGGTTTACTGTGCGACCACGTCTAAGGTCTACTGTGCGACCATGTCTAAGGTTTACTGTGCGACCACGTCTAAGGTCTACTGTGCGACGTGGTCTAAGGTTTACTGTGCGACCACGTCTAAGGTCTACTGTGTGACCAGTTCTATGGTCTACTGTGCGACCATCACTGATCCTGCACATGCACAACCTTCTTATATATATTTTCATGCATATACGTACTTGTATATAAAATATAGAATGCACTGAGGACGGGTGGGCAGACCTTTGGGACTCAAGTGTGAAAATTTCCTGAAAGGCCACTTTTGGGTGGAACCGGCTTTTTCTAAATGAAGGCCAATGTTGCTGCGGCTGGTGCAGTACATGCAATCAGGAGCATCTCGTCTAAGAATCCGTATGTTTTTTGCCATTCACAGCCTACATATTTATGGTAGCTCGCCCCCCCCCTCCTCCCCACAGGTGCCACCTTGCCCGGGGTGGTAAGTGATAGCTCCTACTCTAGCAGATTTACTGCTACCACTTGCGGAGAGTTGAATGTCACCTCTCCTCCCGGGACCCCCGCTCTGTGCTCTAATCACAGCCTGCCTTCCCTGCAGACCCCGGCTGTGTCACCGCCAACAGATGCCTGCTAGTAATGACTATTGATTACCCTAATTATGTCACCGGGACGCAGCGGGCTGGGAGGCCACATGGGCCCATCGTGCCTGTAGATTGAGCCGCGTGCGAGACTTCACATAGGTGTCTTCCCTCTGTCACCCTGGGCCAAATTCCAGACTAATGGCATGCCGTCCCTGTCACTCTTATTTACCCGAATACAGAGGAACCGCCACGACGGACAACGAGCCCTAGAAATAGCGTCAGGAAAATTTTATGGGAAACTGTTGCAGTCTGGGGGAGGGGAGACTGAGGAAATGCCTCCTCCTCCTTCTACAAAGTTGCAATGTACAGTCTGATCACTGGGGGAGGGGTGACTGAGAAAATGCTTTCTCCTACCTGCAGCCAGGGCCGCCATCATGAATTATGTGGCCCCTGAGGCGGCGTACACATGACCGAGGTTCTCGCTGGAAACCAGCGAGAACCTCGCTGGAAGCTGCATTCCAGCGAGGACCTCGGCTGTGTGTACACAGAGCGCTCGCCCCGCCCGTCGGGAATCCCGTCGAGCGAAAAGAGAGCACGCTCTCTTTTTGCTCGATGGCCCGCCTGGATGAATGGCTGGTTGCCATTCCCGACGGGCGGGTCGCCGATTTCGACGGCCGGCAGAGAACCTCGACGGGCGGAACGATGTGTTCTGCCCGTCGAGGTTCTCTGCCGTGTGTACGCGGCCTTACACATGCACCCCCCTCCCCCCTGGAGCAGAGAACCGGGGGGAGGGGGTGCTGCCACCTCAAATTGAGAAGCGGGGCGGGGGGGGGGGGGAGGCGTCAGCGCTAATTGAGAACCGGGGGGCCCTTTATAAAAAAAAAAGGAAATTTTAAATAAATATATATATATATATATATATATATATATATATATATAAAGGGGGGAAAAGGGGGGTTGCCATCCCGAGCCCCTGGGGACCTTTGGGCCCTTTAATAAATAAAAAAAAAAATATATAAAAAATGAACGAATAAAAAAAAGGGGGTTGCAATCCGGGCCCCTGGTGAGCTCTGGGCCCTTTATTAAAAAGAAAAAAGAAATAAATAAAAAAATCATTTTTTTTTTTTGTTTTTTATAAAAAAGAAAAAGGGGGGGGGGGGTAGCCATCCGGGGGGCCCTTTAATAACAAATATATATATATATTAAAAAAAAATTATAAAAAAAAAAGGGGGGGGGGGGGGGGTTGCCATCCGGGCCCTTTAATAACAAAAAATATATAAAAATAAATAAATAACAAAATATTTTTTAATAAAAAAAAATAATATATATATATATAAAAAAAAAAAGGCAGGTTTGCCATCCGGGCCCCTTACAGGTGTACTGCAGCAGACTGATGACATCACCTGAGCAAAGCCACGGACTGAAGCTTATGAACATTTATTTTATTACTGGGAGTCGGTCGTTTCCTCCATAGAAGAGAAGTCGGTTCATATTCTATAAAACAACACCAACCTTTTCATTGACCGCGGCGCTCAGTCACAGAGCCGGCCTCTCCTCGCCGTATGGAAGGACAAAGATTTTAATAAACGATTATTACTGCGGTCCGGCCTGATTGCGCAGCGAGTAATTTTTTGGTATTAACTGTTGAAAATCACTGGCGTGGCGGAAAGGCGCTTAATGACGATCATTCCTTTTTAAATCGCCTCCATTCCTGATTACGGGAGATGTGCGGCTCGGCGCTCGCTGTTGGCATTAAGCCCCCGTCACCTCGGGCACAATGACAGGGGAGCGCGCCGATGGGCGCCTTTGATGGGCATTCCTTGTAATAAAGGAGCCTTATTATTTTCATTATCTGTGTCATTATGACAATTTCAGGCAATTATGGCCGTCAGCTGGAGAGCGAAAGAGCGCCGGCCGGGCGGAGAGAGGAGGATGAGGGTGGAAAGAAAGGAAAAAATGAAAACATCATACACTTCATACATAGAGGAAGGTGATACATTGTATACATAGAGAAAGGGGATACATTGTATACATAGAGGAAGGTGATACATTGTATACATAGAGGAAGGTGATACATTGTATACATAGAGAAAGAGGATACAAAATCTCTGACGAACGTTTCCAACACCTTGTTGTATCTATGGCACCAAGAATGAAGGCCAAAGGAGGTCCAACCCGCTACTAGCAAGGGGGAACTAATAAAGTGGCCGGTGAATTTAGATTTATATATATATATGTTGCGACGTTACGCATTTTATTATCTGTCACCACAAGTGTGAATGATCCCCCAATGATGAATCAACCAAAAAAGAGCATGGATGTGCAGGAAGTTCAAACCAAAGTGCAACCGTCTGTCCAATGTCCTCCATAGTCCTTTAATGTCCTCCATAGTCGTCCAATGTCCTCCATAGTCCTCCAATGTCCTCCATAGTCCTCCAATGTCCTCCATAGTCCTCCAATGTCCTCTATAGTCCTCCAATTTCCACCATAGTCCTCCAATGTCCTCCATAGTCCTATATAGTCCTCCAACGTCCTCCAACATCCTCCATAGTCCTCCAACGTCCTCCAACGTCCTCCAACATCCTCCATAGTCCTCCAACGTCCTCCATAGTCCTCCAACGTCGTCCATAGTCCTCCAATGTCCTACATAGTCCTCTATAGTCCTCCAATGTCCTCCATAGTCCTCCAATCACTTCCATAGTCCTCCAATGTCCTCCATAGTCCTCTAATGTCCTCCATAGTTCTCCAACGTCCTCCATTGTCCTCCATAGTCCTCCAATGTCCTCCAACATCGTCAAATGTCCTCCATAGTCCTCCAATGTCCTCCATAGTCCTCCATAGTCCTCCAATGTCCTCCATAGTCCTCCAATGTCCTCCATAGTCCTCTATAGTCCTCCAATGTCCTCCATAGTCCTCCAATGTCCTCCAATGTCCTCCATAGTCCTCTATAGTCCTCCAATGTCCTCCATAGTCCTCCAATGTCTTCCATAGTCCTCCAATGTCCTCCAACGTCCTCCAACATCCTCCATAGTCCTCCAATGTCCTTTAATGTCCTCCATAGTCCTCCAATGTCCTCTATAGTCCTCCAATGTCCTCCATAGTTCTCCACAGTCCTCCATAGTCCTCCATAATCCTCCAATGTCCTCCATAGTCCTCCAATGTCCTCCATAGTCCTGGCCGCACTAATCTGCCCGAAAACTGACATGCAGTTGGTTACTGTGTAGTGCAGTTTATCGCCTGCCTGCGTCACGCCGTTACGGAGAGTCCGCGGCCTTCAGTGTAGCACCCTTTGGAATAAAACAACATGGCTCCCCAAGTGTAGAGTGAAGATCGTGAGAGACGATCTCCGGTGAGAAAATCCGTCCAAATCCTGTTTCATTCCTCAGAGCTGATTTGTCAAGTGGAGAGATTTGTTGGAATGCGGATATCTGAGCCTCGCCGGACCTGGCGGGATTTACAGATTTTCTATCTACTTGACACATGCAGCCGAGCAGATCCATACTACAAGAACGACGCCTTCTACACAGCAAGGTCATATCCACCACGCCGAAGGTCAGCGCTACAAACACGCCGCTCTTGTCTGGTTTTAATTAACTTTTATTGTTAAAGGGAACCTGTCCGCCATTTTAAACATATAAAGTGAACCGAGCCTCGGGCAACCTAACGCTTCAAACAGCCCGAGACCAGTTTGTTTTCAGTGATATGGCATGTACAGGGGACATGCGTTTACCTCGACCCACTTTGGCATGCAGTGCTGTGCAGGGGCAAGATGGCCATCATATACACCATATTACCAAAATTATTGGGACACCTGCCTTTACACACACTTTAATGGCACCCCAGTCTTCGTCCGTAGGCAGTGGCGGCTGGTGCTCCAAATTTTTGGGGGGTGCAAACGAAAAAAAAAAATTGCAGCCTCACTGTGTCCATCAAATGCAACCGCTGTGCCATCAATTGTCACCACTGTGCCATGCCATCAAACGCAGCCACTGTGCCATCAATTTGCACCACTGCGCCATGCCATCAAACGCAGCCACTGTGCCATGCCATTAAACGCAGTCACTGTGCCATGCCGTCAAACGCAGCCACTGTGCCATGCCATCAAACGCAGCCACTGTGCCATGCCATTAAACGCAGCCACTGTGCCATCAATTGTCACCACTGTTCCATGCCATCAAATGCAGTCACTATGCCATGCCATCAAACGCAGCCACTGTGCCATCAATTGTCACCACTGTTCCATGCCATCAAATGCAGTCACTATGCCATGCCATCAAACGCAGCCACTGTGCCATGCCATCAAACGCAGCCACTGTGCCATGCCATCAAACGCAGCCACTGTGCCATGCCATTAAACGCAGTCACTGTGCCATGCCGTCAAATGCTGCCACTGTGCCATGCCATCAAACGCAGCCACTGTGTCATCAATTGTCGCCACTGTGCCATGCCATCAAACGCAGCCACTGTGCCATGCCATCAAACACAGCCACTGTGCCATCAATTGTCGCCACTGTGCCAATTGACACCACTGTGCCCTTTAATTGTCGCCACTGTGCCCAATTATGCCACTGTGCCAATTGTCCCCACTGTGCCCATTTTCCCCACTGTGCCTATTGTCGCCACTGTGCCCATTGATGTCACTGTGCCCTTCGTCGCCGATGTGCCCTGTAAAATGCCCCTCCCCCACCCGGCACTTAACTTTACTGGAGTTAGCCATCCACGTCCCTCGATGTCTTCTCCCGCCCTCGATGGCGCTTCAGCCAATCAGGTTACCGATAACCAGAACCGGTGAACCTGAATGGCTCAGATGCCTGTCAGTCTTATCCAAGGAACACACCCCGTATGTTCCCTGGATAAGCTTCCGGATGCTGAGAGCTGCACTCTGATAGGCACTTCCGTACAGCCAACCAGCTACCGTTATTCAGGTGGCCGGCGCTCATGTCCGGCCATCTGAATAGACCAGCGGCAGCGGCGACAATAACATCGATTCATGCAATGCATGAATCGATGTTATTAGTCAGTGGCGTTGCGAGAGCCAGAGGGGGCGGCGCTCCAGCGCCCTTTATGGACGAACCGCCACTGGTCCGTAGGGTTCAATATTGAGTTGGCCCCGTTCTTTACATCTACAACAGTTTCAACTCTTTGAGCATATCCATCCTAACAAACCTTGCCTGAAAAAAAAAAAAAAAAGAATCAAATCCCACAACACGCCGTGCTGAAAAATAATCTAATTGTGATTCATTCATTAATCTTTTTGCTGCCGAAGTCACGGCAACGATTCCCTCTCGACTTTTAATTAAGAGCGTCCGCGCCCTTTATCCCGAGCGCTCAGCGCAAATTTAAAGGGAACCCCTCCCTCTCCTAATCTAATCATGGCCGCCCGCTGAGGCCTGACACGCCGGGGTCGGAGGAACGCCGCATGAAATTGTTCGTCGACTTCGCGAAGTTCATCGCCTCCCCGGAGTCATCTCTTCACAACACCTTCGCCAAATATAACGAACGCGTCGTGCATTGTCTCCTGCAGACGGTGAGGGTATCTCGGGCACCTAGGTAGGAGTGAGTTATGTACTAGCGCAGTCATTCCGGATCTGGGAGCAGTCTATGAGGCCCAAATAACACGGGCAATTTGCAGGCCGACAATTGGCTGCAATGGGGCGCGGCGCGCACAGGCGGCTGCCATAAATGACTGGCGCCGGCTTCAAGAGAGAACTTCAGACACATGTGTTTAGTGACAAATTGGGATACGTGGGGGTTTGGCTTGCTGTTTGATTACAGATGGGGCCCTGCGTACCCTATGTGTATGGGAGACGGGGTGTAAGGGGCCACAAGGGGGGGGGGTCACTTAGGTTTTATACCGTGGGAACATGCACTTTACCACAAAGCATGCTGGGTTGTTGGATTCTGATGGACAGATGTGTTCCTATATTTGCCTGAAGTATTGACAGATCCTTGGAGAGCTCTATTGTCTATGGTTGGGGTCTTACTACCCAATCAGCATCAGAACCCCCATCAGGATCATAGCCTTCCAACAGGATCACAACCCCCCATCAGGATCATAGCCTCCCATCAGGATCATAACCCCCCATCAGGATCATAACCCCCATCAGGATGATAGCCTCCCATAAGGATCATAACCCCCATCAGGATGATAGCCCCCCATCAGGATCATAACCCCCCATCAGGATGATAGCCTCCCATCAGGATCATAACCCCCCATCAGGATCATAACCCCCCATCAGGATGATAGCCTCCCATAAGGATCATAACCCCCATCAGGATGATAGCCCCCCATCAGGATCATAACCCCCCATCAGGATGATAGCCTCCCATAAGGATCATAACCCCCCATCAGGATCATAGCCTCCCATAAGGATCATAACCCCCATCAGGATGATAGCCTCCTATCAGGATCATAACCCCCCATCAGGATGATAGCCTCCCTAAGGATCATAACCCCCATCAGGATGATAGCTTTCTATCACGATCATATGCTCTCATCAGGATCATACCCCCCCATCAGGATCATATCTCCCCATCAGGATCATAGCCACCCATCAGGACCATAGCTGCCCATTAGGATCATATCTCCCATCAGGATCATAAACCCCCATGAGGATCATAACCCCCCATCAGGATCATAACCCCCCATCAGGATCATAACCCCCCCATCAGGATCATAGCCGCTCACCAGGATCATATCTCCCATCAGGATCATAGCCCCCCATCAGGATCATAGCCTCTCATCAGGATCACAGCAACCCCCCCCCCCCCATCAGGATCACAGCCTCCCATCAGGATCATATCCCCCCCATCAGGATCACAGCCCCCCCATCAGGATCATATTCCCCCCATCAGGATCACAGCCCCCCCATCAGGATCATAGCCTCCCATCAGAATCGTAGCTCCCATCAGAGGCAGTTAAACAGGGTAGGATGGGGAGTAAATATTTTCACAATTGGGCTAATCTAAGTGTGGAGGGCTTGGAGGAGTAAATAGTGAGGCTTATTCTTTTTCATTGACACCAACGTTGGGGCTAATTTTATACCAATGACACCAATAATGGTTCTTATTTTACTCCACTGACACCAAAAATTAATGATGGGATCTAATTTATACCAGTGACACCAATGATGGCTCTTATTTTATTTCACTGATACCAACAATGGGGCTTGTTCTATCCCAGTTATACTAATGATGGGACTTATTTAATTGCAGGGACACCAACAGTGGGACTTATTTTACCCCAGTGACACCAGCTATAGCCCTTATTTTATGCCACTGACACCAACAATGGGACTGATGTTATCCCAGTGACACCAATGATGGGACTGATTTTATTTTTATTGATACCAACAATGGGGCCCATTTTATCCCACTGATACCAACGAAGGGACTTTTTTTTATTACAGTGGTACACCAATGATAGGACTTCTTTTATCCCATTGACAATCAACAATGGAGCTTATTTTATTTTACCGACACCAATTATAGGACTTTTTTTTTTTTAACGGTGGGGCTTATTTTTATCCCACTGACACTAATGCTAGGGCTTATTTTATGACACTGAAACCAACAATGGGGCTTTTTTTATCCCACTGACGCCAATGATGGGGCTTGTTTTATCCCCCTTTCTCTTCTGTGTAAGCCCCCCCCCCCCAGGCTTGATTTTTTTTTCTAAAACATAACGAAGCATCGGATTGGGGGTGGAGGGGCTGACACTACAAACCCTAAAAATGTGTAGCCACACCCACTTTTAACCACGCCTCTGGACTGAAAATAAATTAGATAAACAAGGATAAAATAAAAGTTTTCTTGTGGTTTTACACTGTGGATGGGGAGAGGATTGGAGTTATGCCTGGTGCCTCTTGTGGCGGAAGGTTGGCATTGAGAGGAAACATCAAAAGTTGACACAAGTGATACATTTTATATGAAATTCACTCATTTAAATCCCATTCCAGGCTGAGCCTTTTGCCCTTTATGTTCCAGGGCCCAAATCCAACGGGCCCACTTTCCATAGCGGAGAAGCTTCGCTCTTGATCTGTGTCCCTCGGATTGGCGCTGGCGGCAGGCGTTGTGTAGGACACACGCACCTACCCCGTACTCTTCACTCCCTCTCCAATTAAAAGCCTCTCCGCCATGCAAACAATACAACGGCATGGAAGGCGAATGCTAACAAGGTTCCCATAAATAATAAACACCGGCCTATCAAAAGCCTAGCACAGGCGCTAACGATGCCTATATCTATAGAAGGCGGACATCACAGAACCTGGCGCGTCTTATGATGAATACGGCACAATGCGGAATGTGACAGAGGTGGGTGGGTGGTGGTAGGGAGGTGGGGGGACACCCGGCATAGAGGATGCTTGTAATCAGGGGTTACATCCTTTGAAATGACTTTACGCGTTCCGTCCTTTGTAGCGGCTGCCTTTGCTGTAGAGTCAGAAGGGGATTGTTTAGACCCGCCAGGAGATCTACTCTGGGCCCAGCGAATCTCGAGCACTGGCAGCCTGTGATGTGTATTAGCTGGTCATGTTTTAGCTGGTCATGGTGTGCCTGTGATCTTTGCCTTGGTTTTTTCTCTTTGGGAACATAGTTGCATTAGAAGTCCTACTTGTCTTTTATGGATGGGGACTCATAACTTAAGTCCTCGCAGCCTAGGCCCGCTGCAATTAGCGGCTCCTGCTGGCTGTTGGTTGGGTCGGGGCTAACGATGCCTTCAAGGCAAACTTTAAAAAAAAAAGTTAGTTTAATGAAGGAGAAACTTTTTATTCACCATCTTTATAATGGCTGAGCTTGGGTTGGCCGCACCCCTCCAAATTCCTGAGTCTCCTCCTTATTGGTTAATGAGGTCCGATATGGCATTACAGTTTCTCTGTAGCCTAAAAGTTTTCTTAAAGCAGAACTCCAGTCCCTCTCTTAGGTAGCTCTGCCCCATCGGCACCAACATATCTGGATTGCTCACAGACGTGACGGAAGGGCTCTGCCCAGACTTTGGGTAGGATGACCACATTTCCACACTACCATTCAGGGACACCCCCCTTCCCAAAAATCAGCTTGTGCTTTAACGAATCACAGCACAGTGATTGGACACAAGAGGCGGGATTTATGATTTCTCCAATTACAAGCAGGGGGCGGGGATTGTGCTCCTCCAGGCATTCCCGGCCAGGACAAGTACTGTCAGTGAGTAAAGCGGTGATGTGGCAGCCTTTTTTGGGGGCATCAGATTGGCCTGGGGGGGGGTCAGTTTCATTCCGGGACACTGTATTGTCCTGGAATGAATGTGCCCGGGACAGACCTGCAAAATGCGGGACTGTCCCGGGCAATCCGGGACACGTGGTCACCCTAACCATCATATCTGGCTTGTTCACAGATGTGACAGAAGGGCTCTGCCCAGACTTCGGGACCTGGCAGAGCCCCTCGCCACACCTGCACTCCTCAAACCGTTCCCTAATCTTTGGGATTGTTGCCCTCTTCCCTGCATCTCCAACACCAGTCAGGGATCCACGTCTTCTGGAGTCCCTCGGCGGCTGTTTTGGCTCTACCCTCACAAGAGCTTTCCGCCTTCTTGCGAGCTCGCGTGGTGGAAAGCTCTTGTGGGCGGGCTACCATGATACAGTGGTGGGCATAGCCGCCGACTGTATCACTCGGCCCCGCCCCCCAGTGCGTTGCATCATTGGATGCGATTGACAGCAACACCAGCCAATGGCTGCGCTCCTATCAATCTATCCAACCTAGCCAATCAACGGTCAGGCTGGGAACCTGTCAGACTTGCACGTACCTGGTCCGGCGAGCCCGAGCAGAGGAAGGTCCCCCGTATGGATCCGACTTGCGGCCCCTGGAAGTGGAAACAGGAGGCACGGGAGTGTGGAAGAGTATGAGAGCCTTGTTGCAGGTGAGCAGCTCAGGAACTGGGTGCAGGAGCAGCAGAGGGTTGGTACGGCAGCGGGCACGCTGGTAGGACCACCGGGGGTGGAGCTGGACAGAAGCTGAGTAGAGTAGTCAGGTACAAGCAGAGTCGGCAGCAGACAGGCAAACGAGGTACAGAGAGGCAGGCAGGTGCGTGGTCATAACAAGCCAAGGGTCAGATGCAGGCGGAGGCAGGAACGTGGTCAAAACAAGCCAAGGGTCAGATGCAGGCGGAGGCAGGTGCGTGGTCAGAACAAGCCAAGGGTCAGATGCAGGCGGAGGCAGGTACGTGGTCAGAACAAGCAAAGGGTCAGATGCAGGCGGAGGCAGGTACGTGGTCAGAACAAGCCAAGGGTCAGATGCAGACGGAGGCAGGTGCGTGGTCAGAACAAGCCAAGGGTCAGATGCAGGCGGAGGCAGGTACGTGGTCAGAACAAGCAAAGGGTCAGATGCAGGCGGAGGCAGGTACGTGGTCAGAACAAGCCAAGGGTCAGATGCAGGCGGAGGCAAGTGCGTTGTCAGAACAAGCCAAGGGTCAGATGCAGGCGGAGGCAGGTATGTGGTCAGAACAAGCCAAGGGTCAGATGCAGGCTGAGGCAGGTACTTGGTCAGAACAAGCCATGGGTCAGATGCAGGCGGAGGCAGGTGCGTGGTCAGAACAAGCCAAGGGTCAGATGCAGGCAGAGGTAGGTGCATGGTCAGAACAAGCCAAGGGTCAGATGCAGGCGGAGGCAGGTGCATGGTCAGAACAAGCCAAGATTCAGATGCAGGCGGAGGCAGGTGCGTGGTCAGAACAAGCCAAGGGTCAGATGCAGGCGGAGGCAGGTACGTGGTCAGAACAAGCCAAGGGTCAGATGCAGACGGAGGCAGGTGCGTGGTCAGAACAAGCCAAGGGTCAGATGCAGACGGAGGCAGGTACGTGGTCAGAACAAGCCAAGGGTCAGATGCAGGCGGAGGCAGGTACGTGGTCAGAACAAGCCAAGATTCAGATGCAGGCGGAGGCAGATGCATGGTCAGAACAAGCCAAGGGTCAGATGCAGGCGGAGGCAGGTGCGTGGTCAGAACAAGCCAAGGGTCAGATGCAGGCGGAGGCAGGTGCGTGGTCAGAACAAGCCAAGGGTCCGATTCAGGCGGAGGCAGGTGCGTGGTCAGAACAAGCCAAGGGTCAGATGCAGGTGGAGGCAGGTACGTGGTCAGAACAAGCCATGGGTCAGATGCAGGCGGAGGCAGGAACGTGGTCAGAACAAGCCAAGGGTCAGATGTAGGCGGAGGCAGGTACGTGGTCAGAACAAGCCATGGGTCAGATGCAGGCGGAGGCAGGTGCGTGGTCAGAACAAGCCAAGGGTCAGATGCAGGCAGAGGCAGGTACGTGGTCAGAACAAGCCAAGGGTCAGATGCAGGTGGAGGCAGGTACCTGGTCAGAACAAGCCATGGGTCAGATGCAGGCGGAGGCAGGTACGTGGTCAGAACAAGCCATGGGTCAGATGCATGCGGAAGACAAGTGGCCAAGGGTCAAAGAGTCACAGATCAGGCAGATAACAGGTATAGGGCAACGGGACGCTGAAGATCAGACAGCACAGGCCTGCAGTCTCCCAGGGGTTTAAGTAGGCCGTTTGGCGCCAAGTGGCACGCACAGATGCATTTAGGTGAAAAAACATTTACCTTTACAACCCCTTTAAACGCTACTCTCTGTAGTCTTGCAGTCCGCAGATATGCAAACTCTGTGTCCCTTTTTCCTCCAGTTTCATAGGGACAGAGCCTGGCTCTGCCACACGTTCTTAGATATGGACATTCTCGGTAGAGACAAGCCCAGTAACGGCTGGACATTGAAAGCCATCAGCAAGATTTGTTATTTTGTCTTCCGGCCTTTTATTATGCGATTTCTTCAGGTAAGCGGAGATCCACGTTAGGAGGTCACATCTGCACTTGATTAACACCTGAGTGTCACATTGTGGCTTTGGCTGAATGGCTCCGCTGATAATTCCAGAGTGTGAGTGTCAGAAGGAAATGAATACGTCTCACCCCGGCACACGAGTTAAGAATAGAATTTGCGGAGAAAATGTTATTTCCGCTCCTTTCGTATTTTCCGCTTGCCATTCTCGGTCGAGAGACGATGCAAATCGCACAATCACAAGCAGGGAAACGGTGCAAAACAGCACAGCAATTCAGACACAAGTTTATTTTTGTTGTAATTTAGTAAAATGCATTCATTAAATTAAGCACAGGGTGGGGGGCATAAGTTCAGATAGAATTCACTGGGAGTCGGATACTAATGGGGGGGGCCCCTGGAGCAGAGAGAGAACCGGGGGGGGGGGGGGGTGTGCTGCTGCCTGAAATTAGGAAGCGGGGGGGGCTGCTGGGAATTGGGGGGGGGGGGGGGCGTTGCAAAAAAAAAAGAAGAAACAAAGAAAAATATAATAATTATATAATAAAAAGAAGAAAATAAAGGAAAAAATATATATAAAAATATATATATATATATATATATATATCATTTTTTTTTTAAAAGGGGGGGGGGGGTTGCGTATGTTGCCCTGGAGACCTCTTGGCCATTTAATAATTATTTTTTTTTTCTAGAAAAAAAAATTACAAAAAAAGGGGGGTTGCCATCTGAGACCTTTATTTATAAAAAATATATATATAAACACAAAAAAAAAAACAGGGGTTTGCCACATGGGGCCCTGGGGACATAAAAAAAAAAAAAATAAAAAGAAAAAAAAAGAAAGAAAATAATATTAAAAATAATAATAATATATATAAAAAATAAAATAAATAAGGTTTTTTTTGTATAAAAAAAAAGGGGGTTGTCATCCGGGGCAGTGGGGATCTCCAGGCCCCTGGGGACCTCCAGACCCCTAAAAAAAAAAAAAAATTGGCCCTTTAATAAAAAATAAATAAAAATATATTAAAAAAATATTTTTTTAATAAAAAATAAATAACAAAAGGGGGGTTGACATACGGGGCCCTGGGGGCCTCCGAGGACCTCCGGACCTCTAAGAAAAAAAAAATTAGCCCTTTAATAAAAAATAAAATATATTAAAAATATTGTTTCTTTTTAAATAAAAAATAAATAAAAAGGGGGGGGGGTGCCTACTGAGGCCCTGGGAACCTCCGGACCCCTAAAAAAAACAAAAAAAAACATTTTTTTTTTTTTAAAGGAGGTTGCCATCCGGGCCCTTGGGGACCCCCGGGCCGCTTACAGGTGTACTGCCTGTACCCCCCGATGGCGGCCCTGACTAATGTCCTTCCATAGGCACTGGCATGGAAAACCACCATGCCAGTAGATGGAAAAGCCGGTATGAGCAGAAGCTCTGGTCCTGCCAGGAGCTGAGAGAAGTCCGTGGTGTATGTACCCCTGGAGTGGCAGTCACAGAAATTCCAGGCTTTGAAATCAGTAATTTAATACAGCTAATTCAATTTCACGAAAAATCCCTCCACTTCTCCCTTTAAAAGAGACGACAGAACAGAACAGCTTGCTTTGCAGTTTCCTTTGTCTGATTGAAACCATGGATTTGGCCTTTTCATAAGGGAGCAGTCACAGCAGTGCCGACCTATTGAGATCTAGAACAAGCTTCTTGCAGCACAACTGACGGTGATACAATCTTTCACAAGTGAGCGCCACGGATAAACGGGGTATTATCGGAGATGCAAGGAGGAGGGGGGCCTAGGACTGGGATAAGGAACAAGGGGAGCAGTTATAAGGCAGTAGGGTACAGGATTAAGGGAAAGAGCAAGATCAGGTGCAGGATATGGCAAACAGTATCTGTTTAGCAAAGCAAAACTTTGAGGGAAATGGAGGAGGAACTAAATACCCTCCCAGCAGCCAGCATCAGGTGGAAACTGATGACTGGGAACTGCTGGCTGCTGGGAGACACCCGCTGGCGGACACCGGAAGTACAACCTTCTGCTGTCTGTGAAGCACAGCTCCACCAGCAGATGATTCAGGTTCTGTTAGAAAATGAAAAGGATCCGGAATCCGCTTCACTTCTTTAACCTTTATTTCATGTTCCCTAAAATCATCACAGTGTGGGGTACAGCTGAAAGTTAACACGTTTTGGGCTACAGCTAGCGCTTGCTCATGCTAGCACCTTCAACTCAAGGTGGACAGCTGATTGCTCACCTGGAGCAGCTTTGCATGTGTGTGTTTTCCGTGTTCTGACAATACTTTTTCTCCAGAAGGCTTCTGGCTGGTCCTTCAGCTGTGGCGGTGATGAGTGGTCCTTCCTTCTACACTGAACAGTAATGACACTTGCACACCATTGAGTACAGTAGTACTCTAAGGTCCCCGGGGGTGTGACCCAGCTTGGGCTCAGAAGAAGTGTGTTGAAATACTGGTGACATCTAGTGGCAGAAAGGAATAACTGCAAAGGGTTAGGTCCAGACTGAAAAAGCTGCGGTGGCGGTGGGTGGTCCTTGATGCTTATTAACGCTTGCACACCATTCAGTACAGTAGTATTCTAAGGTCCCCGGGGGTGTGTCCCAGCTTGGGCTCAGAAGAAGTGGGTTAAAATACTGGTGACATCTAGTGGCAGAAAGGAATTACTGCAAAGAGTGAGGTCCAGACTGAAAAAGCTGTGGTGGCGGTGGGTGGTCCTTGACGCTTAATGACGCTTGCACACCATTCAGTACAGTCGTACTCTAAGGTCCTCGGGGGTGTGTCCCAGCCTAGGTTCAGCAGAGGTGGGTTAAAATACTGGTGACATCTAGTGGCAGAAAGGAATAACTGCAAAGGGTTAGGTCCAGACTAAAAAAGCTGCGGTGGCAGTGGGTGGGACTTGATGCTTAATGACACTTGCACATCATTTAGTACAGTAGTACTCTAAGGTCCTTGGGGGTGTGTCCCAGCTTGGGCTCAGAAGCAGTGTGTTGAAATACTGCTGACATCTAGTGGCAGAAAGGAATAACTGCAAAGGGTTAGGTCCAGACTGAAAAAGCTGCGGTGGCGGTGGGTGGTCCTTGATGCTTATTGACGCTTGCACACCATTCAGTACAGTAGTATTCTAAGGTCCTCAGGGGGGTGTCCCAGAAGAAGTGGGTTAAAATACTGGTGACATTTAATGGCAGAAAGGAATAACTGCAAAGGGTTAGGTCCAGACTGAAAAAAAGTTATGTTTTAAGGCTGTTCCCCCTGTATACACCTTAAGGGCACATCGAACGCACCCAATACAGACTGGTGCAAGCTTCATCACTGCCCCTTGTGGGCGCTGACCCATGGACCCCGTCCTGCAAGGACGAATATTTATTACTTTACTACAACTAAAGATTTTGCTTCCAGTACAAAAAAATAAAAATAAAAATAATTTTCTGGAACGCAAGAACAGAAAAGAAAAGAATAGAATTTATTTCTTGGACTTTATCGCAGGAAGGACTTTTGAAAGGGACTGGCGCGTTGCGTCGGTTGGTGACGTCCGTTTGGGGTTACGAGGAGGAGGGAGGGATGATGACCGTGGGGCCGAGCCGCTCATCGCCGGCGTGCAAACATTTTAACAATGTAATTGGCTGTTGCAGCAAACAGGCTTGTGGTGGCCCCAGAGCACCTGAGCAATCAAGACGAGGAGGAAACGGCGGGGCGGGCGGCCGGCGGACGGCGGGCGATCGACCAGGGCGAGGAAGGCGGCGATCGCACGCGGAATTACTATTATTTTCACAATTTCTTCACAGATCCTGAAGCACTTTCCACCGCGCCGATATTTTTTATTTTATTTTTTTTGTTTTTTTGATTTTAATTACCCACAGAGAGGTTTACCTGACGCATTTATATTCTGTTGGCGGCGAGTCGGTCATGTGATCACCCCCCCCCCCTCCCCCCCCCAGCTAATCGCAGACGTTTTTAGGATTATTAGCACATACAAGGAAGGCTGCAACATTTGCTAAAGCGCCATGCATCATAAACAATTGCTATGTATTTATAACCCCCCCTCAACAGTAGATCCCTCCCAGAAACAATTGACCCCCCCCCCTCCACCACAACAATAGACCCCCCACCTCGCAACGGTAGATACACCAGCAAACAAAACATCCCCCGGCAACAATAGATCTACCCCAGAAACAATAGACCCTAGCAAGCAACAATAGATCTCCCAGCATCAGTCAGGAACTGTAGACACCTCCTTGAACAGTAGATCCCTCCTAGCAACAATTGACCCCACCCCCAGCCCCCTGCAACAATAGATCCCTTCACCAGAAGCAACAGACCTCTCTCCAACAACAGACCCCGCCTCACAACAACAGATCCCCCAGCAGAAAACAATAGATCTCCCTGCAGCCAGCATCAATAGAACCCTCCAGCAGTCAGAAACAGTAGAGCCCTCCCAGCAACAATTGACCCCCCAGCAGGAACAGAATAAAAGACCCCCACCTAGCAACAAAAGATATGCCTAGCAACAAGAGATCCCCCAGCAACAATAGATCTACCCCAGAAATAATAGACCCTAGCACGCAACAGTAGATCTCCCATCAACAATAGATTCCCCAGCAATAGGAGATCCCCCAGCAACAATAGATCTACCCCAGAAACAATAGACCCTAGCAAGCAACATTAGATTCCCCAGCAACAATAGATTTCCCACAATCAATAGATCTACCTCAGTAACGATAGACCCTAGCAAGCAACAATAGATCTCCCAGCATCCAGCATCATCAGGAACTGTAGACACCTCCCTGAACAGTAGTCCCCCCCCCCCACCACAGGGCATCTACCCCAGCAACAATATACCCCCAGAAGCAATTTCCCCTAGCAACAATAGGTCTAACCAGCAACAATACACCCCCAGCAAAAAATATATCTATCCCCAGCAATAATAGACCCTCGCCAGCAACAATAGATCACTCAGAAACCAGCATCAATAGAACCCCCAGAAGTCAGGAGCAGTAGACCCCCTTTTTAACGGTAGATCTCCCCAGCAACAACAGATCTACCCCAGCAACAATAGTTCCCTAGCAACAGTATATCTACCCCAGCACTAATACCCCCCGAAACAGTAGATCCCTCAGCAACAATATTCCCAAAGACAATAGTGTAGATCTACCCCAGCAATAACAGACCCTTGCCAGTGACAATAGATCTCCCAGCAGCCAGCAACAATAGATCTCCCAGCAGTCAGCAACAGTACATCCCTCCCAGCAAAAATTGACCCCCCCAGCAACATACGCTCTCCTGCAACAAAAGATCCCTCACCAGCAACAACAGACCTCCCCCACCTCACAACAATAGATACCCCCAGCAACACTAGATCTACCCCAAAAAACTATAGACCCTAGCAGGCAACAATAGATCTCCCAGCAGCCAGCATCAATAGAACCTCTAGCAGTAAGGAACTGTAGACACCTCCCTCAACAGTAGATCTTCCCCAGCACAATAAATTTACCCCCGCAACAATAGATCTATGCAGCAACAATAGAGCTACCGAGCAATAATATACCCTCCTCAACAATAGACCTTGGCCAGCAACAATAGAGCTCAAAGAAACCAGCATCAATAGAACCTCCAGCAGTCAGGGGCAGTTTACCCCTCTCTAAACAATAGATCCCTCCAGCAACAATAGATCTACTTTAGCACCAATATCCCCCTAGCAACAATAGATCTACCCCAGAAACAACACACCCCTAGAAACAATAGACCTTCCGCAACAATACACCCCTAGCAACAATAGACCTACCCCAGCAATGATAGACCCTCGCCAGCAACAACAGATCTCTCAGAAACCAGCATCAATAGAACCTCCAGCAGTCAGGAGCAGTAGACCCCTTGCTAAACAGTGGATCCCTCCAGAAACAATAGCCCCCCTAGCAACAATAGATCTACCCCAGCAACAATACACCCCCAGAAACAATCTCGTCGTAACAATACACCCCTAGCAACAATAGACCTACCCCAACAATAATAGACCCTCGCCAGCAACAACAGATCTCTCAGAAACCAGCATCAATAGAACCTCCAACAGTCAGAAGCAGTAGACCCCTGCCTCAACAGTAGACCCCCCCAACAATAGATCTACCCTGACAACAATATACCCCCAGCAGCAAATGGCACCCTAACAAAAATAGATCTAACTCACAAATAATAGATCCCCCAGCAACAACATACCCAGCAGCAATAGATCTAGCCCAGCAACAACAGACCTTTGCCAGCAACCTCCCAGCAGCCAACAACAGTAGATTCCCTTCGAGCAACACAAGCCCCCAGCAGTAATAGATCCCCCACCAGCAACAACCGACATCCCAAACAACAATAGACCCCAACTCGCAACAACAGACCTCCCCAGCAACAATAGATCCCTCAGCAACAATAGATCCCTCAGCGGCCAGCATCAATAAACCCTCCAGCAAACCCCCGGCATCCCTTGCCATTACACACATTCAGTGCTGGAGGTGCCGGAACTGCATTCCCACTGAAAAAGCGCTCTCTTTCTCTCTCTCTCTCTCTCTATATATATATAAAGTGTGTGTCTATATATAATACTGTGAGTATCCTGTATATATAAATTATACACAAGGTGTTAGTGTTGGGCGAGTGTTTTTCTGCCCCTCATCTCTGTTCATCTTTTTGGTTCCGCGAACATTTATGTTGTAACATTGGAAGAGCGAATCTCCCGACGACTGTCACTTAGCGGGCGCACATCTGACAGTTTCTGAAGCGGTGCATTATGGGAGGGAACATCAGACGTCTACAAAAGCGGAGAGGAAGGATGGGGCTTTAGTAAAAGGAAGAAAGACGTGTTTAAGCCTTCGGAAAAAACTCAACCGGGAAAAATGGTTTGTAATGTATGCGGGGGAGGGGATAGGAAATGGAGAGAATAGTGCGGTTTACCTTAATGGTAAAAGTAAGTGAACCCCAAGCTTCCCCAACAACCCTGCATCCCAGGAATCTGGTGCTCCAGATTAGGTGCCCATGATTAGAACCTCCTTCTGGAGTACACGGTCTTATATAGACGTCAGATAACCTCATTCACTACAGGGGCAACCAAGTCCCCTAACCCCCTCCAAATCCCCAACCTGCCTAAAGTGACACCCATCTAACCTTCCACAGTGCCCCCAGCTTGATGCAGTGCCTCCAACTTCCAGCAGTGCTCCTCAGCCTTCTCCAGAAACCTCATCAACTACAGGGCCACCAGATCTACTGCAGAGTCCTCTAACCCCCATCAACCCTACAGTGACACCCAACCCTATCAAAACACCCACAGTGCCCCCAAACTCCCACAGTGCCCCCAGCCTGCTGCAGTGCCTCCAACTTCCAACAGTGCTCCTCAGCCTTCTCCAGAAACCTCATCAACTACAGGGCCACCAGATCTACTGCAGAGTCCTCTAACCTCCATCTCCACTACAGGGACACCCAGCCCTAGCTAACCACCTACAGTGCCCCCAAACTCCCACAGTGCCCCCAGCCGGCTGCAGTGCCTCCAACTTCCAACAGTGCTCCTCAGCCTTCTCCAGAAACCTCATCAACTACAGGGCCACCAGATCTACTGCAGAGTCCTCTAACCTCCATCTCCACTACAGGGACACCCAGCCCTAGCTAACCACCTACAGTGCCCCCAAACTCCCACAGTGCCCCCAGCCGGCTGCAGTGCCTCCAACCTCCAACAGTGCTCCTCCGACCTTCTCAAGAAACCTCAACTATAGGAGCACCAGATCTACTGCAGAGTCCTCTAACCTCCATCTCCTCTACAGGTGACATCCAGCCCTATCCAACCACCCACAGTGCCCCCAGCCTGCTGCAGTGCCTCCAACTTCCAGCAGTGCACCTCAGCCTTCTCCAGAATCCTCATCAACTACAGGGCCACCAGATCTACTGCAGAGTCCTCTAACCTCCATCTCCACTACAGGGACACCCAGCCCTAGCTAACCACCTACAGTGCCCCCAAACTCCCACAGTGCCCCCAGCCGGCTGCAGTGCCTCCAACTTCCAACAGTGCTCCTCAGCCTTCTCCAGAAACCTCATAAACTACATGACCACCAGATCAACTGCAGAGTCCTCTAACCTCCATCTCCCCTACAGGTGACACCCAACCCTAGCTAATAGTGTTGCTCACGAATATTCGCATTGCGAATATTCGCTACGAATATTGCATATTCGAGTATTCGCGAATAACTCGAATATCGCGGCGAATATTCGCTATTTCGAATATTCGTATTTTTTCAAATTTCGCAATCAATTTCGCATTCGCACTAGCGAAATTTCGCATTAGCGAAATTTTTCATTAGCGAAATTTCGCAAATTTTTTTTTTTTTGAAAATATAGCGAATATTCGTAAATATCGAATATTCGTGATATTTTATCCAAAATAAAATATCACAAATATTCGATATTAACGAATATTCGCGAATATTCTTCAAAATATCGCGAAATCGAATATGGCGTATTCCGCTCATCACTACTAGCTAACCACCCGAAGTGCCCCCAAACTCCCACAGTGCCCCCAGCCTGCTGCAGTGCCTCCAACCTCCAACAGTGCTCCTCAGCCTTCTCCAGAAACCTCATCAACTACAGAACCACCAGATCTACTGCAGAGTCTCCTAACCCCCATCTTTCCTACAGTGACACCCGGCCCCAACCAACCTCCCACTGTGCCCCCAGAAAGCCCTCAGCCTCCCACAGTGGCCTTAGCCTGCTGCAGAGCCTCCAACCCTCCATAGTGCCCCCAAACTCCAATAGTGCTCCTCAGCCTCTTCCAGAAACCTCATACACTATAGGGCCACCAAATCTGTTCCAGAGCCCCCTAACCCCCTCCACAACCCCAGACCCCCTGCAGTGACACCCATCCAACCTCCCAGAGTACCCCCAACCTCCAACAGAGCCCTTAAACAATCACAGTGCCCCAAGCTTACTGCTAAACCACTAACCTTCCATAGTGGCCCCAACCTCCAACAGTGCTCCTCAGCCCCCTTCAGAAATCCCATCCACAAGAGGGCCACCAAATCTGCTGAAGAGTCCTTCAACCCCCTCCACAACTCCAACCCCCCAACAGTGACACCCAGCCCCATCCTACCTCCCCCAACCTCCTGCTCTACCTCCCACAGTGCCCCAAGAGAGCCCCAGTCTGCAGAAGAGCCTCAAACCCTTTATAGTGCCCCCAACCTCCAAAAGTGCTCCTTAGCCCCCTCCAAAAACCTCATCCTCTACAGGGCCTCCAAGTCTGGTGCAAAGTCCCCTAACCCCCTCCACAACCCCAACCCACCACAGTGACACTCAGCCCTATGCAAAGCCCCCAAATTGCTGCACAGCCCCCAACCTGCCATATTGGATCCAACAATCCTCCAAAGTTGTTGGGGCAGGGATGGTTTTGGAAGAATTTACTAGGCCCTGGTCTTAACCGATTGACGACCGCGCCATAGCCGAAAGACGGCTACAGCGTGGTCAAGTTATTCTGGGAGGACGTCTATGGACGTCCTCTTGCGCTTCTCGCGCGCCCCCTGGTGCGTGCTCGCAGAACCCGGTGCAACACGGATCACGGTAAAGGACCAATGAAAGCTGTCCTTTACCACGTGATCGCTCCCTCCAATGAGGGAGTGATCATAATGTAAACAAACAGGGGTCACGGAGAGGTCCAGCTCTCTTCTCTCCTCACACAGATACAGCGTGTGAGGAGAGAAGAGAGTACATTGTCAACAGTGGGCCAGATTCTCAGCGGCGATACGACGGAGTATCTCAGATACCCCGTCGTATGGCCGTTTTTTTTGCCTCGTATCTATGCGCGTGATGCTTAGCATCACTTTTGCATAAATACGCTTCAACATCCGACAAGTGTAAAACCATTAGGCGGCGTACACGTATATTCCAGCGAGAACCTCGGCCGTGTGTACGCTCCTGGCTCGCCCCGCCCGTCGGGAATCCCGTCGAAAGAATAGAGAGCACGCTCTCTTTTTGCTCGACGGCCCGCCTGGATGAATGGCTGGTTGCCATTCCCGACGGGCGGGTCGCCGATTTCGACGGCCGGCAGAGAACCTCGATGGGCGGAACGATGTGTTCTGCCCGTCGAGGTTCTCTGCCGTGTGTACGCGGCTTCACACTTGCGGATCGTAGTTGTAATGACAACTCCGGCCACTAGGTGGCCTTTACGTTGTTTTCTCACTTGCATATGCAAATGAGGCTACTACGCCGATTCCCGATCGCTTTTACGCCGCCCCTTCGTCGCGTACGTCGTTTTCGTCCGCGTAAGGTTACCCCAGCTTCTATGTGGAGTAACCTTACGAAGTACCGTCGGATGCCATCGGGTGCCATGTTAAGTATGGCGTCGGGTCAGCGTCGGCTTTTTCCGTCGCTTACGTACGTCGTTTTACTAACTCGTTCGCGAATAGGGGCATTGCGTAGTGACGATCACGTTGTTTTGACGTCGGTTTCAACAACGCTTTCCGACGTGAGCTGGAGCATGCGCACTGGGCTTTTTCCCTGGCCGGCGCATGCGCAGTTCGTTCGACGCGGGGGCGCGCTTAATTTAAATACAAGCCGCCTCATTTGAATTACGCGGGCTTACGCTGGGCCATTTTCGCTACGCCAACGCAAACGACGGAGCAAATGGTTAGAGAATACGGCACTTGCTCTAGTACGATGCGGCGGCGTAGTGCAAATGGCTTACGATACGCAAGCGAAATTCTATGAGAATCTGGCCCAGTGAGTTTATTTTTTATTTTTTGGAGAACTACAGTGCCCAGAAGTGCCCTACAGTGCCACACAGTGCCAATCTGTGCCACTTCACTACTCATCAGTGCCCCTACAGTACCAATCTGTGCCACACCAATACCCATCAGTGCCACTGCAGTACCCAGCAGTGCCACCAGTGCCACTATATTACCCAGCAGTGCCACCAGTGCCACTATATTACCCAGCAGTGCCATCAGTGCCACTATAGTACCCATCAGTGCCACTAGTGTCCATCAGTGCCACCAAAAGTCTCATCAGTGCCACAACAAGTCTCATCAGTGCCACATTGGTGCCACCAGTGCCCATCAGTGCCACCTCTGCCATCAGTGCTGCCAGTGTCCATCGGTGCCACCAGTGCCACCTCTGCCACTTCAGTGCCCATTGGTGGTGCCAGTGTTCATCAGTGCGACATTACTTATTCATTTTTTACTTATAACATTTACAGTCTTTTTTCATTTATAGCACAAAAAATAAAAAACTCAGAGGTGATCAAATACCACCAAAATAAAGCTCTATTTGTGGGGGGAAAAAAGGAACGGAAATTTCATATGGATACAGTGTTGCATGACCGAGTAATTGTCATTCAAAATGTGAGAGCGCTGAAAGCTGAAAATTGGTCTGGTTAGGAAGGAGGTGCCCAGTGTTCAAGTGGTCAAGTGGTTAGGGACCCCTGTTGTAGAATGAAAAGGAGCCTTTGAATGATTGGTGAGAGACACCAGGGCTGTCTTAATGAGAGGGCACACCTGGGCACTGCCAAGGGGTCCCAGCTGTATGGGGGCCCCTGCACTTGCCCCAAAGCAGCTGGTCCTTGAGCCCCCTCTGCCCCGAAATTTGGGGCACCATAATGGCACTGAGAGCGATAGATGCACAGGGGAGGCAGTCTGCCTCCTACCTACCTGATGTCCGTTTACCTGCACCGTCATCATTGTAGGGGCCCCAGAGCATTACTTTGCCCAGGGGCCCATGATGCTATTAAGACTGTCCTGAGAGACAGGTGCCCTTCCACCATTGGACACCCGCCATCGGGCAATTAGTAAACATGCCTGCACAGTATGGGGGTCATTAACTCTTTTGGAGGCGGGGCCTTTATCGCCTGGCGCTGACCTTCTGAAAAGAGACGGAGGAAGAGGTGAATGAGATTGGATTTTGACCTCATCTAGATGGCATTCGGAGTAATTAGAAAGCCTCTCTTTGGCAGGGAGCGAAGAAAAAAAAAATAGAAAACTGTATCTTATTAAAAGTCAAAATCTGCATTTAAATGGTAAAATCTCGGCGCGTTGAGGATGCGGCGGAGCCGAGGGCTGGCAGGGCTGGGACCTCGCGTTCTCCCTGCCTATTACGCTTCTTAGAGCTGAATTATTATGCAAATGCAATTCCATCTCTCATTAAAAATAAGGAGAGAGGGAGAGCAGATGAGAGTGGAAGGGAAGAGGCAGCATGGCGGCCCGCCGGCTCCGCGGCCATTGTGCGTCGCTGTGCGAATCTCGCAGGTCCGGCCGTTCCTTTCTCTTTAATGTTTCATCTTTAACCCGAATTTCAGATATCGTTCCTGCAGTCTTATCATTCAAATCCCCGTAGATCCGATCTCAAGGACTATTACTATGTTATAATGGCCTCGCCGGTGTAATCCATCGCATTCGGGATCCGCGGGTTTTTCGTATTATGGTTCAGCGCATTATGCCGCGTATCTTCAGGGGCCCATTCACATTGGAGCAGCGCATGCTGAATATACATGCGTCAAACATGAGCGGCGTGCTGCGGTGGGATTTATTGCGAATGGCACCCCAATGCATTGTTGGGGGGCACCACAGCACATTGCACAGTAGAGCACAATGCACCATTATTATTATTCAGGATTTATAGAGGGCCAACAGTTTGCACTGCGCGTTACAACCAGTGGCGGATGGTGCTCAACATTTTTTTGGGGGGTGCAAACAAACTGAAAAAAAACAAAAACATCAATTGCAGCCACTGTGCCCATCAAATGCAGCCTCTGTGCCCATCAAATGCAGCAACTGTGCCCATCCAACGGAGCCACTGTGCCATCAAACACAGCCACTGTACCCATAAATTACCACCACTGTGCCATCACACACAGCCACTGTGTCCATCAAGCGAAGCCACTGTGCCCATCAAACGCAGCCAATGTGCCCATCAAGCTCAGCCACTGTGCCCATCCAACGCAGCCACTGTGCCATCAAACACAGCCACTGTACCCATAAATTGCCACCACTGTGCCATCACACACAGCCACTGTGTCCATCAAGCGAAGCCACTGTGCCCATCAAACGCAGCCACTGTGCCCATCAAGCTCAGCCACTGTGCCCATCAAACACAGCCACTGTGCCCATCAAACGCAGCCTCTGTGCCCATCAAACGCAGCCACTGTGCCTATCAAACGCCGCCACTGTGCCATCAAACGCAGCTACTGTACCCATCAATTGCTGCCAGTGTGCCCATCAATTTCTGCCACTGTGCCCATCAATTGTCACTACTGTGCCTCATCAATTGCTACCAGAGTGCTCATCAATTGTCGCTACTGTGCCCCATTAATTGCTGCCACTGTGCCCCATCAATTGCTGCCAGCGTGCCCATCAATTGCCGCTACTTGCCCATCAACTACCGCTACTGCGCCACATCAATTGCCGCAACAGTGCCCCATCAATTGTCCCCACTATGCCCATCAAACGCAGCCACTGTGCCCATCAAGCGCAGCCACTGTACCCATAAATTGCCACCACTGTGCTATCAAACGCAGCTACTGAACCCATCAATTGCTGCCACTATGCCCATCAATTGCTGCCATGGTGCCAATCAATTGTCGCTACTGTGCCAATCAATTGTCGCTACTGTGCCCCATCAATTGCTGCCACTGTGCCCCATCAATTGCTGCCAACCTGCCCATCAATTGCGGCTATTTGCCCATCAATTGCTGCTACTGTGCCACCTCAATTGCCGCTACAGTGACCCATCAATTGCCGCAAGTGTGCCCATCAATTGCTGGCAGTGAGCCCACCAGGCACTTACCTGTCTCAGGTCACGGCACTGTCCTCCACGCTCCGAGTTCTTGATGTCTTCTCCCGTCCTCTGCTATGATTGGACCCCCGATGTTCCATAGAAACCATGTTAAAAAATGTCCCTGCATTTCTGCAAAATGCATCAAAAAAACGCATTAGTGTGAAAGGCGCCTTATAGTGTGACAACGCTCTGTCCCTGTTTCCCGATGTGCTCCTGTGTTGTCACATGGCTTCTGATGGAGACAGAGGCATTGTTCATTGTTGTCACCATCAGGAAATCCACCGGGGTCATGCCAGTGCCTAGAAACAAAGTAACAAAGTAACAAGAGAAAGTAACAAACAAAGAAAATTAATAAACAAAGTAACAAAGGAAGACGTATTTGGCGTAGCTCCAGGCTCTTGTCTCTGATAGGCCAGCAGCAGCATTGTCAGTTTTTATATCTTGGTATTTATGGGCAGGGCCGCCATCAGGGATTATGGAGCCCCTTACACAGCTTCAGGCATGGGCCCCCAGGAGCAGAGAAAATTTAAAAGGGGGTGGGCCTGAATCGAGAAGCGGGAGGTTGCCAGGAATTGAGAAGCGGGGGGTCCTGACGTCGTGAATTGAGGTCGGGGGGCTTTGGGTGCTGACGATAGTAAAAAAAAGGGGGGGGTTGCCTGAGCCCCTTACTAAAAAATAAAAAAAGGGGGTTGCCCTCCGGGCCCCTGGGGACCTCTGGGCTCTTTAATAAAAACAAAAATATATATATAAAAAATAATAAAAAAAGATTTAAAAAAATTATAATCAAAAAATAAAGGGGGGTTGCCATCCGGGCCCCTGGGGATCTCCGGGCCCCTTACAGGTGTACTGCCTGTGCTCCCCTGATGGCGGCACTGTTTGTGAGGATTATCAGTGATGGAACCTTCGTCTTGTATCCAATCCCTCCTGTATCCGATCCCTCCTGTATCCGATCCCTCCTGTATTCGATCCCTCCTGTATTCGATCGCTCCTGTATTCGATCCCTCCTGTATTCGATCGCTCCTGTATTCGATCCCTCCTGTATTCAATCGCTCCTGTATTCGATCGCCCCTGTATTCGATCGCTCCTGTATTCGATCGCTCCTGTATTCGATCGCTCCTGTATTCGATCGCCCCTGTATTCGATCGCCCCTGTATTCGATCGCCCCTGTATTCGATCGCTCCTGTATTCGATCGCCCCTGTATTCGATCGCCCCTGTATTCGATCGCCCCTGTATTCGATCGCTCCTGTATTCGATCGCCCCTGTATTCGATCCCTCCTGTATTCGATCGCTCCTGTGTTCGATCGCCCCTGTATTCGATCGCTCCTGTATTCGATCGCTCCTGTATTCGATCGCTCCTGTATTCGATCGCTCCTGTATTCGATCGCTCCTGTATTCGATCCCTCCTGTATTCGATCGCTCCTGTATTCGATCCCTCCTGTATTCGATCGCTCCTGTATTCGATCCCTCCTGTATTCGATCCCTCCTGTATTCGATCGCTCCTGTATTCGATCGCTCCTGTATTCGATCCCTCCTGTATTCGATCCCTCCTGTATTCGATCCCTCCTGTATTCGATCCCTCCTGTATTCGATCGCTCCTGTATTCGATCCCTCCTTTATTCGATCGCTCCTGTATTCGATCGCCCCTGTATTCGATCGCCCCTTTATTCGATCGCCCCTGTATTCGATCCCTCCTGTATTCGATCCCTCCTGTATTCGATCGCTCCTGTATTCGATCCCTCCTGTATTCGATCGCCCCTGTATTCGATCCCTCCTGTATTCGATCGCTCCTGTATTCGATCTCTCCTGTATTCGATCCCTCCTGTATTCGATCCCTCCTGTATTCGATCCCTCCTGTAGTCGATCCCTCCTGTATTCGATCGCCCCTTTATTAGATCGCCCCTGTATTCGATCGCCCCTGTATTCGATCACCCCTGTATTCGATCGCCCCTGTATTCGATCTCTCCTGTATCCGATCGCCCCTGTATTCGATCGCCCCTGTATTCGATCCCTCCTGTATTCGATCCTTCCTGTATTCGATCCCTCCTGTATTCGATCCCTCCTGTATTCGATCCCTCCTGTATTCGATCCCTCCTGTATTCGATCGCCCCTGTATTCGATCGCCCCTGTATTCGATCTCTCCTGTATTCGATCGCCATTCGATCCCTCCTGTATTCGATCGCCCCTGTATTCGATCCCTCCTGTATTCGATCGCCCCTGTATTCGATCGCCCCTGTATTCGATCTCTCCTGTATTCGATCGCCCCTGTATTCGATCTCTCCTGTATTCGATCCCTCCTGTATTCGATCCTTCCTGTATTCGATCCCTCCTGTATTCGATCGCCCCTTTATTCGATCGCCCCTGTATTCGATCCCTCCTGTATTCGATCGCCCCTGTATTCAATCTTTCCTGTATTCGATCGTCCCTGTATTCGATCGCCCCTGTATTCGATCCCTCCTGTATTCGATCACTCCTGTATTCGATCGCCTCTGTATTCGATCCCTCCTGTATTCGATCGCCCCTGTATTCGATCGCTCCTGTATTCGATCGCCCCTGTATTCGATCGCTCCTGTATTCGATCGCCCCTGTATTCGATCGCTCCTGTATTCGATCGCCCCTGTATTCGATCGCCCCTGTATTCGATCCCTCCTGTATTCGATCGCCCCTGTATTCGATCGCTCCTGTATTCGATCGCCCCTGTATTCGATCGCTCCTGTATTCGATCGCCCCTGTATTCGATCGCCCCTGTATTCGATCCCTCCTGTATTCGATCTCTCCTGTATTCGATCGTTTCTAGTAAACAGATAGCTGATCTTTAATGCGTTAAAAACAGAATGAATATTCAGATTTATTTCCCTTTTATTTGTGTAACTTCATCCGGCGGCGCTCCCCCGCTGACTGCTTTGTTTACGGCTCACCTTTACGGAAGATGCGCCCGCTTCGCCCGCCTTCCAGTAATCAAAAGCAGCGGTGCGCAAACCGAGACATCCTTATTTACTAACTAGAGCTGTAATGAGGTGCTGGGGAGTTGGCGGCGAGGTAAGTGAACTTTAATGGCTTTCGATAGTCATTAAAGAGAGATTCTGCAATCCAGCCGGAGAGAGAAGCCGCGCCGCCCTTCACCGGGGCGAGAACTGCAGACTTCAGCAGCGCCGTTCCCAGGTCTCCCCGCCCGCCGCCGCCGCGCCGCGAAAAGTTTCTATTTACATGGAATGCCAAGCGCCGAACGTGGGCGAAGGTCAGACGATCGAACAGACAGCCCGGTAATTGTAACCACTCAATCACAGAGGACGTGTTTAATAAAATAAATACCTGTTGATCCTGCCAGAAACCCAGAGAGCTTGTAAATTCCTTTGTTGCACTTTTATCAGTTACGTTGTTAACAGCTTGTCTTTTTCCAACAAGGAGGAGTTCTGTAGTTCTAACATATTTCCTCTCCGGGGGTGGCAATGCTGCTCTCTGAACACACAGCACAGTAAGGCAGGGCCTGAATGTAAACAAAGGGGTGGGAATGCTGATTGACGCCATTGACCAAATATGGCCACCAGTCACCATTTCCGCCCCCTCTGTTTACATTCAGCTCTCAACCGGCAGCTAAATGGGTCTGGGGGTGCACAACTGATGCCCGATTGGGCTGTATGTAAACAAAGGGGGGCGGGGAATTTTGGTTGACGTTATTGACCAAATATGGCCACGGCTTTGACATCGGTCACCATTTGTTAGTTTGTTAAAATCCCTGCAATGTACATAGATGGGGATGTTTTTTTTTTTCTTCTTAAAAAAAGTGAAGTTAGACTTTTAAAGGGGTTGTAAAGGTACATTCCCCGTCCCCCTTCACTTACCTCATCCTTCTATTTTGCTTTTAAATATCCTCACTTTCTGTTCTTCTGTCTGTAACTCCACATAGTAATGCAAGGCTTTCTCCCTGGTGTGGAGTGTTATGCTCGCCCCGTCCCTTGGACTACAGGAGAGTCAGGATGCTCTCTACATTGCATACAGACAGGGCCGCCATCAGGAATTATAGGGCCCCTTCTCTTCTGAGAAATCCTCACTTCCTGTTCTTCTGTCTGTAACTCCACACAGTAATGCGAGGCTTTCTCCCTGGTGTGGAGTGTCGTGCTCGCCCCCTCCCTTGGACTACGGGAGAGTCAGGACGCTCTCTACGTTGCATACAGACAGGGCCGCCATCAGGAATTATGAGGCCTATTACACAGCTTCAGGCATGGGCCCCCTGGAGCAGAGAAGCAGGGGGGCGGGTGCCGCGAATTGAGGTCGGAGAGGCTTTGGGTGCTGACCTCAATGCTGACCTCTGGGCCCCTCCAAAAAAAAGGGGGGGTTGCCATCCGGGGGCCCTTTAATAAAAAAATAAGAAAGAAATAAAAAAATATATATAACATTTTTTTTAAAAACAATTTTATAAAAAAAAAGGGGGGGGGTGTCCCATCCGGGCCCTTTAATATAAATTAAAAAAAAAGACATTACAAATAATTTAGAAAAAAAAAAAGGACTGTTCCCATCCGGGCCCCCCCGGGGACCTCTGGGCCCTTTTAATAAAAACAAAAAAATATATAAAAAATATAAATTTATAAAAAAAAAAGGGGGGTTGCCATCTGGGGACCTCTGGGCCCTTTTAATAAAAACAAAAAATTAATATTAAAAAAATATATAATTTATTAAAAAATAAATAAAAAAAAGGTAGCCATCCGGGGGCCCTGGGGACCTCTGGGCCCTTTAAAAAAAAAAATAAGAAAGAAATAAAAAGATATATATAACATTTTTTTTAAAACAATTTTATAAAAAAAAGGGGCGGTTGTCCCATCCGGGCCCTTTAATATATAAAAAAAAAAAGACATTATAAATAATTTAGAAAAAAAAGGGGGGGTTCCCATCCGGGCCCCTGGGGACCTCTTGGCCCTTTTAATAAAAACAAAAAAATATATAAAAAAATATAATTTATAAAAAAAAGGGGGGGGTTGCCATCTGGGGCCCTGGGGACCTCTGGGCGCTTTAATAAAAACAAAAAAAAATATTAAAAATAAATATAATTTATAAAAAATAAATAAAAAAGGGGGGGGGTTGCCATCTGGGGCCCTGGGGACCTCTGGGCCCCTTACAAAAAATAATATTAATAATAATAAAGGGGGGGGTTTCCATCCAGGCCCCTTACAGGTGTACTGCTTGTACCCCCCCTGCATACAGAGAAAGGAGCTGTGTGTTAGTGGGCGTCCTGACCAGGGCCGCCATCAGGGGGGTACAGGCATTACACCTGTAAGGGGCCTGGAGGCCACCAAGGGCCCCTGATGGCAAGCCCTTTTTTTTATAAAAAAATATATATTTTTTTGAAAACAAAATATAATTTTTTTATATATTTTTCTTTTCTTTAAAGGGCCAATTTTTTTTTTTTTTTTTTTAGAGGTCCGGAGGTCCCCAGGGCCCCGGATGGCTACCCCCCTTTTTTATATATATTTTCCTTTATTGCTTCTTTTTGTAAAGGGCCCCCGGCTTCTCAATTCACGGCAGCAGCCCCCCCCGCTTCTCTATTTCATCATGCGGCAGCACCCCCCCCTCCCCCCCCCGGTTCCCTGCTACAGGGGGCCCATGCCTGAAGCTGTGTAAGGGGCCCCAAAATTCCTGATGGCGGCCCTGGTCCTGACTCTCCTGTAGTACAAGGGAGGGGGCGAGCACGACACTCCACACCAGGGAGAAAGCCTGGCATTACTGTGTGGAGTTACAGACAGAAGAACAGGAAGTGAGGATTTCTCAGAAGAAATAAGGACGTTTAAAAGCAAAATGGAAGGATGAGGTAAGTGAAGGAGGACTGCACTGAGGGAAAGGAAGATATTTAGGGAAAACAAATCACCTTTACAGCCCCTTTAATGTGTACAGATGACATATTTTATTATTGTATCATTCAGACCTTTATATCTGTCTCTCTTTACTCAGAGAAAACTTAGAAAACTGACAAGTTCTGATTCGGTCTCGTCCCCGCAGACCGCCGCATGCTCTATTTCGCCTCCGCGTTTTCCATGTAGCAGAATTGAGCGCTGACCCGTATGGAGACCCCCGGAGGAAGATCCAAAAATACCGCCATTAGCGGACCTCCTGGTACCCATGTTCTTCTGCCTAAATGTTCCCCACGTAATTCCACCCACTGATCTATTAAGACACAAATTACGGTCTTACAACACCCCTGCGATCTCTCCCCCCCTCCCCCCGTGGCCCGCAGGGGGTCCTCCCCTATACCGCGCGCAATTTTTCGTAGTCTATCGCTGGCGCGCAGCACGTCGGTGATCAAATGAGTCCCTTAATTAGTTCCAACAGCCACAAAACAACGTCGCTGCTCGCCTGTTATTCCTAATTAAAGCTTTCCCTTCTTTTTTTTTTGATTTGCATCTCGCTGCCTCCACGTGCGGCTCGTCTCCTCGCTTCTCCGCCATGAATCCGCCTGACACTTTTCTTTTTTTTTTGCACGAAGATGCCTATTAATATCTTGTTTGTTTTGCGAATGAATATTCTGCGAAAGACAGGTACATGTCTCCCTTTCTGCTGGAAGACGAGCGCGGCGAGGATTAGACGTGATGGGGAGGAGGAGGAGGACGTCATCAGCTGTCGAAACAAGGCTGGGAGATGTTGGGTAACCTGAGCGAGTTTCGCCCCCCAGGATTCTCCGCAGAGACCTCCGGCTGGCGGAGGAGATTTGGGCTGGTGGTTTTTTTTTTGGATTTGTCTTGTAGAAACTCCCTCGTGGGAATAAAGCAAGGCTGTGCTATTTATTTATTCATGAGTGAGCTTCTTCGTTCGTTGGAGTTTTATATCTTCTGGGCTCACGTCAGGTAGAAGTTCGTCTTAAAGAGACCCGGACTTATATGTCACAGTTTGGGGGACACCTGACCGTCACGCCAAAAGTAAGTGGATCCCCCCCTCCAAATGATGGAGTTCAGGTGTCTCCATGAAGGGCAGGGCTGTCTTAATGCATGGGCACCCCTGGGCAGTGCCCAGGGGGCCCCAGGTACATCAGGGGGGCCCCCATGATAATCTTGCATTACATCATACTCGCCAACTGTCCTGGATTTGCCGGGACAGTCACGCTGTTTATTTTTTTGCTAAACAAATAAAAAAAAGACAGAAAATTTTGAAAAAAATTTAAGTTTTTCGTTTGTTTCTGTTATAAAATATTATAAATAAGTACGTTTTTTCCTTAACTGATGGGCACTCATAAGGCGGCACCGACGGGCACTGATAAGGTGAAACCGATGAGGTGGCACCAATTAGGTGTCACTGGTGGGCACTAAAAGGTGTCACTGATTGGAACTGATATGCAGCACTGATGGGCACTGATAGGCAACACTGATGGGCACTCATAGGTGGCACTGGTATACACTGATGGGCCTGATGGGTACTTACGGATGGCACTGCTGGGCACTGATAGGTGGTACTGATGGGCACTGATATGCGGCACTGGTAGATGGCACTGAAAGGCATCCCTGGTGGCACTGGCAGTGGTAGGCATTGTGAGTGGGCACTGATTGGCAGCTGCCTGGGCATTGATTGGCAACTGCCTGGGCACAGATTGGCATTCCCTAGTGGTCTAGGGGGGGCATACCCGGTGGTCCAGTGTGGTGGCCATCCTAGTGGTCCTGGGCAGCATCCTGGTGGTCCTGGGCGGGGCATCCAAGGGGGGGCTGCGCTGATAAACTATCAGCACAGACCCCACCTGTCAGGAGAGCAGCCGATCGGCTCTCCTCTACTCGCGTCTAACAGACGCGAGTGAGGAAAAGCCGATCAACAGCTCTTCATGGTTACATCGTGATCATCCGTGATTGGACATGGCTGATCACGTGGTAAAGAGTCTCCTTCTTTGCCAGACTGACACACACCGCACCACCGATCGCCGCGATGCGCACCCCCTGCCGACGTCCGGTCGGGATAACAGATCCACTTTGCCGACATCATTTTGCTATATGGCGGGCAGGAAGTGGTTTATAGTTAGTTATTATTAGTTAGTTATTTTTTTCAAATTTTCTCATTTAATTTATTTTTTTACGAATTTTCTCATTTACTTTCTTATTTTCCGATTTTCTCATTTACTTTTCTTTTTTTTTCTCATTTACTTTCTTTTTTTACAAATTTTTTCATTTATTTTCTTATTTTCCGATTTTCTCATTTACTTTCTTTTTTTTTCTTATTTACTTAATTTTTTTTTTTTTTTCTCATTTACTTTCTTATCTTCCGATTTTCGAATTTTCGAATTTACGAATTCCCAGAGCAATGAAAAAACCCCCCAAAAAAAACAACCCACGAATGAAACAAAAACTAACACATTTTTCGGCAGTGCACACGTCGAGGTTTCGTATGTTGATGTGTTGAGCGGTAGTGCCTTTGCGTTGCTTCTGCCTCAATTTTTCCGCGTCAGAGGCGGTTTCTTTTTCGTCTTCCTAACAGGTTCTCGTACTTCTAGAGGAACACATGCCACATGCCAGGGCCCACAGGATGTTTGCACTATCGGCCGATTAACACCAACCTTGCTACATCTGTTAAGTTGTTATATTGCAGAACTTTCAGCAGACGTTGTTTTTTTTTAACAGTTTAAAGGCTGCGATGGGGGATAAGTGTTCCGAGGAGCACAAACAGCCGACGGGCATAACGGGGGATCAGCCATCCGTCTATACTCTGGGCCTCGGATTCTTGGAATTAAAGGGATTCAGGAAATAACGACACTTATATTTCTATATATAGGGAGCTGCAATAGGAATTCAGTAAGGCTAAGTTCGCACTGGCATTAAATGCAGGTATTTGGAGGGGGGGGCAACAAAGATGCCCCTCAAACGCCTATGCAAATGATAAAATGGACAGCACACAGTGCTGTTCACATTAGCAAAACATAATGCGTTACTTCCAGGGCCCCAAGGCCAGGTTCTGCACTGCACCCCCCCCCCCCCCCAAATCAACGGAGAATGCCAACCGAATGGCAGGGGCTGCACGGTTAATTTAAATATTTTTTGTTTCTTTTTATTTTTTTTACACTTTTTTTATTTTTATCTATTTGTAGCTTGCCGTTTACTTTTTTTTTATTTTTGTATAATTTTCTTATTATTTTTTCTTATTCTTTATTTTTTAATTACTTTTCTATTTTATTAATTTAATTATTATTTTTAATTATTTTTATTTTATCAACTTTTTTCCCCTTAACTGTATTGCTATCACACAGGAGAAAATAATTCCCTGTGTGATAGCAATTGGAGGTGACAGGTTCTCTTTATTGACCCTGTCACCTCCAAAAACAGGAGTCCTAGCACTAGAACTCCTGTCACAGTTGAGATGGGAAGAGCACAGCCCACCCCTCTCACTGTGTACATCGGCTGCAGGGACAGCAGACAGACTCGGCGGGCAGGGGGATGACGGAGTCCCGAAGAGAGCCAGCAGAGAGAGGTGTGTGTGTGGGGGGGGGGGGGGGGCGAGGACGGACGTCAGCACACATTTTACAAGTGATTTTGGCGACATCGCCGCAATCACTTGTTAACGAGCGAGCGGATTCCCCCACACTACTTTTAGTCCTGCTAGAAAGCAACTTACCGCCCTTAACTGTATGTTCCGGGCGTCGGGGGACTCCATGCCACTGCCGCCCCGAGGCCTGGCCTTGGTGGCCTTGTGGGAAATCCGGGCCTGGTTACTTCAAAACTGAAGCCTCGTGTAGAGTCAGGAGACGCTCAAAGTCTTTCAATGCCTCCCATTTAAGTCTATGGTAACAAGATGCAACTGCATCGGCATACGTTTGCGGCGCGTTGGCAGCGTGGTGGCAGAGCGTTAGTATGGTGTGAATTTTAGCTGCTTGTTAATGAGCGGGTCGGCCAGCCAGTCACTGTGTCCTTAACAACCGATGAGTCATTGGCTGTCAGTAGGCTTCCCCGCTGACAGCTGAATGTAAAAACAAGCATTGCCGGCAATAAAAATAATTTGCAAAAAAAAAAAGACCCACAACAATCCATGCCAGGCCCTTCGGGTTTGGTATGGATTTTGAGGGGGAGTCACACCCAGATTTAAAAAGAAATGGCGTAGGGGCAAAGGCCTTTTCCCCACAAGCCTGAGCTGTGGTTGTGGGGGGTCTGCAGGTACAGGGTTTATCGGAATCTGGAAGATTCCTCCACATCCAAATCCCGCTGCTCCTCCCTAAGCAGCAGACATGCGCCCCCCCCCCCCCCCACACTGGCTCCCCGCCAGTCTGTAGTAGAGGGAATCCAAAAAAAAATGTAATCCCAAAAGCAGGTGTGCAGCACATCGCATTGCTTTGGACCGGGTGTAAATGTGGACGTTCATGCTTGAGAACCAAAGTCTGGGAATTCTAGATGGAGGATTGGAGAGGATGGATCGCTGCCCAATGAAAAAAAAAAAACGCACCGGTCCCGAGCTACAAAATTGCTTAATTAGACGGAACGTCCTTCTGTCCAATGAAGGCAAATTTCCCACTCTCCGCCATGTAAACCGCTCTAGTTGGCTCAGCTCGGCTCCGGCCCAGAGGCCCTTCTCGTTTTATTAAGAGTGCCCACTTCATGGACATGAATGAAACGACGGCGTGCGGCGAGAGGGTGAGAACAGAAACCCGTACTCCGATATCCATCGAGGGAAATCCGGGGCTGAAATATTGTGCCATATGATGGAGAAGAGCTTCCAAGATGAGATCATCCTTGTGGTTCAAATGCCTCTGCCAAGAAAAAATCTGTCCCCATATGTCGAAAAACCACCAGCCTTCGTATTCCGCGGCAGCGCTAATGTTGGGTTATTGGCACCGGGCGGCGGGATGGAGCCTCCGCAGATGTTTACACCGTAGTCTAATTATATTAACCCTTGGTTTGCCAAGATGTATGGAATGGGTGGGGGATCGGCGAAAAGGCTGTAAGGTTGCCAATTGGCCCTTATTAGCACGGGCAACTGTTATTTGTAGTAAAATCTTCCCGTCACGGACTCCAGATTTTTCTCTTCCTGCCAACCCCCCGGGAAAGTGGAAAACATTGGGTGGGCCGCGGAACTCCAGCAGATAGAGACGGTGCAAATGAAGGCAGCTCTGTAACTATTAATACATTGACAAATGTGAGCATCACCTGAATGCAGGGCTCAGGAAAATCCCTGGTGCCAGGTTGCCGTGGCGACTAGTAATTGCGTCCTGGCGCCTGGGCTTTTGTCAACAGGCAATGGAGAAAGGGCTCCCTGAAACCGCCCATCCGGGCTGTTCCTAGACTAGGTGTGTAGCTTTACTTAAAGTCCCAATTTCCCCAATCCCCCCTCTTTTTAGGTGTGTGAATGCCAACCTCAGCCTGGAGTACGACCAGGCCACCCCAACGCGTTTCGCCCTGCAACTTGGAGCTTAGTCATGGGGGTTTACTTGTTGCATGGAAGCCGTCAAGCGGCACATCCAGCACACACCCCCCCCACTATGTATCTTGGGTTCTGCTTGCTTATCTGCAGTCCCGGGTCTAGGATAGCGGGTGCCACCAGGTAGAGGGGAGGGGGGGAATGGACACACAGTCCACTCTCCTCCCCTTCTTGTTGGTGACCCACTTCCAGGTTGGTCCACTTCCAGGTGGGTAGAGACCGATTAGAGCCCCGGGAGCCGCACATCAAGTCAAAGCCTACTGCGTGAAAGCTGCGTGATAGTGAATGGCAGTCTCAGGCTGGACCCTCCCTAGGCCACGCCCCCAACTTGTTTCATTCCACCCACCATGGTGAATTACAGCAAATGCTGGTTCTATTAGTTTATCTTTTAAAGAGCTATTAATCTCTGAGGCAAGCAGTGGGCGGGCTCTAGGGAGGAGTTATGCAAATGTCAAAATGCCTTGGTCAGTCTGGAGTAGCGGGTGTTGCTAAGCAGGCTGAATTTGCATAGGGAGCGCCCCCATGTGACGCTGAGCCTCTATGACTGAAAGAACTGAAATCCAATGAATGGAAAGGGGAGGGACAATCAGACCAGCCAATAAATGAGGGCGGGGCTCTATGTGACTAGCTGCAGCTTCTAATGCACAGGGTGAGAAGCTCACAGCGTGCAGTGAATTCAGAGGAAGCCGTTTCAGTCCAGGAGAGGAGCCGGTGCAACTCGGCAAGGCCAGAGGTCCGACCTCCATTTATAAATATATAAATTATTTGTTACAAATTTACATTTTGGGATCATTTCGTTTCAAGGATTTACGCCGGGGGGGGGGGTGCAGCGAGGATCACGGGAAGCAGAAACCGCAATGCTATAGGAATGTCAGGAACGTTTCAAAAATCATTCCCCCCCCCCCCCATCGCTCTCTCCATCGGCATAGCGTCATAAATCAGCCGCAGCGCACTCGCTTCCCGTTCGCTTTGAGACGCATTTATGCATGTAACACTTTCAACTTTGCCCGCACAAATATTTCACTTGCGCGGCGGCTTTAATGCGGCTCGGGGGCGCGAGCTTGCCTTCATTTTACTGCCGAGAAATGTCACCAAAAAAAATTCCCCTCCACCCACCTGAATCCGCCCATCGCCACGGCGAAGCAGCCCTCGAATCGCCCAGGCCCTGCGTGCCGGATGGCGGCTGTACGTTATGTTTAAGCTGCGCTGTCACAGCTGCAGAGCGCCTGCAGGAGCATTAAGAGAGGAGATAGCGGGAATAGTTATGGCGGTACTTAGAGGTGAGTTACAGGAGGCAGTATTCAGGATGGATGGCGCCGACTTATTCCTGCAGGAGAGAGCCGAGCCGCGACTCAAAAGCCAACATTACCCGTCACCGCGCTTTATGACACATTGTTACAGCCAGTCAGTTGTTAGAGCGAATAGTTCAAGTGGCGCTGACGTTTCCGAGCGATAATTACATCACGCCGATGAGAGAGCCGATACAGCGCGCACTTCTCCGCAACGTTACAATTGTATCCGTTTCTGACGGGTCGCAATATACAGAAAATGTATCATTTAATAAATCGCCACATTGTATCATTATTCAGCTCCAGTTGGGCGAACAGTTCGAGCCGAGCAAAAGTTTGGCCCGAACATCGCCTGTTCGCCGGTTTAGCGCCCACCCGAATTTGCGGGGCGCTCGGCGGGATGTCCGCCTGCCGAGCGCCCCCCTTTGCGCTGCACAGTGCATTCTAAGCCCTGATTGGGCAAAGCTTTTCCCAATCAGGGCACAGTAAAAAGCTGGTTGTTAAGGAGCAGGCCAGGAAGCCGCCCACAGTGTCCTTAACAACAGATGAGTCATGAGCCGTCAGCAGGCTTTCCCGCTGACAGCTGAATGGAAAATAAAAACAATGCCAGCAATAGAAAAATGTTAAAATCCTTTGGGTCTGGTATTGTTAGGGCAAAATTATAAAAAAAAAATTATAAAAAATTATGAAAAAAACAAACACTATGCCCCCCCCCCCAATCTCTACCAGATTCTTAGGTCTGGTAGGGAATTTGACTGGAACCCCCACGCCAACATTTAAAAATGTCAGTAACTACCAGGCTCTTTGGGTCTGGTATGGATTTTAAGAGGAACCCCACGCCAACATTTTTAAAAAAAATGGCGTGCCCCCCCCCCCCCCAAAACCATACCAGACCCTTATCAGAGCATGCAGCCTGGTAGTCTGGGAAAGGGGGCGTGAGTGAACAGCCCCCTCCTCAAACATACCAGGCCACATGCCCACAACATTGGTGGTGTGCCTTGGGGCAGGGGTGGCTCTGCCTCCCCCACCCCAAAGCACCTTGTCCCCATGTTGATGGGGACAAGGGCCCCTTCCTCACAACCCTGGGCTGTGGTTGTAAGGAAAGGCAGGCAGGGGGCTTATCAGAATCTGGAAGTCCCATTTAACAAGGGGGCCCCCAGATCGTGCCCCCCCCATGTGAATGAGTAGGGGTACATAGTACCCCATACTCATTCACCAAAAAAAGTGTGAAAAAAAGAAAGAAAAACACACACACAATTTTTTGATGATTCAAGGTTTCTTATATAGGTAAGGGACGGGGCCACCTGACGATGTCATCTGGTGGCACCGCCCCCCCTTGTGACATCACCGGTCCTGCATGCTGCTCGCTCATCCCCCCTTTCCTGGCCTGCTAGGCTGCGTGCTCGGATAAGGGTCCGGTGTGGATTTTGTGGGGGGCCCCAAGCCAAAATCTTTAAAAAAAATGTCAGGAGTCCCCCTAAAAATCCAAACCAGACCCAAAGGGCCTGGTATGTAGTGGTATGTACCCCACGCTGTTTTTTTTTTTTACATTATTCTATTGCTGGCAATGCCACTAAAAGTTTTGCTGCAGCAGGTTCTATACATGGCACAGATGCGCCACTTTACAGGCAGATGAAGGGGACCCCCCAGACACTATATTTAAAGGATTTTTTTTTTTATTGTTGCACTTTAAGCAAGATTAAAATCACTGCTCCTGTAAAAACGATCTTTTTAAAGAAAAAAATTGCATTGATACATGTCCCCCCAGGGCAGTACCTGGGTCCACATACCCTTTTTATGGCCAATTACTGGCATATAAGCCTTTAAAATGGGGATTTTTCAAGTTCGGGTCCCATAGACTTTAATAGGGTTCGCCGTTCAGGTCGGGACTTTTTTTGTGTTCGGATAGTTTGAGCGCAAACCAAACCGAACTCTACCAGTCAGTTACTTTGCCTAGGCTGATGATGTCATCGGTCTGCTGCAGGCAGGAAGCATTTCCTTAGCCCCCCCCCCCTGATCAAACTATACATTGTAACTTTGTAGAAGAAGGAGGAAGCATTTCCTCAGTCTCCCCTCCCCCAGTGATCAGACTGTACATTTTAACTTTGACATTGTTAACTAAAAGCAAGCTCAACCGCATGCTTTTACAGCCCCCTCGCCACCCGGGTGGTTGAGCCTTTAAACTGAAATTTCAATTGGGCTTTAGTTATTTTTATGAGTCCTCTTTGACTTTACTGCTGTCATGCAGCACGATTGGCTTCCTCAAGCCATGAATTATGAATGGCCCCTGACCACAGTGGGGCCCCCGGCGTGTGCCTCAGCCCACTAATGCTCCTAGAGAAGAGTTGGCCGGCTCCGGCGTCCGGCTTCTGCCACGTGCCGTGACTATAAGCCGCTTTGTCACGGAGCTTTCCATTACCCTTCGCTATCTATTGCTGTCATAAACAATTCAGCTGTAGAAGGGAAATGAATAAGAGCCATACAGCTTACTAATAATATTATTGATCTCGGCGAGGACGCGGGCTCAAAGTAATAGGCTTGTATTATTCAAGGGATTGTTTTATGTTCCTGGGAGTGTCAGCTGCTCGCAAAGGAAAAATATAGGCAACCCTCCCGCCATTAATCATTCCACCATTGATCTGACTAATGGTGGAAGGTCCTTCTTTTTTCTATGTCCCCTTGATTAATGAAGGATTGCTCACCGTGGTGCAAAAATATCACCCGGGCTGGACAGGTGAGTCTGGAGGATAAAATTGTCCGATTGGTGTTCTTGGAAGGGCAAAACCACTGCAGCCAAAATTCACAAGTTATTGGAGGACAAGTATGGACCATCAAATCATATTCAGGACCAATTGTATTCAAAAGAATAAAGATGTCCCGCTTAGGATCTCCCGGTGACCAATATGTCCTACTTAGGCTCTCCTGGTGGCCAATATGTCCTGCTTAGGAACTTCTGGTGACCAAAATGTCCTACTTAGGTTCTCGAGGTGACCAAGATGTCCTACTTAGGTTCTCGAGGTGACCAAGATGTCCTGCTTAGAAACTCTAAGTGACCAAGATGTCCTACTTAGGATCTCCTGGTGACCAAGATGTCAAGATGTCCTACTTAGGCTCTCTTAGTGACCAAGATGTCCTACTTAGGAACTCCTGGTGACCAAGATGTCCTACTTAGGAACTCCTGGTGACCAAGATGTCCTACTTAGGAACTCCTGGTGACCAAGATGTCCTACTTAGGAACTCCTGGTGACCAAGATGTCCTACTTAGGAACTCCTGGTGACCAAGATGTCCTGTTTAGGATCTACCAGGGACCAAGATGTCCTACTTAGGAACTCCTGGTGACGAAGATGTCCTACTTAGGAACTCCTGGTGACCAAGATGTCTTGCTTAGGATCTCCCAGTGACCAAGATGTCCTGCTTAGAAACTCTGAGTGACGAAGATGTCCTACTTAGGATCTCCCTGTGACCAAGATGTCAAGATGTCCTACTTAGGCTCTCTTAGTGACCAAGATGTCCTACTTAGGAACTCCTGGTAACCAACATGTTCAACTTAGGGACTCCCAGTGAGCAAAATGTTCTGCTTAGGAACTCCCGATGACCAAGATGTCCAACTTAGGTTCTCCTGGTGACCAAGATGTCCTGCTTAGGAACTCCCAGGGACCAAGATGTCCTGCTTAGGAACTCCCGATGACCAAGATGTCCAACTTAGGTTCTCCTGGTGACCAAGATGTCCTGCTTAGGAACTCCCAGGGACCAAGATGTCCTGCTTAGGAACTCCTGGAGACCAACATGTACTTCTTAGAAGCTCCCAGTGACCAAGATGTAGATGACATGATTGGATGATACAAGTCAAAAAAACTTCACCTTACACACTTAGCTCAGGAGAAAAATATCTTTGCAAAGTTGACAGTCTATTTGCCATTAGTAAATCGAGTACAGGAGATGATCAGAGACTGCAGACACAGTACAGGAGATGATTAGAGACTGCAGACACAGTACAGGAGATGATCAGAGACTGCAGACACAGTACAGGAGATGATTAGAGACTGCAGACACAGTACACGAGATGATCAGAGACTTCAGACACAGTACAGGAGATGATCAGAGACTTCAGACACAGTACAGGAGATGATCAGAGACTGCAGACACAGTACAGGAGATGATCAGAGACTGCAGACACAGTACACAAGATGATCAGAGACTGCAGACACAGTACAGGAGATGATCAGAGACTGCAGACACAGTACAGGAGATGATTAGAGACTGCAGACACAGTACACGAGATGATCAGAGACTGCAGACACAGTACAGGAGATGATCAGAGACTGCAGACACAGTACAGGAGATGATCAGAGACTGCAGACACAGTACAGGAGATGATCAGAGACTGCAGACACAGTACAGGAGATGATTAGAGACTGCAGACACAGTACAGGAGATGATCAGAGACTGCAGACACAGAACAGGAGATGATTAGAGACTGCAGACACAGTACAGGAGATGATCAGAGACTGCAGACACAGTACACAAGATGATCAGAGACTGCAGACACAGTACAGGAGATGATCAGAGACTGCAGACACAGTACAGGAGATGATTAGAGACTGCAGACACAGTACACGAGATGATCAGAGACTTCAGACACAGTACAGGAGATGATCAGAGACTTCAGACACAGTACAGGAGATGATCAGAGACTGCAGACACAGTACAGGAGATGATCAGAGACTGCAGACACAGTACACAAGATGATCAGAGACTGCAGACACAGTACAGGAGATGATCAGAGACTGCAGACACAGTACAGGAGATGATTAGAGACTGCAGACACAGTACACGAGATGATCAGAGACTGCAGACACAGTACAGGAGATGATCAGAGACTGCAGACACAGTACAGGAGATGATCAGAGACTGCAGACACAGTACAGGAGATGATCAGAGACTGCAGACACAGTACAGGAGATGATCAGAGACTGCAGACACAGTACAGGAGATGATCAGAGACTGCAGACACAGTACAGGAGATGATCAGAGACTGCAGACACAGTACATGAGATGATCAGAGACTGCAGACATAGTACAGGAGATGATTAGAGACTGCAGACACAGTACACAAGATGATCAGAGACTGCAGACACAGTACAGGAGATGATCAGAGACTGCAGACATAGTACAGGACATGGTCAGAGACTGCAGACACAGTACAGGAGATGATTAGAGACCGCAGACATAGTACAGGAGATGGTCATAGACTGCAGACATAGTACAGGAGATGGTCAGAGACTGCAGACACAGTACAGGACATGGTCAGAGACTGCAGACACAGTACAGGAGATGATCAGAGACTGCAGACATAGTACAGGAGATAATTAGAGACTGCAGACACAGTACACAAGATGATCAGAGGCTGCAGACACAGTACAGGAGATGATCAGAGACTGCAGACATAGTACAGGACATGGTCAGAGACTGCAGACACAGTACAGGAGATGATTAGAGACCGCAGACATAGTACAGGAGATGGTCATAGACTGCAGACATAGTACAGGAGATGGTCAGAGACTGCAGACACAGTACAGGACATGGTCAGAGACTGCAGACACAGTACAGGAGATGATCAGAGACTGCAGACATAGTACAGGACATGGTCAGAGACTGCAGACACAGTACAGGAGATGATCAGAGACTGCAGACACAGTACAGGAGATGATCAGAGACTGCAGACACAGTACAGGAGATGATCAGAGACTGCAGACACAGTACAAGAGATGATCAGAGACTGCAGACACAGTACAGGAGATGATCAGAGACTGCAGACACAGTACAAGAGATGATCAGAGACTGCAGACACAGTACAGGAGATGATCAGAGACTGCAGACACAGTACAGGAGATGATCAGAGACTGCAGACATAGTTCTGGATGGACACAAACAAGGAAAGAAGGAGGGAGGGGAGAACTCTGCCACTTTGGCGCCCCCACCTCCGCAGGCGCCTGGGTGCAAAGCACCCTGTGCACCCTGCCTAGGATCGGCCTTGGGTCACATTATCTTTAGCTGGATTGCCGGTAAGGACATTGTCCTTACAGCAGTGACTGTGCAGTAGTAGGCCCAGGCAGTGTGCGGCTCGGCATGGAAAGGGGCGGAAGGCCTCGAGAGACTGATAGGGGCTGTGCACTCGGGTCTACCCGGAGCCAGCGTGTGGCACCATCTATCATACGAAGCTGTCATGTTCAGCCAACAAGTGCTGATCTATTAGCGTCTCAGGAGCATCTTATTAAGCGGGAGCAATTGATGAAGATGGTTGGTGTGCCACTCAGCCCCTTCACATGTCAGCCTCCAAATCACTCCTGAGATGTAATTAACGAGCCACAGAGACCGTCTCTAATAGAGCATCCGACTCCAGAGAAACACGGGCCGCTACAATGTCGCCTGAGACATCACAGTGCACATGGAAGAGGGATCATTTACAGTAAATAGGCCTGGGGCTGAACAGGGCTGTTAATTAGCCGCATTGATCCCTGCAGTGAGGGCGCCAGTGTGTTTGTTACTACCCAGCAAAGTACTGCAAGGCTATCAGTAAACATTGCATGGCTGTGTGTCTGTGGTGTGTCAACAACCTTCTCCAATAGAGTTGGCCTACCGGTGCTTGATGAAACATTCTTCTACTGCAGTGGTCTCCAGACTGTGGCCCTGGGGCTGAATGTGGCCCCTTGCTTGCCTTTATCCGGCCCTTGGGGCACTATTGCATCCATAACGGAAACTAATGATGGGGCATTATTCCTCCAACAGACATTAATGATGGAACACTATTTCTCCCACAGACATCAATGATGGGACACTATTCCTACCACAGACACCAACAATGGGACACTATTCCTCCCACAGACACCAATGATGGGACACTATTCCTCCCACAGACACCAATGATGGGACACTAGTCCTCCCACAGACACCAACAATGGGACACTATTCTTCCCACAGACACCGATGATGGGGCACTATTCCTCCCACAGACACCAATGATGGGACACTATTCCTCCCACAGACACCAATGATGGGACACTAGTCCTCCCACAGACACCAACAATGGGACACTATTCCTCCCACAGACACCGACGATGGAACACTATTCCTCCCACAGACACCAATGATGGGACACTAGTCCTCCCACAGACACCAATGATGGGACACAATTCCTCCCACAGACACCAACAATGGGACACTATTCCTCCCACAGACACCAATGATGGGACACTATTCCTCCCACAGAAACCAATGATGGGTCACTATTCCTCCCACAGACACCAATGATGGGACACTATTCCTTCCACAGACACCAATGATGGGTCACTATTTCTCCAAATGACACCAATGATGGGTCAATATTTCTCCTACTGACACCAATGATGGGACACTATTCCTCCCACTGACACCAATGATTTCTCACTATTTCTCCCACAGACAACAATAATGGAGCACTATTCCTTGCACTAATATCAACAATGGGGCACTATTCCTCCCACTGACACCAACAATAGGGCACGATTCCTTCCCCTGGTACCAACAACAGGGCACTATTTTATCCACTGACACCAACAATGGGGCACAATTACTCCCACTAAAACCAAAGATGGGGCATTGTTTACTCACACTGGCCACAGTCCAGCCCTTCTAAAGTCTGAAGGACAAGAAATTGGCCCTTTGCTTAGAAAGTTTGGAGAACCCTGGTCTATGTGATATCGCGCACTTTTTTGCCCTGAAAATCAGGGCAAAATCGTGGGTGCGCGATATACGCCGATACCCGCTTTCCCGCGCCGAATTTTGAATACTGCGCCGACATATACCGAGCGCAGTACACTCGGGTATATTCGGCCAGTCTCAGCTTCTTCTGCGGTCACGTCCTGGACGTACAGGACGTGAGCGCGAAAGTTGCCGAGCCTGCCCGAGTGTACTGCGCTCAGTATATGCTGGCGCAGTATTCAAAACTCGGCGCGGGAAACGAGCGTGGAGGACGCGAGGACGCCGGACCCGCCGAAGAGGACACCGGACCCGCCAAAGAGGACACCGGACCCGCCGCAGAGGACACCGGACCCGCCGCAGAGGACACCGGACCCGCCGCAGAAGGACACCCGAAGCCGCAGAAGGACGCCAAACCCGACGAGGCCGCCGATGGACGCCGCGCAAGACACCAAAACTGTAAGTACAAAATAACTTTTTTTCCACAGGATTGGGGAGCACTTTGGGGGTGCGCGGTATACGCGGGAGCGCGTTATACCGCGATAAATACGGTAATTCAATTTCTAATTGACTGTTTGATGCTTCCTTGTGCACCGTGGGAGCCCCCCCCCCCCCCCCAAACCCTAAAAAACCTTGAGCTTGCTTCATATGGAAGGTCCGGTAGGTTTAATGAGCATCTCTCTTGCTGGTCGATCTGTGTGTATGCCATCGGTCCAAAACTCCCCATAGAAAGCTTCTTCGTCATGCAGTATGGTCGGGTGCCGAAGTCCAGGAGCTCGCCTCCGCTCCACCCACAAGTCAATAGACCTGGGCCACACACCAATGAAGTATGGAAGGTCCAGTAGGTTTAATGAGCATTTCTCTCGTTGTCTGCTAAGACTCCCCCATTGTATGCTGGGTTGTTGGCTTGTTGGGCAGAAAGTCAAGAATTTCAAGCAACTGCATTGTGGATGTGAACAGGTCTCTACTGAGCTTTTGCCTTCTTCATTAATGGCAACCACTTCCATATTTCCGGCTCTTTTAATGAGAATCTCTCTCATTGGCTGCCAAGACTGCCTCATTTCATGCTGGGTTGTTGGCTTGTTGGGCAGAAAGTCAAGAATCTTAAGCCAAACAACTGCATTGTGGATGTGAACAGGTCTCTACCGAGCTTTTGCCTTCTTCATTAATAGATTAGGATTAGGGAATATATTGGACTGCACATCAATGAAGTATTGAAGGTCCAGTAGGTTTAATGAGCATCATGTTGGCTGCTAAGACTCCCTCATTGCATGCTGACTTGTTGGCTTGTTGGGCAGAAAGTCAAGAATTTAACTGCACACTGCATTGTGGATGTGAACAGGTCTCTACCGAGCTTTTGCCTTCTTCATTAATGGCAACCATTAACCGACTCTTTTAATGGTCATCTCTCTCGTTGTCTGCTAAGACTCCCTCATTGCATGCTGGGTTGTTGGCTTGTTGGGCAGAAAGTCAAGAGTCAAGAATTTAAAGCAAAACAACTGCATTGTGGATGTGAACAGGTCTCTACCGAGCTTTTGCCTTCTTCATTAATGCATTAGGGAATATATTTGACTGCACACCAATGAAGTATGGAAGGCCCAGTAGGTTTAATGAGCATCATGTTGGCTGTAAGACTCCCTCATTGCATGCTGGTTTGTTGGTTTGTTGGGTAGAAAGTCAAGAATTTAAAGCAGAACAACTGCATTGTGGATGTGAACAGGTCTCTACCAAGCTTTTGCCTTCTTCATTAATGCATTAGGGAATATATTGGACTGCACACCAATGATGTATGGAAGGTCCAGTAGGTTTTATGAGCATCATGTTGGTAGCTAAGGCTCCCTCATTGCATGCTGGCTTGTTGGGCAGAAAGTCAAGAATTTAACTGCACACTGCATTGTGGATGTGAACAGGTCTTTACCAAGCTTTTGCCTTCTTGGCAACCACTTCCTTATTTCCGGCTCTTTTAATGATCCTCTAACTCATTGTCTGCTAAGACTCCCTCATTGCATGCTGGGTTGTTGGTTCGTTGGGCAGAAAGTCAAGAATTTTAAGCAAAACAACTGCATTGTGGATGTGAACAGGTTTCTACCAAGCTTTTGCCTTTTTCATTAATGGCAACCACTTCCTCATTTCCGGCTCTTTTAATGATCCTCTATCTCATTGTCTGCTAAGACTCCCTCGTTGTATGCTGGCTTGTTGGCTTGTTGGGCAGGAAGTCAAGCATTTAAAGCAAAACAACTGCATTGTGGATGTGAACAGGTTTCTACCAAGCTTTTGCCTTCTTCATTAATGGCAACCATTTATGGCTCTTTTAATGATCATCTCTCTCGTTGATACCAAGGAGATCAGTGCATAAAAAAAAATACATATAATGAGATTTTTATGAACACGGAACTTCATGTGTTTCTATTTGCATCTGGAGGCCGGCGGTAGATAAACCTGGAGATGATGCTACCGGCTGCCTCTGCCTACCTGGCCCAGCTTGTCGTACATTCCCGCAGAGTTTGACCTTTTGTCTGTTTACCGCGATGTGTTTGAGAACATTCATTTGTTGTTTGCTTTCGTTTGATAATTTATCCTTTTTTTTTTTTTTTTTTAAACATCTTCGGAATACAAAGAAGCGCGCTGATAACAATACCCAGATTTCCATCTGCGGTGGGTGGTGTTGTGTCGGTAGGCTGCCCACCGGGCGCTTTGTGCCGCCCGCCATCTCTGATGGATCGCAGTACGCCCAGGTAGGGTTAAACGCGCGCTTCTTTCTCTAATCTGGAAGACAAATCCTCATTAATATGGTAATTCTTGTTGTGCTTTTTTTCCCCCCTTCTTTCTAATTAGATATCATTTCTGCGGAATACATCAGGGATTAGGCAGCTGTCAGTTGGAAGGAGCATCAAAGGTGCCTCCATGTTTAACTGATTAACGGAGATATTGGCAAGGACGTTTCAGGGACCGGGCGCCGTTAGGAGTGGAGTCCAATTCTGTTTTCTTCTCGAAGTGCTGTCCGGCTAACGATGTGACCGGAGGGGGGGGGGGGGCGTAGGTGTTGTGACCAGCCCATAGAAATGTCTGAGGGTAGGTTCCCAAGGTGCTTCTGATTAGACCTTGTATGATGGTTATGGTGGAAGATAATTCATTAGGGCCGTCTAGGGTTGGGATTTTGACTCGATATTAAGGAGAGCGCCCCCCACAGTCCGAAGGGTCAATCGGTTCTATTATTTCCATGAAGACCATTGTGAACTAGACCACACTAGATCCCTACATCTGGACTTTTTTGTCTAAATGTTGGATGGAGGGTCACAGCTCCTTTAGGGGTACTTTAATTTTTGACCTGGCACAGCAGTTCTGTCCCTCCTACACTATATTGTCAAAAGTATTGGGACACAGATGCCTTTACACACATGTGAACTTTAATGGCCTCCCAGTCGTAGTCCATAGAGTTCAACATTAAGGTGGCCTTTGCAGCTATAACAGCTTCAACTCTTCTGGGAAGGCCGTCCAAAAGGTTTGGGAGTGTGTCTATGGGAATGTTTGACCATTCTTCCAAAAGCGTAATTGTGAGGTTAGGCACTGATGTTGGGCGAGAAGGCCTTCCCAGAAGAGTTGAAGCTGTTATAGCTGCAAAAGGGCGGTGCCAACTCGATATTGAACCCTACGGACTAAGACTGGGATTCCATTAAAGTTCACGTGCATGTAAAGGCAGGGGTCCCAATACTTTTGACAATAGTTTGGTAATATGTGTTTTTTCAGTTGTATTGAGCAGTGTCAGGTGCTATTGTTCTGTTGCATGGTGGTTTAGTCCCAATAAAACTGGTTTACTTATGTGGTAGCTCCCACTGCATTGCATTGGATTCAGTGGCGACTGGTGCTCAGTTCAGACCGCTCGGCCCGCACTACTTACCCCATCCAGGTCAAGGATGGCTTTGGCGGCTTCCTCACTGCTTCTCCTCGACGGCTTCCCGTGAGGCTTTGGCGGCTTCCTCACTGCTTCTCCTCGACGGCTTCCCGTCAGGCTTTGGCGACTTCCCCACTGCTTCTCCTCGGCTGTTTCCCGTGAGGCTTTGGCGACTTCCCCACTGCTTCTTTTTCTCGGCTGTTTCCCGTGAGGCTTTGGTGACTTCCCCACTGCTTCTTTTTCTCGGCTGTTTCCCGTGAGGCTTTGGTGACTTCCCCACTGCTTCTCCTCGGCTGTTTCCCGTGAGGCTTTGATGACTTCCCCACTGCTTCTTTTTCTCGGCTGTTTCCCGTGAGGCTTTGGTGACTTCCCCACTGCTTCTTTTTCTCGGCAGCTTCCCGTGAGGCTTTGGTGACTTCCCCACTGCTTCTCCTCGACGGCTTCCGTGAGGCTTTGGCGACTTCCCCACTGCTTCTCCTCCTTGGCGGCTTCCCGTGAGGCTTTGGTGACTTCCCCACTGCTTCTCCTACTGGCCAATCCGGTTGCTTCTCCTCCAGGCCAATCGGGTCTTAAGACCTGCTTTCTGCTTGTCCAGGAGGAGAAGCAGCTAGACAATAGAGAATATGAATTCGCTAATGTCACACAAGTGGGTGGGCCCAGGGCGCAGTACTCAGAGCCCTGAGCCCACCCATTTTAAAGCCAATTACAGCCTCTGGCTGTGATCAGGTGCTTCTAAAAAAACAAACCCCATAGAAATTCATGCGTCCGGTGCCCTGCATGGAGATTAGAGGCCGGGCACATGAAGATTAGGGGGGGTGGCGCCCCTGTAGATGATAATGGGATTCCTCTGGTCGTGGGTTGGCTGAAGAAAGAAAAGTCGCATTGATACGTATAAGCCCCATAGACACTAATGGGATTCCTTCTGTTGCGTGTTGCCTGGAGCATGACAAATCGCACAGGTGGCCCTTGGCGTCTCTGCAGTGGGTGGGGGAAGAACCAGGCAATCTGATCCTCACCTTCACTCCCTAGGCTTTTGGTCATGTGACCAGCAATGGAGGGAGCCTGGAGCGGCATTTTCCCCAGGAAACATGATCCAACCTCCTTTTTACTTTTTATTTCTTCGGCTCGCACGGTTGCATGTGAGCGGTTGACTCGGCTCGCAGCGTTCCTGGCAGCCCCCGGTCTCCGTTTGTAAAACCTTTTACGAATCGGCGGTGTGTCGGGGGGCTCAGGGGTTAAGGCTTTTCCGGCACGTTGTCCGTCTAAGTATAACTGCGCGCATCCATGTCTGAGACGCGTAATTGGAGGCGCTCAGTCTTGCAATCACCAGGCAGAGGTCCCAGGAGTCGGCGAGGACTCTGCGGCCCGTTATTAGGCTGATGGAAAGTCGCAGAGCAAAAAATAAAGCCGTGTTAACAATTTACCGAGAGGCCGCCGGAGTTACTGCTGGTAGGGAGCGGAATTATCTCTCCAGTCCGCCGAGGCCCCAACCCCCCACTCCCGCTCCACCGCCTGATAGGGAAGGAGCACCAATACCAGACCAGGAATAAAACAAAGACGACACAAACCACACACAACAAAGACGACACAAACCACACACAACAAAGATGACACAAACCACACACAACAAAAACGACACAAACCACACAACAAAGATGACACAAACCATACACAAGAAGAATGACACAACCCACACACAACAAAGATGACACAAACCACACAACAAAGATGACACAAACAACACACAACAAAGATGAAACAAACCATACACAACAAAGATGACACAAACCATACACAACAAGAATGACACAACCCACACACAACAAAGATGACACAAACCACGCACAACAAAGATGAAACAAACCACACACAACAAAGATGAAACAAACCATACACAACAAAGATGACACAAACCATACACAACAAAAATGACACAAACCACACACAACAAAGATGAAACAAACCATACACAACAAAGATGACACAAACCATACACAACAAGAATGACACAACCCACACACAACAAAGATGACACAAACCACGCACAACAAAGATGAAACAAACCACACACAACAAAGATGAAACAAACCATACACAACAAAGATGACACAAACCACACACAACAAAGATGAAACAAACCATACACAACAAAGATGACACAAACTATACACAACAAAGACGACACAAACCATACACAACAAAAATTACACACAACAAAGATAACACAAACCACACACAACAAAGATGACACAAACCACACACAACAAAGATGACACAAACCACACACAACAAAGACGACACAAACCACACACAACAAAGATGACACAAACCACACACAACAAAGATGACACAAACAACACACAACAAAGATGAAACAAACCACACACAACAAAGATGAAACAAACCACACACAACAAAGATGACACAAACCACACGCAACAAAGATGACACAAACCACACGCAACAAAGATGACACAAACCACACACAACAAAGATGACACAAACCATACACAACAAAGATGACACAAACCATACACAACAAGAATGACACAAACCATACACAACAAAAATTACACAAACCGCACACAACAAAGATGACACAAACCACACACAACAAAGATGACACAAACCACACACAACAAAACGACACAACCCACACACAACAAAGACAACACAAACCACACACAGACTGCTGTTTAGCCTCTGACGAAAACGATCGTCGGGTGCCAGCGAACATGGGGTCTGGGTCCCGCTGTGTCCAATTAAAGCGGAAACAGGTCGGCGGCAGCGTGCATTTGCGCCTCAGACCCGGAACTAAAGATGACGTACAGGCACGTGATTTCGCGCTGAAGTACATGTACGTGGGGCGGTCCAGAGGCCGTTAAATCTCAAAGCAGAGGCTGAGCATATTATGAGCAAATATGGCCGCCTCCACGTTTTCATATGAAGATAAATGAAGACATAAAAACTAAGATTTGTAAAACATTAACACACATTTTGTAACATTGTTAAATCATTTTACGTTTTTTAACATGGGTATTTAAAAAACCTCGAAAACAAACGCACATTCGCCTTAAAGGGACCACAGCCATCTCAGCGCCCGGCAACCTAGCGGACGGCTCTCCATGTAACGTCATAACCGGCTCGCCTCTCCCATCCTCCGGTGGCGTCCTCTTTTTTTTTTCTCGCGCCTCTCTCCAGCCCCTCCCACCCCAACGCCGCGTGAAGCCGCAAACAAAAAAAAAAAACCTGAGCCAAATTACCCTCCTTATTGAAAGTCATTTTATGAATAAAACAATTATTCAAGTAATTGAAAAAATGTGTTGTTAAATTAAATGCGGTGCTCGCTATTAAAATTTGAGTGCTTTCTGGCGCTGCCGGCGTGAGCCTGTAATTATACCGCCGCTCTCTCTCCCGCATTTATTGGTTTTTAATCTCTTTTCGCGGCGTCTCCCGGATGATATTTTACTGTACGGAATAATATTCCTCTCCCAGGGAAAAAGGCTCGGCTGCTTTTACTTTCCCCCATCCCGCTCGGCGCTTATTTGTTTTTTAATCCGGGTTTTATTTTCAGCTGCTGCTGTCGTTAACCGTTTTGGAGTCGGACGAGGCTGGGGGGAGGGGATCGCCGAGAAGAGGAGCGTCTCTGAGGGTTTGGAGGTGGCCCTTTAAGGGATGTTTTTCCCTAAAATAATTTGAATCAGAAGAGAAAATATCCAAAGAACATTCAATTCTAAAAAAAATAAAAAATACCCAGAGGACGTTCCATCAGAATAGAAATGACCCAGAGAACCTTTGATTCTAAAATAAAATACCCCAAGAACATTCAACCAGAATAGAAAAAAACCCCGAGAACATTCAACCAGAAGAGATAATACCCTGAGAACATTCAACCAGAATAGAAAATACTCAGAGAACATTCAATCAGAATAGAAAATACCCAGAGAACATTCAACCAGAAGAGATAATACCCTGAGAACATTCAACCAGAATAGAAAATACTCAGAGAACATTCAATCAGAATAGTAAATACCCAGAGAACATTCAACCAGAAGAGATAATACCCCAAGAGCATTCAATCAGAATAGAAAATACCCAAAAAACATTTGATTCTAAAATAAAATACCTCAGGAACATTCAATCAGAATAGAAAATACTCGGAGAACATTCAATCAGAATAGAAAATACTCAGAGAACATTCGATTCTAAAAGTAAATACCCCAAGAACATTCAACCAGAATAGAAAATACTCAGAGAACATTCAATCAGAATAGAAAATACTCAGAGAACATTCAATCAGAATAGAAAATACCCAGAGAACATTCAACCAGAAGAGATAATACCCGAGAACATTCAATCAGATTAGAAAATACCCAGAGAACATTCAACCAGAAGAGATAATACACCAAGAACATTCCATCAGAAGAGAAAATACACCGAGAACATTCCATCAGAATAGAAAATACCCCAAGAGCATTCTATCAGAATAGAAAATACCCCAAAAACATTTGATTCTAAAATAAAATACCTCAGGAACATTCAATCAGAATACAAAATACTCTGAGAACATTCGATTCTAAAAGAAAATACCGCAAGAACATTCAACCAGAATAAAAAATACTCAGAGAACATTTAATCAGAAGATATAATACCCCGAGAACATTCAATCAGAATAGTAAATACCCAGAGAACATTCAATCAGAATAGAAAATATCCAGAGAACATTCAATCAGAATAGAAAATATCCGGAGAACATTCGATTTAAAAACAAATACCCCAAAAACATTCCATCAGAAGAGAAAATACCACGAGAACATTCAACCAGAAGAGAAAATACCCCAAAAACATTTCATCAGAAAAGAAAATACCCTGAGAACATTAGATTCTAAAATAATTCACCCCGAGAACATTCCATCAGAATAGGAAATACCCCGAGGACATTCGATTCTAAAATAAAATACCCCAAGAACATTTAACCAGAAGAGAAAATACCCCGAGAACATTCAATGTCACGTGGAAATTGCGGTGAAAGGCCTGTGAGAAAAAAAATAAAAATCACTGGAAGCTCGTCACCCAGAAAGGTTGAGGAGCTTCTTTTGCGCAGAAACGCGTATAAACCCCCCCCCCCCCCCCAATGGCATTGCATTCCCACTATGCAAAATGTCCTTAGAGTTTGGTTTTTTTTAGATACAAAGTTGCATTTTTACCAAGATTGTTTCATTGCGTGACAACGCTCAGCGGAGTTCCTCTTCAGCCCGTGCCGTTCGTTCTCCATCTGTTTGTTTCTTTTTTCCACCTTCGCCGCAGCCGGTAGCCCGAGGATCAGATATCGTCTCCGAGCGCCGCGCAGTCATTATCCGGGAAAATTGAGATCATTAGGAGCACATTATAAGATTTCCGAATCTTAATAATTTCATTTACTTATGTAATTTGTTTATTTATCGCGCCTAATTATCCGCGGGATTGCTCCGGCGCCTATTTTGGGATCTTTTCAAATGCGTCCCCCCTTCCCCCGCACACTCCTATGGGGGGGGGGCTGGGAGGATAGACGCGGCTTATACAAATTGCGAGTGTTTAAAGGACAATTCCAATAATCGCTCGCTTACAGCCCATTATAATATTAAAAAACCTGTGCCGCGCCGCCTGCACGCCTCCAACTGCCGGGTACCAGCGCTTTTAATTCTCACTCCTGTGCCCAGCCGGGTTCCTTATAGCCGGGGCGATCTTGATCATGAAAATAAAAGGCATGGTTCCCACAATGAAGTGATTGGCAAATAACGGACAAATCACTGATATCGCCATTTTTTTTTTTTTTAATTCTCTTGAGATCTGTCACTTTAACAGCAAGTGATGGGAAATTCAAAAATGTTACCGTTGTCATGGTTGTCAGTGGTTAATTTGAAGGTTTCAATCAGAGAAAATGGGCCTCAAAGCAGACGGTATCTGCTTTTTTTTTTTTGCTAGCCCATGTTGCTCTGGAAATCCTTTTTCCCTCCAAACATAAAAATTCAAGAAACTTGCAGCTCTGCATGCAGCTCCTGAGTCACTTTGATGATGCATCCAAAAAAATCACACATTCGTTTTTAAACGTATCTTTCCCCTCCCCCACTTCCTGGTGTAGTGAGGCACTGGTGATGCAGCCAGGGCCCCCGAGAGGCAATTTTTATGTTTTTCACACATTAATAGTCAAATTTACATTGCAAAAGTAAGAATGCAGGGTGAAATTCGGGTGAATCTTAGGTGAAGGTTGGAAGCATTTTGGGTGAAATTGGTGTTCAATTTGGGCAAATGTTGGGAAAATTGTGGGTGATGGTTGGGTGACTCTTGGATGCAAGCTGGGTAATTTTGGATGACAATTGAGGGAATCTTGGGTGAATTGTGGGAGAAGGTTGGGTGGATTTTGAATGAAAATTGTGTGAATCTTGGATGGAAGTTTGTTCAATCTTGTGTGCTCCTTTTTTGTTTGTTGAATTCAGGTGAATCATAAGTGAAGGTTGGGTGAACGTTGGGTGGATTTTGGATGACAATTGGGTGAATCATGAGTGAAGGTTGGATGAAGGGTGGATGACTTTTGGGTGAGGGATGGATGACTCTTGGGTAAGGGATGGATGATTCTTGAGTGAAGGGTGGATGACTCTTGGGTGAGGGATGGATGATTCTTGAGTGAAGTGTGGATGACTCTTGGGTGAAGGGTGAATGACTCTAGGGTGAAGTGTGGATGACTCTTGGGTGAGGGATGGATGACTCTTGGGTGAAGGGTGGATGACCCTTGGGTGAAGGATGGATGACCCTTGGGTGAAGGGTGCATGACTCTTGGGTGAAGGGTGGATGACCCTTGGGTGAAGGGTGGATGACTCTTGGGTGAAGGGTGGATGACTCTTGGGTGAAGTGTGGATGACTCTTGGGTGAAGTGTGGATGACTCTTGGGTGAGGGATGGATGACTCTTGGGTGAAGGGTGGATGACCCTTGGGTGAAGGATGGATGACCCTTGGGTGAAGGGTGGATGACTCTTGGGTGAAGTGTGGATGACTCTTGGGTGAAGGGTGGATGACTCTTGGGTGAAGTGTGGATGACTCTTGGGTGAAGTGTGGATGACTCTAGGGTGAAGTGTGGATGACTTTTGGGTGAAGGGTGAATGACTCTTGGGTGAAGGGTGGATGACTCTTGGGTGAAGGGTAGATGACTCTTGGGTGAGGGATGGATGACTCTTGGGTGAGGGATGGATGACTCTTGGGTGAAGGGTGGATGACTCTTGGGTGAAGGGTGGATGACTCTTGGGTGAGGGATGGATGACTCTTGGGTGAAGGGTGGATGACCCTTGGGTGAAGGGTGGATGACCCTTGGGTGAAGGGTGGATGACTCTTGGGTGAAGGGTGGATGACTCTTGGGTGAAGGGTGGATGACTCTTGGGTGAAGTGTGGATGACTCTTGGGTGAAGTGTGGATGACTCTTGGGTGAAGGGTGGATGACTCTTGGGTGAAGGGTGGATGACTCTTGGGTGAAGTGTGGATGACTTTTGGGTGAAGGGTGAATGACTCTTGGGTGAAGGGTGGATGACTCTTGGGTGAAGGGTAGATGACTCTTGGGTGAGGGATGGATGACTCTTGGGTGAGGGATGGATGACTCTTGGGTGAAGGGTGGATGACTCTTGGGTGAAGGGTGGGGGACTCTTGGGTGAAGGGTGGATGACCCTTGGGTGAAGGGTGGATGACCCTTGGGTGAAGGGTGGATGACCCTTGGGTGAAGGGTAGATGACTCTTGGGTGAAGGGTAGATGACTCTTGGGTGAAGGGTGGATGACTCTAGGGTGAAGGGTGGATGTCTCTAGGGTGAAGGGTGGATGACTCTTGGGTGAAGGGTGGATGACTCTTGGGTGAAGGGTGGATGACTCTTGGGTGAAGGGTGGATGACTCTTGGGTGAAGGGTGGATGACTCTTGGGTGAAGTGTGGATGACTCTTGGGTGAAGGGTGGATGACTCTTGGGTGAAGGGTGGATGACTCTTGGGTGAAGGGTGGATGACTCTAGGGTGAAGGGTGGATGACTCTTGGGTGAGGGATGGATGACTCTCTTGGGTGAAGGGTGGATGACTCTTGGGTGAAGGGTGGATGACTCTTGGGTGAAGGGTGGATGACTCTTGGGTGAGGGATGGATGACTCTTGGGTGAAGGGTGGATGACCCTTGGGTGAAGGGTGGATGACCCTTGGGTGAAGGGTGGATGACTCTTGGGTGAAGGGTGGATGACTCTTGGGTGAAGTGTGGATGACTCTTGGGTGAAGTGTGGATGACTCTTGGGTGAAGTGTGGATGACTCTTGGGTGAAGGGTGGATGACTCTTGGGTGAAGGGTGGATGACTCTTGGGTGAAGGTTGGATGACCCTTGGGTGAAGGGTGGATGACCCTTGGGTGAAGGTTGGATGACGCTTGGGTGAAGGTTGGATGACTCTTGGGTGAAGGGTGGATGACTCTTGGGTGAAGGGTGGATGACTCTAGGGTGAAGGGTGGATGACTCTTGGGTGAGGGATGGATGACTCTCTTGGGTGAAGGGTGGATGACTCTTGGGTGAAGGGTGGATGACTCTTGGGTGAAGGGTGGATGACTCTTGGGTGAGGGATGGATGACTCTTGGGTGAAGGGTGGATGACCCTTGGGTGAAGGGTGGATGACTCTTGGGTGAAGGGTGGATGACTCTTGGGTGAAGTGTGGATGACTCTTGGGTGAAGGGTGGATGACTCTTGGGTGAAGGGTGGATGACTCTTGGGTGAAGGGTGGATGACTCTTGGGTGAAGGTTGGATGACCCTTGGGTGAAGGGTGGATGACCCTTGGGTGAAGGTTGGATGACGCTTGGGTGAAGGTTGGATGATCTTTGGGTGAAGGGTGGATGACTCTTGGGTGAAGGGTGGATGACTCTTGGGTGAAGGGTGGATGACTCTTGGGTGAAGGTTGGATGACCCTTGGGTGAAGGGTGGATGACTCTTGGGTGAAGGGTGGATGACTCTTGGGTGAAGGGTGGATGACTCTTGGGTGAAGGGTGGATGACTCTTGGGTGAAGGGTGGATGACCCTTGGGTGAAGGTTGGATGATCCTTGGGTGAAGGTTGGATGATCCTTGGGTGAAGGGTGGATGACTCTTGGGTGAAGGGTGGATGACTCTTGGGTGAAGGGTGGATGACTCTTGGGTGAAGGGTGGATGACTCTTGGGTGAAGGGTGGATGACCCTTGGGTGAAGGTTGGATGATCCTTGGGTGAAGGTTGGATGATCCTTGGGTGAAGGGTGGATAACTCTTGGGTGAAGTGTGGATGACTCTTGGGTGAAGGGTGGATGACTCTTGGGTGAAGGGTGGATGACTCTTGGGTTAAGGGTGGATGACCCTTGGGTGAAGGTTGGATGATCCTTGGGTGAAGGTTGGATGATCCTTGGGTGAAGGTTGGATGATCCTTGGGTGAAGGGTGGATGATCCTTGGGTGAAGGGTGGATGACTCTTGGGTGAAGGGTGGATGACTCTTGGGTGAGGGATGGATGACTCTAGGGTGAAGGGTGGATGACGCTTGGGTGAAGGGTGGATGACTCTTGGGTGAAGGGTGGATGACTCTTGGGTGAGGGATGGATGACTCTTGGGTGAAGGGTGGATGACTCTTGGGTGAGGGATGGATGACTCTTGGGTGAAGGGTGGATGACTCTTGGGTGAAGGGTGGATGACTCTTGGGTGAGGGATGGATGACTCTTGGGTGAAGGGTGGATGACTCTTGGGTGAAGGGTGGATGACTCTTGGGTGAGGGATGGATGACTCTTGGGTGAAGGGTGGATGACTCTTGGGTGAGGGATGGATGACTCTTGGGTGAGGGATGGATGACTCTTGGGTGAGGGATGGATGACTCTTGGGTGAGGGATGGATGACTCTTGGGTGAAGGGTGGGGGACTCTTGTATGCAAGTTGGGTAATTTTGGATGACAATTGTGTGAGTCTTGGGGGACTCTTGGGTGAAAGTACTGTGCATTTTGGATGAAAATGGTGTGAATCATGGGTAAAAGTTGGGTGAATTGTGGGTGAAAGTTGGGTGGATTTTGGATGACAATTGGGATAATCGTGGGTGAAGATTGGGTGACTCTTGGATGCAAGTTTGGGTGACAATTGTGTGAAGTTTGGGTGAATTGTGGGTGAAGGTTGGGTGACTCTGGTGAAAGTTGGGTGAAAACTCAGGTAAATAGAACCTCTCTGAGACTCATCTTTCCAGTAGAGTCTGTCTGCCATTTGTACAGTGAGAATTGCATTGTGTGCACAGCCGGTTTGTGGCTGTGGTGGGCGTGGCCTCGTGGCTCCTGCAGTCCTTCAGTAACATTCGCTCTTCTCTGGAAGGTCCTTCAGTAACATTCGCTCTTCTCTGGAAGGTCCTTCAGTAACATTCGCTCTTCTCTGGAAGGTCCTTCAGTAACGTTCGCTCTTCTCTGGAAGGTCCTTCAGTAACATTCGCTCTTCTCTGGAAGGTCCTTCAGTAACGTTCGCTCTTCTCTGGAAGGTCCTTCAGTAACGTTCGCTCTTCTCTGGAAGGTCCTTCAGTAACATTCGCTCTTCTCTGGAAGGTCCTTCAGTAAAGTTCGCTCTTCTCTGGAAGGTCCTTCAGTAACATTCGCTCTTCTCTGGAAGGTCCTTCAGTAACATTCGCTCTTCTCTGGAAGGTCCTTCAGTAACGTTCGCTCTTCTCTGGAAGGTCCTTCAGTAACATTCGCTCTTCTCTGGAAGCTCCTTCAGTAACGTTCGCTCTTCTCTGGAAGGTCCTTCAGTAACATTCGCTCTTCTCTGGAAGGTCCTTCAGTAACATTCGCTCTTCTCTGGAAGGTCCTTCAGTAACGTTCGCTCTTCTCTGGAAGGTCCTTCAGTAACATTCGCTCTTCTCTGGAAGGTCCTTCAGTAACGTTCGCTCTTCTCTGGAAGGTCCTTCAGTAACGTTCGCTCTTCTCTGGAAGGTCCTTCAGTAACGTTCGCTCTTCTCTGGAAGGTCCTTCAGTAACGTTCGCTCTTCTCTGGAAGGTCCTTCAGTAACATTCGCTCTTCTCTGGAAGGTCCTTCAGTAACGTTCGCTCTTCTCTGGAAGGTCCTTCAGTAACGTTCGCTCTTCTCTGGAAGGTCCTTCAGTAACATTCGCTCTTCTCTGGAAGGTCCTTCAGTAACATTCGCTCTTCTCTGGAAGGTCCTTCAGTAACGTTCGCTCTTCTCTGGAAGGTCCTTCAGTAACGTTCGCTCTTCTCTGGAAGGTCCTTCAGTAACGTTCGCTCTTCTCTGGAAGGTCCTTCAGTAACATTCGCTCTTCTCTGGAAGGTCCTTCGGATCTCAGCAGACGCGGGGGCCTCCATGAGTTTCCAGGTCACGGATTGCGATCTGCCGGTGTGTATTGTATGCATCACGACTCACGTGAAATCCCCAGACAGACGCTGAACAGGTCGGGGATGTAGGATCGGATCGGATCGGATCGGATCGGATGTTATGTATTCCCACTGGCAGGAGTGGAGGGGGAGGGGGGGAGGGGGGGACGTTCTGCTTCCACCTCCATCCCTCGGAGATTATAAACACAATTCACATTTTAAGCAAAATTCGAATTTCCACCTAAACGCACTTAAAGCGGAACTCCGGGCAACAGCCAAACACGGATCACATACACAGAAGAGGTTTGTATTTCTGTCCATCCTGTCCTCAGATTCACACAGCTCTGCCGTACAGAGCAACCCTGTCTAACTGCCAGCCTTGCAATGCCTCATGGGGAAATGTAGTTCCACAACAGCTGAAGGGCTACTGGTTGCCGACCCCAGGTGGTCCTAGACCCGCCCCCCAGCCTGTGACTGGACGATGTAAAGAAAAGGGGCAATGCGATGAGCTCTTCTCTCTGTCACTCTGCTCTGTCCTCCTATCCGCATGCTGCTTGCACTGCGGCACAACCAAATTGCCATTCTAATGACCATCATCATTCAACTTACTTCCTCTGAGCCCAGGTATTTCCGGACCCACCACAGCCTGTGACTGGACAGTGAAAGGAGAAGTGGAACAGTGATTAGTTCACCTTTCCATCGCTCTGCTGTCTCCTCCTATCAGCATGCTCCTTGTCAGCCTGTGTACAAGCAGCACACTTGGTTGGCCAGCCTGGGCCAACTTCCTCTGAGCCCAGGTCATCTTGGACCAGGTCATCAATCGGTGATGCCAATCAGTGCAGCTTATTGTGCCCATTAGTTCTGTCTATTAGTGCCAATCAGTGCCCATCAGTTCTACCTATTTGTGCCAATCAGTGCTGCCAATCAATGCCCATTAGTACAACGTATTAGTGCCGATCAGTTCTGCCTATCAGTGTGGCTTATCAGTGCCCATCAGTTCTACCTATTTGTGCCAATCAGTTCTGCCTATTAGTGCCAATCAGTGCCTGTCAATTCTATCTATTTGTGCCAAGCAGTGCCCATCAGTTCTGCCTATTAATGCCAATCAGTGCTGCCAATCAGTGCCCATCAGTTCTGCCTATTAATGCCAATCCGTAGTGCCAATCAGTGCCCATCAATTCTACCTATCAGTGCCAATCAGTGCAACTTATCAGTGCCCATCAGTTCTGCCTATCAGTGCGGCTTATTAGTGCCCATCAGTGTGGCTTATCAGTGCTCATCAGTTCTACTAATTTGTGCCAATCAGTGCTCATCAGTTTTGCCTATTTGTGCCAATCAGTTCTGCCTATTAGTGCCGATCAGTGCCCATCAGTTCTGCCTATTTGTGCCAATCAGTGCCCATCAGTTCTGCCTATCAGTGCGGCTTATTAGTGCCCATCAGTTCTACCTATTTGTGCCAATCAGTGCCCATCGGTTCTGTCTATCAGTGTGGCTTATTAGTGACCATTAGTGTGGCTTATCAGTGCCCATCAGTTCTGCCTATCAGTGTGGCTTATTAGTGCCCATCAGTGCTCTTCAGTTCTACCTATTTGTGCCAATCAGTGCTGCCAATCAGTGCCCATCAGTTCTGCCTATTTGTGCCAAACAGTGCCCATCAGTTCTACCTATTTGTGCCAAACAGTGCCCATCAGTTCTACCTATTTGTGCCAATCAGTGCCCATCAGTGCTTTGGACACAACTGATCACAGACCGGGATAGGCTGTGTGTGGGGGGGAGGGGCGGGTGTGTCGTTCTCGGAGGGCGTCAGCAATTGCAAAGCTTGTCGCTCAGAAAGGACCGTGCGCTTCCTTTGGGGTGCGACAGCGCCCTGCGATTTGCTGCACAATGTACAATTCGACAATTGCGGCAAAAGGTTGCCGCTAGAAGCCATGTCCCCGTGTTTTTTGTGCGATTTGGAAACGTGGGTCGGAAACGCGGCGATTCCGCCCCCGATCAGCTGTGAGTGGAGAATAAAGCGATTCAATAATAAATAAAGCTTCCGGAAGTGCGGATAATCATTTGCGGTGTAAAGCGTCTCCTTTCTGGCGCATTAATGCGTCAAAGTGCGTTGCGTGGCGTTGGGGCGACACTTTGCTATTATTAATGGGCTGCGGGTTTAAAAAAAACGCACGACGTAACAACGCAGCGCGCCGCAATGCACGGGCGCAGCAGGTTCCACTGGAGGGCCATTCACATTGAACGATGCCGCATCGCGCCGCACGCGCAGAGTAGTGTGTGTGTCACCACCACACGCCGTGGCAGCGCACACGGGCCCCCCGATACAGGCGGCGAGGAGAGGCGGGTCTTTTCCTCGTTTTCTGGAAGGTTGCGCGTCGTTTTCTCGCTCTGACAAGACGGCGGGCTCCCAATAGTTGGCGGTATTTTTAGTCGGCCTCCTCTGGGATCGGCGGGGGCCGCTTCTCGCTTCTGCTGACGTCTCTGCCTTTCACCTGCTGGGAGCTGACACAGGACTCGCCGGCAAAAAGAGACGAGCGCTGCAAGCTGGCCGAGAAAAAAAAAAAAGCAACCTGAGCGGAAGGAACGCGAAATTAATGTTAAAGAAAAAAAACCGCTTCCTCGGCGCGATCCGGCGTTCTGCGAGTTCAACAAGAAAAAAAATCCCTCCCGAGGACGGGCGCGCTCGCCGCTACGCTCTGTTCAGACAGGTTCTCCTTTGTTCCTGCCTGGGGGACTCGCACGCCGACCCGTGCCTCTGAAGAAGTCCGATGAAACGCGTCAGTGATGCGGCACGCTCGCTATGCTTTTTTACTTTGATACATCGTCCGTTTTTTTAACACGCTATAGCCGAGCGGGGTGAAAATACCGCACAAATGCATCATTGCGAAAGGGCCCCTTTGACACTGGTGCGTTTTTGACGCGTTTTCTCGGTAAAAATAGCGCTATTGAAATTAATTAAAAACGCTGTAAAAACGCGGTGTTTTGCCGCGATTTGAATCGCGGCAAAACACCGCGATTTTACCGCGTTTTTACCGCGTTTTATTCATATCAATGGAGAGGGGCGTTTTAATAGCGCTTTTTTTACCGCGAAAACGCAGGAAAAATGCACCAGTGTGAAAAGGGCCCTTAGGCCCCGTTCACACGGACGTATTTAACCCCCTCCCCCGCCTATCATATCGTATAGAGTGGAACCTCGGATTACGAGGAATAATCGCTTCCAGGAGAACGCTCGTAATCCAAAGCACTTGCATATCAAAGCGAGTTTCCCCATAGAAGTCAATGGAAACGAAAATAATGTGTTCCGCATTGACTTCTATGACATGCAATACCGCATGTGGCCAGAGGGAGGGGGGGGCGACAGAGAGCCTCAGTAATAATCGGGGACAGCTCGGAAATCCTCAGAAACACCCAGGAACGGAGTACCGTGGAACCTCGGATTACGAGCATAATCCCTTCCAGGAGAACGCTTGTAATACAAAGTACTCGCATATCAAAGCGAGTTTTCCCATAGAAGTCAATGGAAACGAAAATAATTTGTTCCGCATTGACTTCAACGGCTTGCAATACCGCATGTGGCCAGAGGTGGGGAGGCGCCGACGGAGAGCCTCAGAAATATTCGGAAAGGCTCGGAGACAACTCGGCTGAAAACCTCGGAAGGGCTTGGGAGCGGAGTATTTCCTGAACAGCTCCGGCGCCCCCCCCCCGCACCTCAGGCCAAATGCGGTACTGCACACCGCAAAATTGGCGTCCTTTTTTCCCCACAAGTAGAGCTTTCTTTTGGTGGTATTTGATCACCTCTGCGGTTTTAATTTTTTGCGCTATAAACAAAAATAGAGCGACAATGTTGAAAAAAAATGCAATATTTTTTACTTTTTGCCATAATAAATATCCCCCCAAAAATATATAAAAAAACTTTTTTTCCCTCAGTTTAGGCCGATACGTATTCTTCTACATATTTATGGTAAAAAAATAAATAAAAAAAAATGGCAATAAGCGTTTATCGATCGATTTGCGCAAAAGTTATAGCGTCTACAAAATAGGGGATCGTTTTATGGCATTTTTATTAATAATTGTTTTTTTTTTTTTTTACTAGTAATGGCGGCGATCAGCGATTTTTATCGTGACTGCGACATTATGGCGGACACATAGGACACTTTTGACGCTATTTTGGGACCGTTGTCATTTTTGCAGCGATCAGTGCTATAAAAATGCACCGAGCGCTGCGAAAATGACACTGGCAGTGAGGGGGTTTAACCTGTAGGGAGGCGCTGAAGGTGTTAAGTGTGTCCTAGGGAGTGATTCTAACTCTTAGGGGGCGTGGCTTGCCATGACACGTCACCGATCGCTGCTCCCGATGAGACATGTCACTAGGAAGGACAGGGAGATGTTGTGCTGTACAGTGACATCTCCCGCTTTTGAGCTCCGCGAGTCCGCGGGTTCGCGCGGGCACGGTCATGCAGCTCGCGGGATGGTCGCGGGCGCGCCACCGGCGGCCAGCTCGCCGACCACATGGCGGAAAATTAAAGGGGACGTATGCCTGCCCGTGCCATTCTGTCGCCGTAAAAGGTTCGCGCGGCGGTCGGCAAGTGGTGAAGGGGGGCGTGGCAGGGGGTGTGTCCTATGCCCACATACTTTTTTCTAAGGCTCCATGCACGCCGGACGCTAAATTAATGTTATAAAACCGCCAGCGAGTCTTTCAACGTTTTTTTTTAATGTTTTTGCAATAGCGTTTTTTAGCTTTTTTTTTTTCAATGAAGCAAAAACGTAAAAAAAAGCTGGTAACCCGCGTTTTTGAGCGTTTATAGATGTTTATGAGCGTTTGGCGGTTTTTTTTTTTGTGGTCAGAAAAACGACTTCTGAACGGGATTTTCGGACGTTCGGATACAGCCCATGAACTCCACTGCTGATAAATGTCCAAAAACGTATTGTGCCTGTATAGTGTGGAGGGGGGAGGGGGAGGGGCACTCAGGTAGACCTGGGGATGGATAATGAACACCTGAGCTGCACCTGTGTGGAGGAGGAGGAAACGCCGGACTTCCTGTATGAGGGAGGAGAGGATGGAGAGCGGAGGGTCTGATATGATACAACCAGCCGGGGACGATTATCCACCGCCGCGACCTTCCGCAATGCCGGTCCAGGAGATCCGGTGAGTGGCCGATGGCTTTTCTATGGTGCGACTTTCTGATTGGAAGGAAGCCGCCATGACTGATAACTTTCTAATGTTACCACATATGTGACGTGTGGGCGTTGCCTTGTTGCTGCCCACCTAGGAACGCCCACCCATCGAGGCATTTTGATATTTGCATAACTCCTCCCACTGCTTGCGTCAGGGGGGGCTCTTGGGAGGAGGACTGAATCTGGGGGTGTTGTCAGGGCGCTATGTACAGCGCCCTTCCACCGACCATGATCTGCCTGCATTGCATAGAGAATCTAATCGCTGGTTCGCACTTTGGCGTTAAAAAAAAAAAGCGTCGGAAAAGCTCACGAAAAAATGCTTCCGTTAAAATCAATTAATGATGTCACACTGCGGCGGAGCGCTGGCACGCAGCATCTTTGGAGAGCTAAAAAAAAAAAAAAAAAAAAATGCCTAAGAAACGCCCCTAACGCCCCTCTCCATCGTTTTTGGAGCCGTTTTTTGAGTCGCGTGTCCCTTCAAAAAAAAAAAAAAACACCGCAAACCAGTGGCGGCCCATCTATACGGGACGTAGGGGCGCCTAATCTACATGCTGGGAGCTGGTTGCATGGATGTTTTTTATTTTTTTTTATTTTTTTATTGTTTTTTTTTTTTCGTTATTATTATTTATATTATAATAAAAATATATATATATATATATATATATATATATATATATATATATATATATATATATATATATATATATATATATAATAATGATAACAACTTTAAAAAATTATAATAAATAACTTAAAAAAAAAACAACGTTTAAAATATATATATATATTTTTTAAACGTTTTTTTTTTTTTTTAAAGTTATTTATTATAATTTTTTAAAGTTGTTATCATTATTATTATTTTATATCTATTTATTTTTATATATATATATATATATATATATATATATATATATATATATATATATATATATATATAATTATAGTGGGGTTTTTTAAGTTGTTTATTACTATTATATATATATATATATATATATATATATATATATATATATATATATATATATATATATATTAAAGTTTTTGTTGTTGTGTTTTTTTATATATATATTATTATTGTGTTCCTTCATCCAGAGTGGGGGTGGCACTCTAATACAGGAGGGCACCAGATCAGGGGCGGACTGAACTCATGGGGCCCCCCGGGCAATAGGAGATTTCAGGGCCCCCGGGCAATGGGAGGTTTCGGAACCCCCCCGGGCAATAGGAGATTATGGGGCCCCCAGGCAACAGATTATGGAGGCACACACACTGAAAAGATACTGGAGAGGCAGGGAGATGGCATGGGGAACTTTAGGCAGTGGCCGAGTGCCCGAATGATCAGTCCGCCCCTGCATCAGGTGAAATCAGAGGGGGGGGGGGGGGGGGGGGATCCTAAAAAAAAAGAAAACGAATGCAGCCGCCATATCCAACGATTGACAACCTGCATTAGAGGAGATTTGTGGTTTTGCGTTGTGAAGACGGCACATTTCGCTTGCGTAATTAATTAAGTATTTTTTATTTTTTTGCTCCAATCACCAACTGGTAGAAGCGGTGATCGTAGGCCAGCTCTCCTTTGAATGTTGGGGGGGGGGGGTGCTTTTCTGAGTAATCGTTAGGTCCTGTCCTCCATAATTAACGTCGAACGTTATGTGGAATTGGTGGCGGGATCGGAGGTGAGATGGAGGTTAAGCTGTAAATAGCGGCATGAATCCATATAATGGCCTCTCCAGACGGCGGTGAGCGCCGGGAGAGGAACAATAGACCCCTGTGAGGTTAAGTAACAAACCGGTAAAATTACCTATTTTTCCGGAGAACGGAGCGCTGGAAGGTTCGGCTCGATGACGACTGGATGGCAATTCAGGGAGCTGGAAGCGGATTTTAAGCTGAAGGTCTGAGCCGGCCGCGCTCTTGTCAGGCATTTGAACTTTTCATTCCATTTTTGTTGAAACCCATAAAGCAGTCAAAGATGGAAAAATTTGCCGTAATTTGTCCCCCCCACTTATTTCCATTCCGGCTGGATTGGGGCTGTCAAGGTGCGCCACAATTTCGACTTGACAACAGACCAAATTCCTCTATAACTCTGCCCCAGGGGCCAATTCCCTGAGCACCGGGGTCTCCTCCGGCAGGATTGGACCCAAGAAGTCTACCTTCCCCGCACAGGGGGTCTCCTCCGGCAGGATTGGACTAAGGAAGTCTACTTTCCCTGCACAGGGGTCTCTTCCGGCAGGATTGGGCCCAGGAAGTCTACCTTCTCTAAACAGGGGTCTCCTCCGGTAGGATTTGACCCAATAAGTCTACCTTTCCTGCACAGGGGTCTCCTCCGGTAGGATTGGACCCAAGAAGTCTACCTTCCATGCACAGGGGTCTCCTCAGACTTCCTGGGTCCAATCATGGCGGAGTTAGATTTCTTGGGAAGTTAGACTTCTTGGGTCAAATCCTGCCGAACTTCCCTGCACCCAAGTCTAACCAGGGGTCTCCTCCAACAGGATTTGACCCAAGAAGTCTACCTTCCCTGCACAGGGGTCTCCTCCAACAGGATTTGACCCAAGAAGTCTACCTTTCCTGCACAGGGGTCTCCTCAGTCTTCCTGGGTCCAATCATGGCGGAGGAGACCCCTGTGCAGGGAAGTTAGATTTCTTGGGTCAAATCCTGCCAAACTTCCCTGCACAGGGGTCTCCCCTGGTTGGATTGGACACAGGTAGTCTACTATCCCTGCAAAGGGGTGTCCTCCAGCAGGGCCGGGCCCAGGAATTCTACCCCAGGGGATGAACCCCCCCTATACTCAAGCAGGACAGAGCCCTTCCCCTCTCACCTGCACAGGTGTCTCCTCCAGCAGGATTGGACCCAAGATGTCTACCTTCCCTGCACAGGGCTCTCCTCCAACAGGGTTGGACCCAAGAAGTCTACCTTCCCTGCACAGGGCTCTCCTCCGGCAGGATTGGACACAGGGGCCCAGATTCAGAACGCAATTACGCCTGTCTAACTGGTGTTAGACAGGAGTAATTTCAAATTTCGCGCGCCGTATCACTAGTTTGAATCCTCAAACCATGATACGGCGGCTTCGGGCTTCGATCCGAGAGGCTTACGTCTTCGTAAGCCTTCGGATCTACGCTGCGATATATTTGCGGCCGCTGGGAGGAGTTTGTGTCGTTTTCATGCGTCGGGATATGCAAATGTGTTTTTACGGCGATCCACGAAGATACGAGTGGTCTTCGCAATCGCTTTCGTCTATTTTTTTTACGTACTGTTAGACCAGCTTTTTGTCTAACGGTACGTAGCCAATGTTAAGTATGGCCGTCGTTCACGCGTCGTTTTTTTTTTTTTGACGTAACTCGTCCGGGACTAGGATTGTCCGTAAACGACGCTACTCAAACAACGAATGACGTTACGATGTGTCTTCGCGCAATGCACGGCGGGAATTTGCGAACGGAGCATGCGCAGTTCGATCGCCACGGGAACGCGCCTATTTTAAATGCTTCACGCCCCCTACTCGCGCAGATGGATTGCGACAGGAGAAATACACTACGCCGCCGTCGTTTACTGGACAAAATCTACCTGGATTCCACGTAGAGCCAGGTAAAATACGGCAGCGTAGTGTATTTCTGATACTCTACGAGAATCTAATTCTCTGTGAATCTGGGCCAGGATGTCTACCCTGCACAGGGGCCTTCTCCGGCAGGATTGGACCCAGGAAATCTACCGCTTGGACCGATTAGGATCTCCCAGTGACCAAGATGTCCTGCTTAGGAACTTCTGGTGACCAAGATGTCCTACTTAGGCTCTCTCAGTGACCAATAGGGATGAGCTGAACTATGGCTCTCCGTTTTTTGCGCGCTGTGATTAACCAAGCATGTTAAACGGGTCGTTCGCGCCAAATTCGAGTTACGTTTCACAGACCATGATTCAGTGCGGCATCGCTAGCTGATGATTGGCCAAGCATGCACTATGGTGCATGCTTGGCCAATCATCAGCGAGCGATGCCGCACTGAATCATGGTCTGTGAAACGTAACTCGAATTTGGCGCGAACGACCCGTTTTTGTTCGTATTTCGGTGAACGATCGAACAAACGATGTTCGAATCAAACATGAGTTTGACTCGAATACGAAGCTCATCCCTACTGTGTAGTAGTGGTGAAGCAGGTTCAGGGGGGGCGCACGAGGAAAAGGAGGGCCGCCTAAACCGCAGACAGCTGCTGAACAGCTGGGATCCCAGATACCCACTTGAAGTTTTGGCAGGCGATGAGAGGCGCATGGTCCTATTTATAAATCAGGGGCGCTGCCGGTGCTGGGTAGCGCTCTGCGGGACCGCAGCTGTTTGTCAGAACGTCCTTCATGTCGGCGGCTGCGATGCTCTGCAGAGCTTCGGGGAGTGATCTGCTGTCTGTACGCCGGGATGGCAGAATAGAATTCTTCCAGGTGCAGCTCCTGAGATCCGGCCAAGAAGATCTTCCTTCTAATAGAGAGATGCCAAAATAATTCACCGCAGCCAATTATGGCTTTTCCCTGCTGCGGGGGAGGGGGGGGGGCGCTCAGATATTGTGCTCAGCTGCCACCCAAATACATTTTTCTTGGGAGGACTCCCAACACTCCGTCATGCTACTGGAGAGCTCCTTCTCCATCATGGGGGGTCTAAAAAAAAAATCCCAGGCAGCAGAAGATGATTGCAGCTCCCACATCAGGGTGGGCAGCTTAGCTTTGGGCATTGGGTGACCTTATTCTGGCACTGGCTCCGCGAACCTGTTGCCATTGCAGGAGAGTCTTTTAGTTCTTCTCACAACGGATCCCATGAGACCCCCCCCCCGGGGAGAACATGAGGACCCCATGATGAGACACCACTGGAGAGAACATGAGGACCCCATGATGAGGCTCCACTGGGGAGAACATGAGAACCCCATGATGAGACTCCACCGGGGAGAACATGAGGACCCCCATGATGAGACTCCACCGGGGAGAACATGAGGACCCCCATGATGAGACTCCACCTGGGAGAACATGAGGACCCCCATGATGAGACTCCACCTGGGAGAACATGAGGACCCCCATGATGAGACTCCACCTGGGAGAACATGAGGACCCCCATGATGAGACTCCACCTGGGAGAACATGAGGACCCCCATGATGAGACTCCACCTGGGAGAACATGAGGACCCCCATGATGAGACTCCACCTGGGAGAACATGAGGACCCCCATGATGAGACTCCACCTGGGAGAACATGAGGACCCCCATGATGAGACTCCACCTGGGAGAACATGAGGACCCCCATGATGAGACTCCACCTGGGAGAACATGAGGACCCCCATGATGAGACTCCACCTGGGAGAACATGAGGACCCCCATGATGAGACTCCACCTGGGAGAACATGAGGACCCCCATGATGAGGCTCCACCGGGGGGAAAAACATGAGGACCCCACGATGAGACTCCACCGGGGGGAAAAACATGAGGACCCCACGATGAGACTCCACTGGGGAGAACACGAGGACCCCACGATGAGACTCCACCGGGGAGAACACGAGGACCCCACGATGAGACTCCACCGGGGAGAACACGAGGACCCCACGATGAGACTCCACCGGGGAGAACACGAGGACCCCATGTTGAGACTCCACCTGGGAGAACACGAGGACCCCACGTTGAGACTCCACCTGGGAGAACACGAGGACCCCACGATGAGACTCCACCGGGGAGAACACGAGGACCCCACGATGAGACTCCACCGGGGAGAACACGAGGACCCCATGATGAGATTCCACCGGGGAGAACACGAGGACCCCACGATGAGACTCCACCGGGGAGAACCCCACGATGAGACTCCACCGGGGAGAACACGAGGACCCCCGCGATGAGACTCCACCGGGGAGAACACGAGGACCCCATGATGAGATTCCACCGGGGAGAACAGGAGGACCCCACGATGAGACTCCACCGGGGAGAACATGATGAAGACGAGGAGGCAGTGAACGATTCAGTGCTGCAAGCTCTGCGTCGGAGCAGACTGATCCTTTAACAAGCAGAAAACTCCTTTTCAAATGGGTTGAGCGGCCTTTGAGCCGGGCAGTGCTTTGCTGCACGTACTTTCTCCTCGCCATTCGATACTCCTCGCCGAGGAAGTCAGAACTCTGTCTTCTCGCAGTTTGATGTTCAGCGCCGTGCTGATTTTCAATGTTCTCTATAACACAGAGAGCGAGCGAGCCGAATGAAAAATGCATTTAAAAACCGCGCAGCCATTGACCTCACGGCCCCATGGCGGCTCTTCCCCGTAGAACATTCTGTTTGTTGCTCCTTCTGTCTGCCAGGCTCTGCAGTGTAATGAATGGTTTTCTGGAGGCCAGGAGTAGATTTACCCCAATGGGGCTCCGTGTGACCCCCCTGACCTTGGAAAAAAATAAGTGACCTTTTAAAACCTCAACTCCCTCCAGAAATTAACGCAAAAGACACAATCCGGGGTGAGATGTAGTTTTCATGTTGCATCCAGCCATTCATTTTTTTTGGGGGGTCTGGAGCTCCACTTTACCTGCCATATAGTAAAATGACGGTGGGTGGGATCACCTCCCGTTCTGGGACAACGCTATACAATAGCGGAAGTGTTGTGTCCCTGGGACACGGCATGTCCCCAATCTCGGTAAAGAGCCGATGGCGTGGCTCTTTACCCATGTGGTGCCTTCTGGGCCGGTCAAGCGGCTCTTTACCCATGTGATGCCTCCTGGGCCGGTCAAGTGGCTCTTTACCCATGTGATGCCTCCTGGGCCGGTCAAGCGGATCTTTACCCATGTGATGCCTCCTGGGCCGGTCAAGCGGATCTTTACCCATGTGATGCCTCCTGGGCCAGTCAAGCGGATCTTTACCCATGTGATGCCTCCTGGGCCGGTCAAGCGGCTCTTTACCCATGTGATGCCTCCTGGGCCGGTCAAGCGGCTCTTTACCCATGTGATGCATTCTGGGCTGTTGAGGATGACGAGACTCTTTACCCATGTGATGCCTCCTAGGCCGGTCAAGTGGCTCTTTACCCATGTGATGCCTCCTGGGCCGGTCAAGCGGCTCTTTACCCATGTGATGCATTCTGGGCTGTTGAGGATGACGAGACTCTTTACCCATGTGATGCCTCCTAGGCCGGTCAAGTGGCTCTTTACCCATGTGATGCCTCCTGGGCCGGTCAAGCGGCTCTTTACCCATGTGATGCCTCCTGGGCCGGTCAAGTGGCTCTTTACCCATGTGATGCCTCCTGGGCCGGTCAAGCGGCTCTTTACCCATGTGATGCCTCCTGGGCCGGTCAAGCGGCTTTTTACCCATGTGATGCCTCCTGGGCCGGTCAAGCGGCTCTTTACCCATGTGATGCCTCCTGGGCCGGTCAAGCAGCTCTTTACCCATGTGATACCTCCTGGGCCGGTCAAGCGGCTCTTTACTCATGTGATGCCTCCTGGGCCGGTCAAGCGGCTCTTTACCCATGTGATGCCTCCTGGGCCGGTCAAGCGGCTCTTTACCCATGTGATGCCTCCTGGGCCGGTCAAGCGGCTCTTTACCCATGTGATGCATTCTGGGCTGTTGAGGATGACGAGACTCTTTACCCATGTGATGCCTCCTAGGCCGGTCAAGCGGCTCTTTACCCATGTGATGCCTCCTGGGCCGGTCAAGTGGCTCTTTACCCATGTGATGCCTCCTGGGCCGGTCAAGCGGCTCTTTACCCATGTGATGCCTCCTGGGCCGGTCAAGCGGCTCTTTACCCATGTGATGCCTCCTGGGCCGGTCAAGCGGCTCTTTACCCATGTGATGCCTCCTGGGCCGGTCAAGCAGCTCTTTACCCATGTGATACCTCCTGGGCCGGTCAAGCGGCTCTTTACTCATGTGATGCCTCCTGGGCCGGTCAAGCGGCTCTTTACCCATGTGATGCCTCCTGGGCCGGTCAAGCGGCTCTTTACCCATGTGATGCCTCCTGGGCCGGTCAAGCGGCTCTTTACCCATGTGATGCCTCCTGGGCCGGTCAAGCGGCTCTTTACCCATGTGATGCCTCCTGGGCCGGTCAAGTGGCTCTTTACCCATGTGATGCATCCTGGGCCGGTCAAGTGGCTCTTTACCCATGTGATGCATCCTGGGCTGATGACGAAGATGACGAGACCCTTTACCCATGTGATGCTTCCTGGGCTGATGATGAGGCTCTTTACCCATGTGATTTTCTGTGTCCAATCACAGCTGATCACATGTAAATACAGAAGTGCTGTTTATCATCTGGCCTTGCCTCACGCTGACAGTCTCCATCAGTGGTACTCCTCTACAGGTAATCGGGGCACTGAGTATCAGTGCAGCCCCAACAGTGATGCTAGTCAGTGCCCATTAGTGCCGCCCATCAGTGCCTGCTATCAGTGCCACCTATAAGTGTGGCATATCAGTGCCGCCTCATCAGTGCACATCAGTGAAGGAGAAAAATTACTTATTTACAGAATCTAGAAGACAGTCAGGTGACGTGTGGTGCGCCGTGACAGTTGTGGCGGTTTTGCTGCCAGTTGCGATTTGAATTCCTCGGCTCTCCAGCGCCACGCTCAACCGAAGTGCAGCACTCGCAGGTACTACCCGTCTCCTCTTCACCGTCCAAGACAAAAGGAAACGGGACGAGAAACTCGCAGCAGCTGAAAGTAAAAATAGCCGCGTAGCTTGGCCGCCACCCCCCCCCCCCCCACGTTCCCCCCCACCCACATCATCGCCCTTTATTCTCCCGGCCCAAAAATACTCTGAAAACATTGTAAGTGGCGCATCTGCTGTGGGTTATCGGCAGGCCAAAGCTATGCGCCGAGCCTGTAATTACCAGAGAACCGTCCCTCGCAAAATTACAGTATAGAGAATACGGGCGGGGGAGGGGGTCCGCCTCGCTTAACCCTTTCATTCGCTGGCTTTACTTTAAGGCCGAACTTCAGACAAGCGGCAAAACATTAATAAGGGAGAGATCAGATTGTACATTGTAACTTTGTAGAAGGAAGAATACATTTTTGGGGGTTTTGGTAGGATGAGTATTCTTTGCAGAAAACTGAATTGAATTTTGAATTAAGGTCGGGGGGCTTTGGGTGCTGACGGAAAAAAAAAGGGGGGGGGGTTGCCCCGGGGTCCTCTGGGCCCCTTACCCAAAAATATATATATAAAAAAATGATAAAAGGGGGGGGGAGGGTTCTTATGCGGGCCCCTGGGACATTTTAATAAAAAACAAAAAAATATATATTAAAAAAAAATATATATAAAAAGGGGGGTTGCCATTCGGGCCCCTTACAGGTGTACTGCCTGTACCCCCCTGATGGCGGCCCTGAATGTATAGATTACTGTGTGAGCGAAGGATCGGAACAGCCAATCGGAACTCGGCTTTCCTTCCTAGGTTGCTGAGAGATAAAAATTTGGGGATTTTGCGCTCTTCCTTTTTTTTTTTTTTACTATTTTTACATTTAATGAAGTCCTCTGAGAAATTTGCACATTTTTACCTGAACAGCACTTTTAGTGCCGATATGTTATTCCAGGGCAACAAGTGAGAGCGATCGGCAAGCACTGCAACTGTGCTGTAATGAGCTTTTATGACAAAGATCTTGTTGCTGTATATTGTGACATGTCAGGGATTATTTCATGCAGGCTCTTGAAGTTACCGAAAGGTCCTCTTTCATTTTCATGTCCGCTTTTTTATACTTTGCTGCATTTGAAGGCCTAATACTGTTGTATTCTCTACATTCTGAGATCGAACGTTCCCTACGCTCTTGGGGGTTGAACGTTCCTTACGCTCTTGGGGGTTGAACGTTCCCTACGCTCTTGGGGGTTGAACGTTCCCTACGCTCTTGGGGGTTGAACGTTCCCTACGCTCTTGGGGGTTGAACGTTCCCTACGCTCTTGGGGGTTGAACGTTCCCTACGCTCTTGGGGGTTGAAAGTTCCCTACGCTCTTGGGGGTTGAAAGTTCCCTACGCTCTTGGGGGTTGAAAGTTCCCTACGCTCTTGGGGGTTGAAAGTTCCCTACGCTCTTGGGGGTTGAAAGTTCCCTACGCTCTTGGGGGTTGAAAGTTCTGCTCTTGGGGGCTGAAAGTTCCCTACGCTCTTGGGGGCTGAAAGTTCCCTACGCTCTTGGGGGCTGAAAGTTCCCTACGCTCTTGGGGGCTGAAAGTTCCCTACGCTCTTGGGGGCTGAACGTTCCCTACGCTCTTGGGGGCTGAACGTTCCCTACGCTCTTGGGGGCTGAACGTTCCCTTCGCTCTTGGGGGCTGAACGTTCCCTTCGCTCTTGGGGGCTGAACGTTCCCTTCGCTCTTGGGGGCTGAACGTTCCCTTCGCTCTTGGGGGCTGAACGTTCCCTTCGCTCTTGGGGGCTGAACGTTCCCTTCGCTCTTGGGGGCTGAACGTTCCCTTCGCTCTTGGGGGCTGAACGTTCCCTTCGCTCTTGGGGGCTGAACGTTCCCTACGCTCTTGGGGGCTGAACGTTCCCTACGCTCTTGGGGGCTGAACGTTCCCTACGCTCTTGGGGGCTGAACGTTCCCTACGCTCTTGGGGGCTGAACGTTCCCTACGCTCTTGGGGGCTGAACGTTCCCTACGCTCTTGGGGGCTGAACGTTCCCTACGCTCTTGGGGGTTGAACGTTCCCGGTTGTTGCGAGTCGATGTGAAGTTTGTAATCTATTTTATACGCATATTTTCCTCAAATTATACATGCAGTCAGTGGTGTAGTGTGGGGGTTGTCAGCACCCAGGACAAGGCAAGAAAATTGCACCCCCAGGCAGACTTTTAGCACTTCCTGAGTCCCCTCCACTAGTACAGTAGTACTGACCAACTTGATTCCTACACTGACCTACCTCATTACTACACTGACCTACCTGACCACTGCACTAACCTACTTCATTCCTACACTGACCTACCTGATTCCTACACTGATCCCCGCACTGACCTACCTGACCACTGCACTAATCTACCTGATTCCTACACTGACCTACCTGATTCCTATACTGACCACTACACTGACTTGCCTGATTCCTATACTGACCTACCTGATCCCTACACTATCCACTACACTGACCTACCTGACCACTACACTGACCTACCTGATTCCTACACTACTCATACCCCCACAAATGAACAGTGTAGATCGGTTGATTTTGCTCACCTCTCCATGGCCTCCATAATAAGTCATCGGAGTGGGGCTCTCCCCACACCAGGTACTGTTCCCAACACCCAGCCGCTCATCAGTATCCCCCGCCAAGAGCTTCTCCAATAGTCACCGTACGCTCTTCACCGCCCTTCCCCATCCCTCCGTCATTCTTACACACACATGGGCCACCCACACCAGAGGGATCATAGGGGACAGGCTGGACCATAGGAGGTCCTAGGCCGGGGGAGGGGGGGGTGTAACACGGCACACTTGGGCCCACTGCAATCCAGGGACCGGAGTTGCTTCGTCACCGTAAGATAGACGTCCTCCTACTCCACCATCTTCAGAACATTTTTATAGTCCGTGATTGACCAGCATCAACTTATTGCTGGTGTGTGAGAGACAACGCCGCGGTCAGGGAGGATTTTTTGGCACGCAAGGCTGGTGACGGCAGATTCCATCAGAGCCTTCACTCGCTCCATGATGAGCGCCCCTTTTGTAAGGTCTTCTAACGGTTGCCCCTTTAAGTGTCACACGGATGACTGTCCACCGAGCCTGTCACCACCAGCTCATATCATGCTAATGCGATCCTCGGATTATTACACGGGCTCATCTCCAATAAATTATACCGCACACAACAAGAGCAATATAAGACGATGTTGAGAGCCGGGAAAATGAGGCATTAATAACGGTAATTTGATTTGGTAGCAGCGGTATCCCACATTTGCTCCCAGGGAGCAATCTCTGTTATTCAGGTATAGTGTTCTCCCCCGGGGACAAATAATAAAGAGAGGAAGTTTCTGCCCCCTCCCCCGCCCAGCAGAAGTCATTATTCGGGAGGAGAGAATGAGCGCACTCCAGTGCCGGAGTTCTTCTCTTCTAAGGTGAAAGGGACACTCCAATCAGAAGGAGAACTAAAAAAAGATTCTAATAGCTATCGCTAAAAGCTTTTCATTCTCTATGCATTGAGCTCCTCCTTCCATTACTGCCTTTGTTACAATGTAGTTTCTGGACTTTTTGATACTTTATTTTTTTTTATACTCCTGGCACATGCCTGAACCCTTCCTGACCCTCGCTTGGTTTCTAAATGCAACCCTTTCCCAATACTTGAGTGCACAAGCTGTACTTTGCCTATACCGGGCTTTACTCTGTGGAGCGTAAAGAGCACCGATCTTCCACTTACTTGATTGCAAAGTTTGACGCGTTTCGGAGGTGAGTTTTGGCCTGCAGAGCAAGCCATGGTTCTCTCCATGCTGCCTGGGGTTTTCCATTTGACCACTGAGTAGCCAACTCATACTAGTTGGTATGCACTTCCCCACATTAAAGTGATTGGCCTTCAAGGCTGTGGATGCTCCCCCTGCCCCTCCTATGACAGCACCCAGGCTTAGTAATTGGCTACTCATAGTTGCAAATACTCCCTCTGCCTCCTATGTGATAGCGATTGGGCTTGGTGGTTGGCCACTCATAGCTAGGAAAGCACCCAAGCTTGGTGGTGGGCCACTCCAAGCTAGGAAAGCACCCAAGCTTGGTGGTGGGCCACACCAAGCTAGGAAAGCACCCAAGCTTGGTGGTGGGCCAACTCCAAGCTAGGAAAGCACCCAAGCTTGGTGGTGGGCCACTCCAAGCTAGGAAAGCACCCAAGCTTGGTGGTGGGCCACTCCAAGCTAGGAAAGCACCCAAGCTTGGTGGTGGGCCACTCATAGCTAGGCAAGCACCCAAGCTTGGTGGTGGGCCACTCATAGCTAGGCAAGCACCCAAGCTTGGTGGTGGGCCACTCCAAGCTAGGAAAGCACCCAAGCTTGGTGGTGGGCCACTCCAAGCTAGGAAAGCACCCAAGCTTGGTGGTGGGCCACTCCAAGCTAGGAAAGCACCCAAGCTTGGTGGTGGGTCATTCCTAGCTAGGCAAGCACCCAAGCTTGGTGGTGGGTCATTCCTTGCTAGGAAAGCACCCACACTTGGTGGTGGACCACTCATAGCTAGGAATGCACTCCAAGCTTGGTGGTGGGCCAAACCTAGCTAGGAAAGCGCCCAAGCTTGGTGGTGGGCCAAACCTAGCTAGGAAAGCACCCAAGCTTGGTGGTGGGTCATTCCTAGCTATTCCTAGCTAGGAAAGCACCCAAGCTTGGTGGTGGACCACTCATAGCTAGGAATGCACTCAAGCTTGGAAATTGGGCACTCGCAGCTAGGAAAGCATGCAAGCTTGGTGAATGCCCACTCCACCCACATGACAGCAACTGGATGTTCAAGGCTATGCATGCTCCCGCTAGTCATGGCTTTGCACTCTGTCTTTGCTCCAATGTGACAGACGAACCCAGACTTGGCGACTGGCCACTCATAGTTTTTTCATGCTCCCTCCACCCCCATGTAAAAAGTGCCAGGGCTTGGTGGTTGGCAGCTCATAGCTATGAATGTTCTCCTGTCCCATGTGACAGTGCCTGGGCTTGACTATTGGGCACTCATTGCTATGAACACTCTACACACCCCGGACATTGCAGCACTCAGGCTTGGCAAATGACCACTTGGGGTGTGCAAGCTGCCGTCCTCACATGAATAAGGCCCCAAGCTTGACAGACCTAGTGAGACAGTGAGAGTGTCACATATTCCACCATGGGTGTTTCTTATGTGAGCCAGCAGAGCCAGGGCCGGTGCTAGCACTAGGCAGCCGGCCAGGGTGCACTGCTGCCCATGGAGCATGGCCACTGGTGTTCCTACTCTCTTCTCTCTGCAGCAAGCAAATAAGTCTCAGCATCAGCAGGCAGCCACCTCTCTATTCGCACATAGTGTCAGAGGCGCAGCGTCAGCGGAGGACTGTGTCCTGATTCCTGGATGAAAACAAGCAACAATTCATTAATGGGCGCTGTTGAGGCTGCCCTTGATGGGCGCTGTTGAGGCTGCCCTTGATGGGCGCTGTTGATGCTGCCCTTGATGGGCGCTGTTGAGGCTGCCCTTGATGGGCGCTGTTGAGGCTGCCCTTGATGGGCGCTGTTGAGGCTGCCCTTGATGGGCGCTGTTGAGGCTGTTGAGGCCCTTGATGGGCGCTGTTGAGGCTGCCCTTGATGGGCGCTGTTGAGGCTGCCCTTGATGGGCGCTGTTGAGGCTGCCCTTGATGGGCGCTGTTGAGGCTGCCCTTGATGGGCGCTGTTGAGGCTGCCCTTGATGGGCGCTGTTGAGGCTGCCCTTGATTGCCGCTTTTGAGGCTGCACTTGATGGGCGCTGGTGGACTGCATTTGATGGGTGCTTCATTAAAAATGTGGTGTATACTTGGGCAGGGCAAGGGGGCGGAGTCGGGGGTGGAGCCAAGGGGGGCAACAAAATGAGGTTTCGCCTAGGGTATCAAAGCCCTGAGCAGAGCATTGGCTTGGTGGGGTAACAATTAGAAAGCATGTATCCATTTTTTATTTATTTTTTAACCCTCCTTCTCTCTCAGCTTGAGCTCGGGACAAATCATGGCGGAGGTGTGTATCATTCGCGCTCGGGACCGATCATGGCGAAGTTGTGTATCATTAGGGGTCGGGACCGATCATGGCGGAGGTGTGTTATTCGGGCTCGGGACTGATCATGGCGGAGTTTTGTATCGCTCGGGACTGATCATGGCGGAGTTTTGTATCGCTCGGGACTGATCATGGCGGAGTTTTGTATCGCTCGGGACTGATCATGGCGGAGTTTTGTATCGCTCGGGACTGATCATGGCGGAGTTGTGTATCATTCGGGCTTGGGACCGATCATGGCAAAGTTGTGTATCATTAGGGCTCGGGACCGATCATGGCGGAATTGTGTATCATTTTCTTTATGCTCCATACAATAACGTGGCCCTGATGTCGGGAATTTAATAAAAAGTTGTCCAAGTTATCCTACACGGAGCAATTTAATAATAAGCTTAGCAGTTGTGTAATGAATGGAGTCGGCGGAAGGCTCTCCGATGGGCCCGGAGTTATTTTTAAAATGGGAGCTTCTCTCATCTTTGCAGGAAATCCCTCAGCAGCCGATCATATCCTCTCCAATATTAATATGCTTATGAAAAAAAAATAGGCATAGAGCCTCTGGAGACCCGCGGCTTGCTGCAAGACTTCGGTGGAGCGACGCCGTCACGCCGCATCCAGCTGTCCAGCCAAAGCTCACCAGGCACCTTCCTTAATAACAACCCCGGGCAATCCTACCTATAAATACGCCGATTCGCTATTCAGCTGTCAGCGCATATTGGGATTGCTCTGCAGTGATATTGGGTATCTCTCTACACCTGCGTGTGCCGACTGAACCCGACGAGATATAAAGAAACCCCATTGTATGCAATCCTTTAAAAATGATTACAATTAATTCACATGCAGCTAGCATGAGTACCTCAACCATGGGTGGCAGTGGTGGCTGGTGCTCAAACTTTTTGGGGGGGTGCAAACAAATTTAAAAATTCTGTAAATAAATTACCCACCAAACACAGGCAGCCACTGTGCCCCACGAAACGCAGGCAGCCACTGTGCCCCACGAAACGCAGGCAGCCACTGTGCCCCACGAAACGCAGGCAGCCACTGTGCCCCACGAAACGCAGGCAGCCACTGTGCCCCACGAAACGCAGGCAGCCACTGTGCCCCACGAAACGCAGGCAGCCACTGTGCCCCACGAAACGCAGGCAGCCACTGTGCCCCACGAAACGCAGGCAGCCACTGTGCCCCACGAAACGCAGGCAGCCACTGTGCCCCACGAAACGCAGGCAGCCACTGTGCCCCACCAAACACAGTCTGGATATTTCCCTAATGGGGCTCCTAAAAAAAAAATGGTAAAAAAAATATATATATATATATATATATATATATATATATAATAATAAAAAAAAAAAAGTTATAATAAAAAATAGTAAAAAAAAAAAAATAATTATTATAATCATTTTTTTTTTTTTAAATAATAAAAAATAAAACAAAAATAAAAACTACTGACACCATCCTCTGCCATACTGACACTGTCAGTATATATACACATGCACACACACTGATTTGTGTTTGAGCTAATGCAACAGGCTGCGCACACGTATGATCAGTGCCCGTCGGTGAAGGGGAAAAAACAAAATTTTATGACAGAAATTAAGAAAAAACGCAGAAGTGATCAAATACCACCAAAAAAAAAACTCTATTTGTGGGAAGAAAATGATGAAAATGTAGTTTGTGTACAGCGTTGCATGACCGCGCAATTGTCATTCAAAGTGCGACAGCGCTGAAAGCTGAAAATTGTCCTGGGTAGGAAGGGGCGAAAGTGCCCGGTATTGAAGGGGTTAAGCTTTAAATCCGCATTTCAGTTGTCGGTGGATCTGATTAGTAAACGTAAACTGAGCGAAATATGTCGGATCCAATTACAATAATCGAGGACATCGCAAGTCTCCGATCACCGGCCTTGGCAGCGGAGGGTCAGAGGTCACTCATTACTGGGGCTGACCGGTCCATATATATAATTTATTGTTTCTATGATGGGAGACGTCAGTTTCGTGGGTCTGACGGTGACAGGCGGCCTTAATATTTCATGTGCTGTTCCCAGAAGAATTGTGCCGGGTGATGGATGTACAGTATGGCTGATGGATGGGGGTCTGCAGGTCCGGCTGATACGCAACTCTCTGCACAATTTAAAAGAGCGCATGAAAAACATATACACAGAAGATTATACTTTTTATGTGCGGCAAATTCTGTATATTGCTGGGAAGCTTCAGGGGGAGAAAATGTGACGGTGTGTTCTGTAATCACTGGATACTGGCTGTGATGTGTCATTGGAGAGGGGTCGGTGGGGTGAGATGAGAGGGGCCGGTGCTGGGAGATGAGGGGTGAGATGAGAGGGGTCAGTTGGGGGGAGATGAGAGGGGTCAGTGGGGGGGAGATGAGAGGGGTCAGTTGGGGGGAGGTGAGAGGGGTCAGTCGGGGGAGATGAGAGGGGTCAGTCGGGGGAGATGAGAGGGGTCAGTCGGGGGAGATGAGAGGGGTCAGTCGGGGGAGATGAGAGGGGTCAGTGCGGGGAGATGAGAGGGGTTAGTGGGGGAGATGAGGGGTGAGATGAGAGGGGTTAGTGGGGGAGATGAGGGGTGAGATGAGAGGGGTCAGTTGCGGGGAGATGAGAGGGGTCAGTTGCGGGGAGATGAGAGGGGTCAGTTGCGGGGAGATGAGAGGGGTTAATGGGGGTGAGATGAGAGGGGTCAGTCGAGGGAAGATGAGAGGGGTCAGTCGAGGGAAGATGAGAGGGGTCAGTCGAGGGAAGATGAGAGGGGTCAGTCGAGGGAAGATGAGAGGGGTCAGTCGAGGGAAGATGAGAGGGGTCAGTCGAGGGAAGATGAGAGGGGTCAGTCGGGGGAAGATGAGAGGGGTCAGTCGGGGGAAGATGAGAGGGGTCAGTCGGGGGAAGATGAGAGGGGTCAGTCGGGGGAAGATGAGAGGGGTCAGTCGGGGGAAGATGAGAGGGGTCAGTCGGGGGAAGATGAGAGGGGTCAGTCGGGGGAAGATGAGAGGGGTCAGTCGGGGGAAGATGAGAGGGGTCAGTCGGGGGAGATGAGAGGGATCAGTCGGGGGAGATGAGAGGGATCAGTCGGGGGAGAAGAGAGGGATCAGTCGGGGGAGATGAGAGGGATCAGTCGGGGGAGATGAGAGGGATCAGTCGGGGGAGATGAGAGGGATCAGTCGGGGGAGATGAGAGGGATCAGTCGGGGGAGATGAGAGGGGATCAGTCGGGGGAGATGAGAGGGATCAGTCGGGGGAGATGAGAGGGATCAGTCGGGGGAGATGAGAGGGATCAGTCGGGGGAGATGAGAGGGATCAGTCGGGGGAGATGAGAGGGATCAGTCGGGAGGGGTTAGTGGGGGAGATGAGGGGTGAGATGAGAGGGGTCAGTCGGGGGAAGATGAGAGGGGTTAGTCGGGGGGGATGAGAGGGGTCAGTGCGGGGAGATAAGAGGGGTCAGTCGGGGGAGATGAGGGGTGAGATGAGAGGGGTCAGTCGGGGGAAGATGAGAGGGGTCAGTGCGGGGAGATGAGAGGGGTTAGTGGGGAGATGAGAGGGGTCAGTCGGGGGAGATGAGAGGGGTTAGTGGAGAGATGAGAGGGGTCAGTCGGGGGAGATGAGAGGGATCAGTCGGGGGAGATGAGGGGTGAGATGAGAGGGGTCAGTCGGGGGAGATGAGAGGGGTCAGTCGGGGGAGATGAGAGGGGTCAGTGCGGGGAGATGAGAGGGGTTAGTGGGGGAGATGAGGGGTGAGATGAGAGGGGTCAGTTGCGGGGAGATGAGAGGGGTTAGTGGGGGGGAGATGAGAGGGGTTAGTGGGGGGGAGATGAGAGGGGTTAGTCGGGGGAGATGAGGGGTGAGATGAGAGGGGTCAGTTGAGGGAAGATGAGAGGGGTCAGTCGGGGGAGATGAGAGGGATCAGTCGGGGGGGATGAGAGGGGTCAGTGCGGGGAGATGAGAGGGGTCAGTCGGGGGAGATGAGAGGGGTTAGTGGGGGAGATGAGGGGTGAGATGAGAGGGGTCAGTCGGGGGAAGATGAGAGGGGTCAGTGCGGGGAGATGAGAGGGGTTAGTGGGGAGATGAGAGGGGTCAGTCGGGGGAGATGAGAGGGGTTAGTGGGGAAGATGAGGGGTGAGATGAGAGGGGTCAGTCGGGGGAAGAAGAGAGGGGTCAGTCGGGGGAGATGAGAGGGGTCAGTCGGGGGAAGATGAGAGGGGTCAGTGCGGGGAGATGAGAGGGGTTAGTGGGGAGATGAGAGGGGTCAGTCGGGGGAGATGAGAGGGGTTAGTGGGGAAGATGAGGGGTGAGATGAGAGGGGTCAGTCGGGGGAAGAAGAGAGGGGTCAGTCGGGGGAGATGAGAGGGGTCAGTGCGGGGAGATGAGAGGGGTTAGTGGGGGAGATGAGGGGTCAGTTGCGGGGAGATGAGAGGGGTTAGTGGGGGGGAGATGAGAGGGGTCAGTCGGGGGAGATGAGGGGTGAGATGAGAGGGGTCAGTTGAGGGAAGATGAGAGGGGTCAGTTGAGGGAAGATGAGAGGGGTCAGTCGGGGAGATGAGAGGGATCAGTCGGGGGAGATGAGTGGGATCAGTCGGGGGAGATGAGAGGGATCAGTCGGGGGAGATGAGAGGGATCAGTCGGGGGAGATGAGAGGGATCAGTCGGGGGAGATGAGAGGGATCAGTCGGGGGAGATGAGAGGGATCAGTCGGGGGAGATGAGGGGTGAGATGAGAGGGGTTAGTGGGGGAGATGAGGGGTGAGATGAGAGGGGTCAGTCGGGGGAAGATGAGAGGGGTTAGTCGGGGGGGATGAGAGGGGTCAGTGCGGGGAGATGAGAGGGGTCAGTCGGGGGAGATGAGGGGTGAGATGAGAGGGGTCAGTCGGGGGAAGATGAGAGGGGTCAGTGCGGGGAGATGAGAGGGGTCAGTCGGGGGAGATGAGAGGGGTCAGTCGGGGGAGATGAGAGGGGTTAGTGGGGAGATGAGAGGGGTCAGTCGGGGGAGATGAGGGGTGAGATGAGAGGGGTTAGTGGGGGAGATGAGGGGTGAGATGAGAGGGGTCAGTCGGGGGAGATGAGAGGGGTCAGTCGGGGGAGATGAGAGGGGTCAGTGCGGGGAGATGAGAGGGGTTAGTGGGGGAGATGAGGGGTGAGATGAGAGGGGTCAGTTGTGGGGAGATGAGAGGGGTCAGTTGCGGGGAGATGAGAGGGGTCAGTTGCGGGGAGATGAGAGGGGTTAGTGGGGGGGAGATGAGAGGAGTCAGTCGGGGGAGATGAGGGGTGAGATGAGAGGGGTCAGTTGAGGGAAGATGAGAGGGGTCAGTCGGGGGAGATGAGAGGGGTCAGTCGGGGGAGATGAGAGGGGTCAGTCGGGGGAGATGAGAGGGGTCAGTCGGGGGAGATGAGAGGGGTCAGTCGGGGGAGATGAGAGGGGTCAGTCGGGGGAGATGAGAGGGATCAGTCGGGGGAGATGAGAGGGATCAGTCGGGGGAGATGAGAGGGATCAGTCGGGGGAGATGAGAGGGATCAGTCGGGGGAGATGAGGGGTGTCGGGGGAGATGAGAGGGGTCAGTCGGGGGGGATGAGAGGGGTCAGTGCGGGGAGATGAGAGGGGTCAGTCGGGGGAGATGAGAGGGGTTAGTGGGGGAGATGAGGGGTGAGATGAGAGGGGTCAGTCGGGGGAAGATGAGAGGGGTCAGTGCGGGGAGATGAGAGGGGTTAGTGGGGAGATGAGAGGGGTCAGTCGGGGGAGATGAGAGGGGTTAGTGGGGAAGATGAGGGGTGAGATGAGAGGGGTCAGTCGGGGGAAGAGGGGTCAGTGCGGGGAGATGAGAGGGGTCAGGGGGGAGATGAGAGGGGTCAGTCGGGGGAGATGAGAGGGGTCAGTGGGGGAGATGAGAGGGGTCGGGGAGATGAGAGGGGTTCGGGGGAGTGGGGGAGATGAGGGGGTCAGTTGCGGGGGAGATGAGAGGGGTCAGTGCGGGGAGTGGGGGGGAGATGAGAGGGGTGAGAGGGGTTAGTGGGGGGGAGATGAGAGGGGTCAGTCGGGGGAGATGAGGGGTGAGATGAGAGGGGTCAGTTGAGGGAAGATGAGAGGGGTCAGTCGGGGGAGATGAGAGGGGTTAGTGGGGGAGATGAGAGGGATCAGTCGGGGGAGATGAGAGGGATCAGTCGGGGGAGATGAGAGGGATCAGTCGGGGGAGATGAGAGGGATCAGTCGGGGGAGATGAGAGGGATCAGTCGGGGGAGATGAGGGGTGAGATGAGAGGGGTTAGTGGGGGAGATGAGGGGTGAGATGAGAGGGGTCAGTCGGGGGAAGATGAGAGGGGTTAGTCGGGGGGGATGAGAGGGGTCAGTCGGGGGAGATGAGAGGGATCAGTCGGGGGAGATGAGAGGGATCAGTCGGGGGAGATGAGGGGTGAGATGAGAGGGGTTAGTGGGGGAGATGAGGGGTGAGATGAGAGGGGTCAGTCGGGGGAAGATGAGAGGGGTCAGTGCGGGGAGATGAGAGGGGTCAGTCGGGGGAGATGAGAGGGGTCAGTCGGGGGAGAAGAGAGGGGTCAGTCGGGGGAAGAAGAGAGGGGTCAGTCGGGGGAGATGAGAGGGGTCAGTCGGGGGAGATGAGAGGGGTCAGTCGGGGGAAGAAGAGAGGGGTCAGTCGGGGGAGATGAGAGGGGTCAGTCGGGGGGAGATGAAAGGGGTCAGTTGGGGGGAGACGAGAGGGGTCAGTTGGGGGGACACCTGTAAGGGGCCCGGAGGTCCCCAGGATCCCGGATGGCAGCCCCCCCCCCCCCCAGGACAGGGGCGGGGTGGGATGTGAGTCGCGCTCCGTTACTACATTTACATTTCCTGAGTCCGGAGTTTTGCTTTAAGCCTCTCGCCGTCCGTCATCAAATCCCGAATCGGAGGCGGGGGTGTGGCGGATGGAGGTCATCATCCTGTCAAGTCGGTGTTCCCTCATTGCTGTCCCCTCCTGATGAAATATTTGGGCCCCCCCCGAGGGACGGAGAGAAGTTAACGAGGGTGTTTATTAAACAGAGGGGGGAACGTTCATCATCCCAGCCTGACGTGTGAATGTGCCACTCCTGACGGCAAGGCGGCAGATTGATGGAGACCGGCGCTGATCGATGGCCGCACTCCGCGAGACGTGTGCCGGATTAATTTTATTTTTTTCCCCGCCGCCGTTCGAGTCCAATCACAAGGGGTTAATCGTGTCTGTGGGAAATTTAGAGCGCAATATTTTATCCGTAACCGCTACTTCGTATAATGCTTAACACATATATAAACCAAAAGAAAACAAAACAAAACAAAAACGAAAACAAAAACAATAGTGTAGGTTAAAACACCATAGGTGCACTTGAAGTGTCCTTTGAAATAATATAAAGTCCACAGGAGTCAATACAGTGACTTGAGTGAGAATAATCCACCACCATAGGATAAGTTGGAGAGGCTTACCAGATAAATAGTGACCACATTAGGTGTACACCTATTGGTCAACTATAGCTTGAGGTTAGACGCTGTTCTCACAAGGACTCAGAAAAGGTGAATATCCAAGGTGACCGATCGTTTTGAAGAATCAGACTTAAGGTTTTTCCTCTTCATCACAATGCATTCAGCCAGAGACATGACTCGGAAAGTCTTCATTTTATTCAGACGTCACTTTCCAGCCATCCTTCACAGTTAATAGAAAATTTCAATTTGCCATATAAACTTTTTAATTGGAACGGCAGCTCCTGTCATTTTCAAAACCGTCAGAAAAAGAAAAAAATATATATTTTCCTATATATTTTTTTCTTTTTATATTTTTTTCTTTTATTTTTTTCTTTTTATTTTTTTATTTTTTTATTTTTTTCCTTTTTTTTTTCTTTTTTTCTTTTTTTTATTTTTTTCTTTTTTTCTTTTTCTGACGGTTTTGAAAATGACAGGAGCTGCCGTTCCAATTAAAAAGTTTATATGGCAAATTGAAATTTTCTATTAACTGTGAAGGATGGCTGGAAAGTGACGTCTGAATAAAATGAAGACTTTCCGAGTCATGTCTCTGGCTGAATGCATTGTGATGAAGAGGAAAAACCTTAAGTCTGATTCTTCAAAACGATCGGTCACCTTTGATATTCACCTTTTCTGAGTCCTTGTGAGAACAGCGTCTAACCTCAAGCTATAGTTGACCAATAGGTGTACACCTAATGTGGTCACTATTTATCTGGTAAGCCTCTCCAACTTATCCTATGGTGGTGGATTATTCTCACTCAAGTCACTGTATTGACTCCTGTGGACTTTATATTATTTCAAAGGACACTTCAAGTGCACCTATGGTGTTTTAACCTACACTATTGTTTTTGTTTTCGTTTTTGTTTTGTTTTGTTTTCTTTTGGTTTATATATGTGTTAAGCGCTACATATTTTCTTTGTTTATATTGTGTTTTGCTAAATTGATCACTTAGTTATGTTGGCTGCTTTAGTGTTTTAGTAGCGCGGTGAGTGTACATACTCAGGTATTTACCAATTTTTTCTATGCTACTTCGTATAATAAATGGTGACTCGGATTTTAAGGCTCAAATAGACGCGCTGCCGCTGGGCTTTGCTTTGAAAATGCTCGGTGCCTGGCTGGCTCTGGATTCGGTGCTTTGGGAGTCATACGCTATATTGTCAAAAGTATTGGGACGCCTCCCTTTACACGCACATGAACTTTAATGGCTTCCCAGTCTTAGTCCGTAGGGTTCGGTATTGAGTTGGCCCCCCACTTTGCAGCTATAACAGCTTCAACTCTTCTGGGAAGGCCGTCCACAAGGTTTAGGAGTGTGTCTATGGGAATGTCTGACCATTCTTGCCTTCCAAGGTACACTATATTATCAAAAGTATTGGGACGTGGATTTCAATGGCATCCCAGTCTTAGTCCGTAGGGTTTAATATTAAGTTGGCCCCGCCCTTTGCAGCTATAACAGCTTCAACTCTTCTGGGAAGGCTGTCCACAAGGTTTAGGAGTGTGTCTATGGGAATGTTTGACCATTCTTCCTGAAGAGCATTTGTGAGGTCAGGCGCTGATGTTGGACGAGAAGGTCTGGCTCGCAGTCTCCGCTCTAATTCATCCCAAAGATGTTCTATGGGGTTGAGGTCAGGACTCTGTGCAGGCCAGTCAGGTTCCTTCACCCCAAACACGCTCCTCCATGTCTTTATGGACCTTGCTTTGTGCACTGGTGCGCAGTCATGTTGGACCAGGAAGGGGCCATCCCCAAGTTGGGAGCATGAAATTGTACAAAATGTCTTGGTATGCTGACGCCTTAAGAGTTCCCTTCACTGGAACTAAGGGGCCAAACCCAACCCCTGAAAATCAACCCCCCACCACAATTCCCCCCCCCCCTCCACTAAATGGTTTGGACCAGTGCACAAAGCATGGTCCACAAAGAAAAATTTGAATAGTTATTATTCTTTCGAATTTTCCGATTTTCATGTTTTCGAATTTACAAAAATTCGAAAGAATAACTAACAATAACTATTCTAATTTTAGAATTTATGAAAATTCTAAAGAATAACTAATAACTATTAAAAAAAAAAAATTATGAATTTACAAATTTTCTAAATTTACAAAAATTAGAATAACTAATAAAAACTAACTATTCAAATTTTCTAATTTACAAATTTTCTAATTTTATGAATTTACAAATTTATGAAAATTTGAAAGAATAATTAATATTTTAACTATTTTTGAATTTTAAATTGCAAACCAATGACCCGAAAAAAACAAAAAAACGAATGAATGGCAACAATGGACCGTACCTGCATTCCATGTTGGGATCCTCTCTCCATCTGAAGCCAACATAACGGTGACAACCTAGGAGCCCAACCCCTGAAAATCAACCCCCCACCATAATGCCCCCCTCCACCAAATGGTTTGGACCGGTGTACAACGCAAGGTCCATAAAGAAAAATTTGAATAGTTATTATTAGTTATTCTTTCAAATGTTTGGATTTTCTTGTTTTCGGATTTTCGAATTTACGAAAATTCAAAAGAATAACTAACTAATAATAACTATTCTAATGTTTGAATTTATGAAAATTCTAAAGAATAACTAATAACTATTAAAAAAATAATAATTTATTCATTTACAAATTTTCTACATTTACAAAAATTAGAATAACTAATAAAAATTTTCAAATTTATGAATTTTCTAATTTACGAAAAATTCTAAAGAATAACTAATAAAAACTAACAATTCAAATTTTCTAATTTTATGAATTTACAAATCTATGAAAATTTGAAAGAATAATTAATAATTTAACTATTTTTGAATTTTCAAATTGAGAACCAATGACCCGAAAAAAATCGAAAAACTAATGCGTTTATTGGCAGTGCACATGTCTAGCATTTACAATGGTGGGTTTCCTGATGGTGGCAACAGTGGACCTACCTGCATCCCGTGTTGGGATCCTCTCTCCATCTGAAGCCAACATGACAGGGTGACAATCTAGGAGCCCAACCCCTGAAAATCAACCCCACACCATAATGCCCCCCTCCACCAAATGGTTTGGACCGTTGCACAACCCAAGGTCCATAAAGAAAAATTTGAATAGTTATTAGTTATTTCGAATTTTCGGATTTTCTTGTTTTTCGAAATTTACGAAAATTCTAAAGAATAACTAATAACTATTCCAATTTTTGAATTTATGAAAATTCTAAAGAATAACTAATAACTATTCGAATTTTTGTATTTATGAATTTACAAATTAACGAATTTTTGAATTTACAATATTTCTAAAGAATAATTAACTAATAATAACTATTCGGATTTTTGAATTTCCGAAAATTCTAAAGAATAACTAATAACTATTACAATTTTTGTATTTATGAATTTTTGAATTTACGAATGTTTAAATTTATGAAAATTCAAAAGAATAATTAATAACTATTCGAATTTTCAAATTTTATGAATTTACGAATTTTCAAATTTAGGAATTTTACGAAAAATCTAAAGCATAACTAATTATTCAAATTTAGGAATTTACGGAAATTCTAAAGAATAACTATCTAATAACTATTCAAATGTTTGAATTTACAAATTTACGAATTTTTGAATTTACGAAGATTCTAAAGAATAACTACTAATAACTATTCAAATTTTTGTATTTATGAATTTAAAAGTTTACGAATTTTTGAATTATTTATGAAAATTCAAAAGAATAACTAATAACTATTCTAATTTTTTTAAATTTATGAATTTACGAAAATTCAAAAGAATAACTAACTACTAATAACTATTCACATTTTTGGATTTTTAAATTTATGAATTTTTGAAGTGCGATTACAACGAATGACCTGAAAAAATAAATAAGTCCAAAACAAAAACAAATGAATTTATTGGCAGTGCATTTACCATGTGGGTTTCCTGATGGTGACAACAGTGGACCATACCTAGATCCTGTGTTGGGATCCTCTCTCCATCCGAAGCCAACATGACAGGGTGACAACCTATGAGAACAATTGGGAGACAAGACAGAGCGTTGTCACCCTATAACAGGAAGTGCCTTAAAAAAGAACCCTCGTGGCAGGATCACCATTTGTAATTTTAAGCAGCAGATTCAAAAATATATTTTTAAATGGTATGAACATGTTACTGATTTTATATGAGATTTTTAGGTTTATGGGGGCTTTATTCATTCGCCAGCAGTACAGCTTCGTAGGAGCCAGATGTTGATTGCGTCTAATTACGGAGCGGTGTGTCAGTTGGCGTCCATTGCTCGCCACGGCGGGATCGCTCCATCGCCGAATGAGACTGCCTGAAGTATTGTGCTTATGCCTGCAAGCTCAGCCTGAGGGGGCTATCGAGTGTGAAGCCGGATAATTTTTTTTACACATTCTACCCAAGAAAGTCGTTTTTTAGATTTATATATACTTTTTTTTTTACTTATTACAAAACATTGCGCTTTATCCGGAGCGTCCTTTTAAGAAAAGTTGGAGTCCGTTCACAAGGGAGTGCGTCAGTCCTCCAACGCCATCCGATCCTTGTGCACTCAGACCAGATTTGAGGTCACCGCTCCAGGTGGATTCAGAGTCTTGGCATTGACTCACTCGGAATCGATTGCCATTTCTCCCCTGCGCCCCCGCAGACCCCGCGTCTCCACCGTTGCCCCCGATATATATTAACCACTTCCTAAAATGGGACTCGCGGTGTAAGAATAACTCCCCGCTATCGATTGCGCCAGGAGCGTGGGATACTAATTTTTTTTTTTTTCGATGAGCGCGCCGACATGAACTGCAGACCTGCTAATTATCTTCCTAAATAGACTGTGCCATATAAACCGCAGAGAAAGAGAGTCGCAGAGAGGAGCTCGGCTTTCCGAGTGCGTCCCCTGGAGCCTTCACAAGTGACAGTCTCTTTGTTTTGGACGAGGACAAGGTCAGATGGGGAGATAAGAAACTTTTATTGGAGCGCGGCACCTGCGGAGAACGCAAAGGGTCCTCGCCGATCAAAGCGTATTCTGTACGATGCGTCTGTAGGGCCTCAAAGAAGCCATCATGTTCAACGCTGCCCTTGAAGATGACGGAGAGGATCAGCTTGTATCAAGATGCTGTAGACGGTTCTTTTGATAGTGGCGGAGATTTCGGTGCCAATATGTCCAAGGGCCAGTCTGCAATACAGAGAATCTTAGTGTGGCAGGGAGGATTAGGCACACGAGGGGTTACTTTACATAATGGAAGGTTAATGGGAGGGTTTGTTTTGGGGTTATAGGCTGGATTAGTGTTGGGATTGTAGGGATGGGTAAGGGTTGGGGTTCCAATATGGGGGGGTTAGTGTTTGGGTTAACAGGTTAGTATTGGGGTTACATGGCGGGTTCGTTTTAGGGTTAGTGTTGGGGTTACAGGGATGGTCAGTACTGGGGTTACAGAAAGGGTTAGTGTTGGGGTTGCAGGGAGTGTCAGCTTGGGGGGTTACGGGATCGGTCAGTGTTGGGCTTACAGGTAGGGTTAGTGTTGGTGTTACATGGTGGGTTCGTTTTTAGGGTTACAGAAAGGGTTAGTGTTGGAGTTACAGGACAGGGTAGTGTTGGGGATGTAGGGCGGATTACTATTGGAGTTAAGGGGAGGGTTAGTGTTTGGGTTAAAGGGTCTTTTAGTGTTGGGGTTACATGATGGATTAGCGTTATTGACAGGGTTTTGTGTTCGGGTTACTGTTGAGGTTACAAAATGAGTTGTTGTTGGGGTTGTAGGGAGGGTTAGTGTTAGGGGTTACAGAAAGGGTTAGTGTTGGGGGTTGTATGGTTCAATAATGCTGGGATTAATAGGTGGGTTCATTTTGGGGAAACAGGATGGGTTAGTGATGTGGTTACAGAATGGTTTAGTGTTGAGGTTGTAGGGTGGTTTAGTGTTGAGGTTGTAGGGTGGTTTAGTGTTGAGGTTGTAGGGTTGTTTAGTGTTGAGGTTGTAGGGTGGTTTAGTGTTGAGGTTGTAGGGTGGTTTAGTGTTGAGGTTGTAGGGTGGTTTAGTGTTGAGGTTGTAGGGTGGTTTAGTGTTGAGGTTGTAGGGTGGTTTAGTGTTGAGGTTGTAGGGTGGTTTAGTGTTGAGGTTGTAGGGTGGTTTAGTGTTGAGGTTGTAGGGTGGTTTAGTGTTGAGGTTGTAGGGTGGTTTAGTGTTGAGGTTGTAGGGTGGTTTAGTGTTGAGGTTGTAGGGTGGTTTAGTGTTGAGGTTGTAGGGTGGTTTAGTGTTGAGGTTGTAGGGTGGTTTAGTGTTGAGGTTGTAGGGTGGTTTAGTGTTGAGGTTG